>CATIWC010001705.1:0-371098 GCA_948472305.1 Vicia faba
TTTATTAAAGCACTCATTCATTAAAATAACTTTATTTAAGGCATAATTACAATTTTACATATTCCATTAGAAAATAAAATTTGGTTTTTTCAAAACCTACTAGCGTCAAGCGGTCAAACTCAATAACAAATTATTTTAAAACATATATTAGTATATTAAAAATGTCAACGAGAATAATAATAAAGTTTTAATCTATTGGATTTATTTAATAAATTACACAATGTAGGCGTAGAATTTATTTTATCTTCCCAGAAATATTTTCTAAACTTTAAAGAAATACTCTTAGCCAATGTAATTCAAAAAAAAAAATACAAGAATATTACCAAAAGACAAATTGTAATGTGATGTTTATAAAACCGTGCTTCCAAGTCAAGTAAGAATTTTAATGGCAAAATAAATTATTCATGTGAAATGTCAAAATATTATGGCAAAAAAACACACATCATATTTTTTTGGCTTGTAAAAGGATAATGATAGATGCGTAAGAAAAAGGTCACAATAGTACTTAAAATAGAGTAATAAATATAAAATGGATAATAATATGAATGTAATTATTTGATTTTTGATTTTACATTTACTTATAGTTAAAAATATACTAATTTAATGAATATCGCTTTTCCCAAGTGTTTTTAAACTCATTGAAAAAATGGATTCCTTGTACACTAATACCGCGATAACATTTGGATGTACATGTTGCTTCATCCTTTGTTGATTTATAAACTGTGAAATTTTGTTGCTTATTGTTCCACTTTATGTCACATGAATAGAGAGTAATGATGTTGGGATTTGCATTGAAAGACCATTCCACAAATTGTCCACTATGAAGTGTTTTTACTCCAAGATCATTGTTTGAAGACCGAAAATGTAAAACAAGAATGGTGAAACCTTGCAATTCATTTTAAACTTGAACAGTTATCTTTTTACCACTCATATGACCTTCCCAACAATGAACATGACTAGTTGTCATGATTACCAATACAACAAAAATAGTCAAGGCATTCATCGTAATATTTTTTCAATGAAAAGTTTGCACAAATTTAATTATCAAATCTAATATACTATCAAACATTATATATATATATATATATATATATATATATATATATATATATATATATATATATATATATATATATATATATATATATATATATATATATAAATGTTTTATTTCCTCTACCGTTATCTTTATGTAGCACATGGATTAATTTAACTTGTGGCTACATGTTTTCTAAACCTGATTTATAATAAGATGTGGTAGAAAATTTCATATAATTGAAAATTAAAATTAATTTGGTAGTCAAATTTTATTAATAAAGCTTTAGGATAACATATTTAAAATATCATAAATTAAGATGAATTTTTTTACCTGGTTATGTTAAATAACCGTTTTGAATTTAAAAAAAACTAACAAAAAAAATGATATCAAATTTACAATGATTATTAAAGCTTTTAAGGATGTCAAAATAAGTCGAATGTTTTGATAAGCTATTAAAACCATTTTCCATAAGTAGAGATTGAATTCTTTATCATACATATCAATTTACAGTGGACTAATAATGAGATGTTTGATATAGATTTGTTTTAAGCAAATTCCAAATTTAAAATTGTTAAAAGACTTTTATTCATTTTATAGTAAGAAAGGAATGTAATATCAATAATAATAATAATGAATAAATTATTAAAGTTATAATAATAATTTAATTTTTTTAATATAACATAACATTTGACTAGATTCATATTAGCCAGGTCTTTATTTTAAATTAATAGTAAGATAGCCAATTTTTTTTTATAAATACAAAATTATTTTATTTATCAAATAATGGGAATGTTTGTTTTAGATTTCAAAAGCAGAGTTTTTGTTGTATTTAAAAAAATTATTATAGCAAAATATTTTTGAATTGTTAATTTTTTTTCTAAAACACAGTTTAATAGATTTAAAGATTAGTTTTGTCATACTGTAACATAAATATACATTATTAAATATTAAAAAATAGATGAAAGTACAATTTGTTAAAAAATATGAAACTAAAATATGATTTATATGAAAAGATATTTCAAGTAGCTGCAAATTTAATTAATATTTAAAAAAATTTATATCCAAATGAAAATTATAGTAAAAGTATGAAATATCTAAAATAATATTTTAAAAATAATTATTTACACCAATTTTTAAGAGAATCTTTTTTTCCAAATATATTATTATTTTTATATTTAAAGAAAAAAGTGTACCACTATGAAAATTATTTTAAATAACATCTCATTAAAAAATCATTCTAAGTATTATAAATTTTTACTAATATTTTTGAGGGATGATAACAAATTTTAAAAAATGAAAAGCTATTTTGAGTAATTTCTCACAATGTAATTTTAAAATAATTTAATGTTTATTATGTTAAAGAATGTTACAATTAAAATGTAATATTAAAATTTCAAAATTGTTCTTTTGATTTTTGTTAAAACATTTATTCTTTTCCAATAAATATACTTATGTCTCAACATTTTAGAACCAAGACAATCATGTTTTATTAAAGCACTCATTCATTAAAATAACTTTATTTAAGGCATAATAACAATTTTACATATTCCATTGGAAAATTTTTTTTGGTTTTTTCAAAACCTACTCGCGTCAAGCAGTCAAACTCAATAACAATTTATTTTAAATTATATATTAGTATATTAAAAATGTCAAGGAGAATAATAATAAAGTTTTAATCTATTGGATTTATTTAATAAATTACACAATCTAGGCGTAGAATTTATTTTATCTTCCCAGAAATATTTTCTAAACTTTAAAGAAATACTCTTAGCCAATGTAATTCAAAAAAAAAAAATACAAGAATATTACCAAAAGACAAATTGTGATGTGATGTTTATAAAACCGTGCTTCCAAGTCAAGTAAGAATTTTAATGGAAAAATAAGTTATTCATGTGAAACGTCAAAATATGATGGCAAAAAAACACACATCATATTTTTTTGGCTTGTAAATGGATAATGATAGATGCGTAAGAAAAAGGTCACAATAGTACTTAAAATAGAGTAATAAATATAAAATGGATAATAATATGAATGTAATTATTTGATTTTTGATTTTACATTTACTTATAGTTAAAAATATACTAATTTAATGAATATCGCTTTTCCCAAGTGTTTTTAAACTCATTGAAAAAATGGATTCCTTGTACGCTAATACCGCGATAACATTTGGATGTACATGTTGCTTCATCCTTTGTTGATTTATAAACTGTGAAATTTTGTTGCTTATTGTTCCACTTTATGTCACATGAATAGAGAGTAATGATGTTGGGATTTGCATTGAAAGACCATTCCACAAATTGTCCACTATGAAGTGTTTTTACTCAAAGATCATTGTTTGAAGACCGAAAATATAAAACAAGAATGGTGACAACTTGCAAGTCATTTTAAACTTGAACATATATCTTTTTACCACTCATATGACCTTCTCGACAATGAACATGACTAGCTGTCATGATTACCAATACAACAAAAATAGTCAAGGCATTCATCGTAATATTTTTTCAATGAAAAGTTTGCACAAATTTAATTATCAAATCTAATATACTATCAAACATTATAATTATATATATATATATATATATATATATATATATATATATATATATATATATATATATATATATATATATATATATATATATATATATATATATATATATAAATGTTTTATTTCCTCTACCGTTATCTTTATGTAGCACATGGATTAATTTAACTTGTGGCTACATGTTTTCTAAACCTGATTTATAATAAGATGTGGTAGAAAATTTCATATAATTGAAAAATAAAATTAATTTGGTAGTCAAATTTTATTAATAAAGCTTTAGGATAACATATTTAAAATATCATAAATTAAGATGAATTTTTTTACCTGGTTATGTTAAATAACCGTTTTGAATTTAAATAAACTAACAGAAAAAATGATATCCAATTTACAATGAATATTAAAGCTTTTAAGGATGTCAAAATAAGTCGAATGTTTTGATAAGCTATTAAAACCATTTTCCAGAAGTAGAGATTGAATTCTTTATCATACATATCAATTTACAGTGGACTAATAATGAGATGTTTGATATAGATTTGTTTTAAGCAAATTCCAAATTTAAAATTGTTAAAAGACTTTTATTCATTTTATAGTAAGAAAGGAATGTCATATCAATAATAATAATAATGAATAAATTATTAAAGTTATAATAATAATTTAATTTTTTTAATATAACATAACATTTGACTAGATTCATATTAGCCAGGTCTTTATTTTAAATTAATAGTAAGATAGCCATTTTTTTTTTATAAATACAAAATTATTTTATTTATCAAATAATGGGAATGTTTGTTTTAGATTTCAAAAGCAGAGTTTTTGTTGTATTTAAAAAAATGATTATAGCAAAATATTTTTGAAATGTTAATTTTTTTTCTAAAACACAATTTAATAGATTGAAAGATTAGTTTTGTCATACTGTAACATAAATATACATTATTAAATATTAAAAAATAGATGAAAGTACAATTTCTTAAAAAATATGAAACTAAAATATGATTTATATGAAAAGATATTTCAAGTAGCTGCAAATTTAATTGATATTTAAAAAAATTTATATCCAAATGAAAATTATAGTAAAATTATGAAATATCTAAAATAATATTTTAAGAATAATTATTTACACCAATTTTTATGAGAATCTTTTTTTCTAAAAATATTATTATTTTTATATTTAAAGAAAAAAGTGTACCACTATGAAAATTGTTTTAAATAACATCTCATAAAAAAATCATTCTAAGTATTATAAATTTTTACTAATATTTTTGATGGATGATAACAAATTTTAAAAAATGAAAAGCTAATTTGAGTAATTTCTCACAATATAATTAAAAAATAATTTAATGTTTATTATGTTAAAGTATGTTACAATTAAAATGTAATATTAAAATTTCAAAATTGTTCTTTTGATTTTTGTTAAAACATTTATTCTTTTCCAATAAATATACTTATGTCTCAACATTTTAGAACCAAGACAATCATGTTTTATTAAAGCACTCATTCATTAAAATAACTTTATTTAAGGCATAATAACAATTTTATATATTCCATTGGAAAATAAATTTTGGTTTTTTCAAAACCTACTCGCGTCAAGCGGTCAAACTCAATAACAATTTATTTTAAAACATATATTAGTATATTAAAAATGTCAACGAGAATAATAATAAAGTTTTAATCTATTGGATTTATTTAATAAATTACACAATGTAGGCGTAGAATTTATTTTATCTTCCCATAAATATTTTCTAAACTTTAAAGAAATACTCTTAGCCAATGTAATTCAAAAAAAAAAATACAAGAATATTACCAAAAGACAAATTGTAATGTGATGTTTATAAAACCGTGCTTCCAAGTCAAGTAAGAATTTTAATGGAAAAATAAATTATTCATGTGAAACGTCAAAATATTATGGCAAAAAAACACACATCATATTTTTTTGGCTTGTAAAAGGATAATGATAAATGCGTAAGAAAAAGGTCACAATAGTACTTAAAATAGAGTAATAAATATAAAATGGATAATAATATGAATGTAATTATTTGATTTTTGATTTTACATTTACTTATAGTTAAAAATATACTAATTTAATGAATATCGCTTTTCCCAAGTGTTTTTAAACTCATTGAAAAAATGGATTCCTTGGACGCTAATACCGCGATAACATTTGGATGTACATGTTGCTTCATCCTTTGTTGATTTATAAACTGTGAAATTTTGTTGCTTATTGTTCCACTTTATGTCACATGAATAGAGAGTAATGATGTTGGGATTTGCATTGAAAGACCATTCCACAAATTGTCCACTATGAAGTGTTTTTACTCCAAGATCATTGTTTGAAGACCGAAAATGTAAAACAAGAATGGTGACAACTTGCAAGTCATTTTAAACTTGAACAGTTATCTTTTTACCACTCATATGACCTTCCCGACAAGGAACATGACTAGTTGTCATGATTACCAATACAACAAAAATAGTCAAGGCATTCATCGTTATATTTTTTCAATGAAAAGTTTGCACAAATTTAATTATCAAATCTAATATACTATCAAACATTATAATTATATATATATATATATATATATATATATATATATATATATATATATATATATATATATATGTATAAATGTTTTATTTCCTCTACCGTTATCTTTATGTAGCACATGGATTAATTTAACTTGTGGCTACATGTTTTCTAAACCTGATTTATAATAAGATGTGGTAGAAAATTTCATATAATTGAAAATTAAAATTAATTTGGTAGTCAAATTTTATTAATAAAGCTTTAGGATAACATATTTAAAATATCATAAATTAAGATGAATTTTTTTACCTGGTTATGTTAAATAACCGTTTTGAATTTAAATAAACTAACAGAAAAAATGATATCCAATTTACAATGATTATTAAAGCTTTTAAGGATGTCAAAATAAGTCGAATGTTTTGATAAGCTATTAAAACCATTTTCCAGAAGTAGAGATTGAATTCTTTATCATACATATCAATTTACAGTGGACTAATAATGAGATGTTTGATATAGATTTGTTTTAAGCAAATTCCAAATTCCAAATTGTTAAAAGACTTTTATTCATTTTATAGTAAGAAAGGAATGTAATATCAATAATAATAATGAATAAATTATTAAAGTTATAATAATAATTTAATTTTTTTAATAGAACATAACATTTGACTAGATTCATATTAGCCAGGTCTTTATTTTAAATTAATAGTAAGATAGCCATTTTTTTTTATAAATACAAAATTATTTTATTTATCAAATAATGGGAATGTTTGTTTTAGATTTCAAAAGCAGAGTTTTTGTTGTATTTAAAAAATTATTATAGCAAAATATTTTTGAAATGTTAATTTTTTTTCTAAAACACAGTTTAATAGATTGAAAGATTAGTTTTGTCATACTGTAACATAAATATACATTATTAAATATTAAAAAATAGATGAAAGTACAATTTGTTAAAAAATATGTAACTAAAATATGATTTATATGAAAAGATATTTCAAGTAGCTGCAAATTTAATTGATATTTAAAAAAATTAATATCCAAATGAAAATTATAGTAAAATTATGAAATATCTAAAATAATATTTTAAGAATAATTATTTACACCAATTTTTATGAGAATCTTTTTTTCTAAAAATATTTTTATTTTTATATTTAAAGAAAAAAGTGTACCACTATGAAAATTGTTTTAAATAACATCTCATAAAAAAATCATTCTAAGTATTATAAATTTTTACTAATATTTTTGATGGATGATAACAAATTTTAAAAAATGAAAAGCTAATTTGAGTAATTTCTCACAATATAATTTTAAAATAATTTAATGTTTATTATGTTAAAGTATGTTACAATTAAAATGTAATATTAAAATTTCAAAATTGTTCTTTTGATTTTTGTTAAAACATTTATTCTTTTCCAATAAATATACTTATGTCTCAACATTTTAGAACCAAGACAATCATGTTTTATTAAAGCACTCATTCATTAAAATAACTTTATTTAAGGCATAATAACAATTTTACATATTCCATTGGAAAATAAAATTTGGTTTTTTCAAAACCTACTCGCGTCAAGCGGTCAAACTCAATAACAAATTATTTTAAAACATATATTAGTATATTAAAAATGTCAACGAGAATAATAATAAAGTTTTAATCTATTGGATTTATTTAATAAATTACACAATGTAGGCGTAGAATTTATTTTATCTTCCCAGAAATATTTTCTAAACTTTAAAGAAATACTCTTAGCCTATGTAATTAAAAAAAAAATACAAGAATATTACCAAAAGACAAATTGTAATGTGATATTTATAAAACCGTGCTTCCAAGTCAAGTAAGAATTTTAATGGAAAAATAAATTATTCATGTGAAACGTCAAAATATTATGGCAAAAAAACACACATCATATTTTTTTGGCTTGTAAAAGGATAATGATAGATGCGTAAGAAAAAGGTCACAATAGTACTTAAAATAGAGTAATAAATATAAAATGGATAATAATATGAATGTAATTATTTGATTTTTGATTTTACATTTACTTATAGTTAAAAATATACTAATTTAATGAATATCGCTTTTCCCAAGTGTTTTTAAACTCATTGAAAAAATGGATTCCTTGTACGCTAATACCGCGATAACATTTGGATGTACATGTTACTTCATCCTTTGTTGATTTATAAACTGTGAAATTTTGTTGCTTATTGTTCCACTTTATGTCCCATGAATAGAGAGTAATGATGCTGGGATTTGCATTGAAAGACCATTCCACAAATTGTCCACAATGAAGTGTTTTTACTCCAACATCATTGTTTGAAGACCGAAAATGTAAAACAAGAATGGTGACAACTTGCAAGTCATTTTAAACTTGAACAGTTATCTTTTTACCACTCATATGACCTTCCCGACAATGAACATGACTAATTGTCATGATTACTAATACAACAAAAATAGTCAAGGCATTCATCGTAATATTTTTTCAATGAAAAGTTTGCACAAATTTAATTATCAAATCTAATATACTATCAAACATTTTATATATATATATATATATATATATATATATATATATATATATATATATATATATATATATATATATGTTTTATTTCCTCTACCGTTACCTTTATGTAGCACATGGATTAATTTAACTTGTGGCTACATGTTTTCTAAACCTGATTTATAATAAGATGTGGTAGAAAATTTCATATAATTGAAAATTAAAATTAATTTGGTAGTCAAATTTTATTAATAAAGCTTTAGGATAACAGATTTAAAATATCATAAATTAAGATGAATTTTTTTACCTGGTTATGTTAAATAACCGTTTTGAATTTAAAAAACTAACAGAAAAAATTATATTAAATTTACAATGATTATTAAAGCTTTTAAGGATGTCAAAATAAGTCGAATGTTTTGATAAACCATTAAAACCATTTTCCAGAAGTAGAGATTGAATTCTTTATCATACATATCAATTTACAGTGGACTAATAATGAGTTGTTTGATATAGATTTGTTTTAAGCAAATCCCAAATTTAAAATTGTTAAAAGACTTTTATTCATTTTATAGTAAGAAAGGAATGTAATATCAATAATAATAATAATAATAAATAAATTATTAAAGTTATAATAATAATTTAATTTTTTTAATAGAACATAACATTTGACTAGATTCATATTAGCCAGTTCTTTATTTTAAATTAATAGTAAGATAGCCAATTTTTTTTTATAAATACAAAATTATTTTATTTATCAAATAATGGGAATGTTTGTTTTAGATTTCAAAAGCAGAGTTTTTGTTGTATTTAAAAAAATGATTATAGCAAAATATTTTTGAAATGTTAATTTTTTTTCTAAAACACAGTTTAATAGATTGAAAGATTAGTTTTGTCATACTGTAACATAAATATACATTATTAAATATTAAAAAATAGATGAAAGTACAATTTGTTAAAAAATATGTAACTAAAATATGATTTATATGAAAAGATATTTCAAGTAGCTGCAAATTTAATTGATATTTAAAAAAATTTATATCCAAATGAAAATTATAGTAAAAGTATGAAATATCTAAAATAATATTTTAAGAATAATTATTTACACCAATTTTTATGAGAATCTTTTTTTCCAAAAATATTATTATTTTTATATTTAAAGAAAAAAGTGTACCACTATGAAAATTGTTTTAAATAACATCTCATAAAAAAATCATTCTAAGTATTATAAATTTTTACTAATATTTTTGAGGGATGATAACAAATTTTAAAAAATGAAAAGCTATTTTGAGTAATTTCTCACAGTGTAATTTTAAAATAATTTAATGTTTATTATGTTAAAGATGTTACAATTAAAATGTAATATTAAAATTTCAAAATTGTTCTTTTGATTTTTGTTAAAACATTTATTCTTTTCCAATAAATATACTTATGTCTCAACATTTTAGAACCAAGACAATAATGTTTTATTAAAGCACTCATTCATTAAAATAACTTTATTTAAGGCATAATAACAATTTTACATATTCCATTGGAAAATAAATTTTGGTTTTTTCAAAACCTACTCGCGTCAAGCGGTCAAACTCAATAACAATTTATTTTAAAACATATATTAGTATATTAAAAATGTCAACGAGAATAATAATAAAGTTTTAATCTATTGGATATATTTAATAAATTACACAATGTAGGCGTAGAATTTATTTTATCATCCTAGAAATATTTTCTAAACTTTAAAGAAATACTCTTAGCCTATGTAATTCAAAAAAAAATAATACAAGAATAATACCAAAAGAAAATTTGTAATGTGATGTTTATAAAACCGTGCTTCCAAGTCAAGTAAGAATTTTAATGGAAAAATAAATTATTCATGTGAAACGTCAAAATATTATGGCAAAAAAACACACATCATATTTTTTTGGCTTGTAAAAGGATAATGATAGATGCGTAAGAAAAAGGTCACAATAGTACTTAAAATAGAGTAATAAATATAAAATGGATAATAATATGAATGTAATTATTTGATTTTTGATTTTACATTTACTTATAGTTAAAAATATACTAATTTAATGAATATCGCTTTTCCCAAGTGTTTTTAAACTCTTTGAAAAAATGGATTCCTTGTACGCTAATACCGCGATAACATTTGGATGTACATGCTGCTTCATCCTTTGTTGATTCATAAACTGTGAAATTTTGTTGCTTATTGTTCCACTTTATGTCACATGAATAGAGAGTAATGATGCTGGGATTTGCATTGAAAGACCATTCCACAAATTGTCTACTATGAAGTGTTTTTACTCCAAGATCATTGTTTAAAGACCGAACATGTAAAACAAGAATGGTGACAACTTGCAAGTCATTTTAAACTTGAACAGTTATCTTTTTACCACTCATATGACCTTCCCGACAATGAACATGACTAGTTGTCATGATCACCAATACAACAAAAATAGTCGAGACATTCATCGTAATGTGTTTTTCAATGAAAAGTTTGCACAAATTTAATTATCAAATCTAATATACTATCAAACATTATATATATATATATATATATATATATATATATATATATATATATATATATATATATATATATATATATATATATATATATATATATATATATATATATATATATATATATATATATATATATATGTTTTATTTCCTCTACCATTATCTTTATGTAGCACATGGATTAATTTAACTTGTGGCTACATGTTTTTTAAACCTGATTTGTTATAGATGTAGTAGAAAATTTCATATAATTGAAAATTAAAATTAAGTTGGTAGTCAAATTTTATTAATAAAGCTTTAGGGTAACATATTTAAAATATCATAAATTAAGATGAATTTTTTTACCTGGTTATGTTAAATAACCGTTTTGAATTTAAAAAAACTAACAAAAAATGATATCAAATTTACAATGATTATTAAAGCTTTTAAGGATGTCAAAATAAGTCGAATGTTTTGATAAACCATTAAAACCATTTTCCAGAAGTAGAGATTGAATTCTTTATCATACATATCAATTTACAGTGGACTAATAATGAGTTGTTTGATATAGATTTGTTTTAAGCAAATCCCAAATTTAAAATTGTTAAAAGACTTTTATTCATTTTATAGTAAGAAAGGAATGTAATATCAATAATAATAATAATAAATAAATTATTAAAGTTATAATAATAATTTAATTTTTTTAATAGAACATAACATTTGACTAGATGCATATTAGCCAGTTCTTTATTTTAAATTAATAGTAAGATAGCCAATTTTTTTTATAAATACAAAATTATTTTATTTATCAAATAATGGGAATGTTTGTTTTAGATTTCAAAAGCAGAGTTTTTGTTGTATTTAAAAAAATGATTATAGCAAAATATTTTTGAAATGTTAATTTTTTTTTCTAAAACACAGTTTAATAGCTTGAAAGATTAGTTTTGTCATACTTTAACATAAATATACATTATTAAATATTAAAAAATAGATGAAAGTACAATTTGTTAAAAAATATGTAACTAAAATATGATTTATATGAAAAGATATTTCAAGTAGCTGCAAATTTAATTGATATTTAAAAAAATTTATATCCAAATGAAAATTATAGTAAAAGTATGAAATATCTAAAATAATATTTTAAGAATAATTATTTACACCAATTTTTATGAGAATCTTTTTTTCCAAAAATATTATTATTTTTATATTTAAAGAAAAAAGTGTACCACTATGAAAATTGTTTTAAATAACATCTCATAAAAAAATCATTCTAAGTATTATAAATTTTTACTAATATTTTTGAGGGATGATAACAAATTTTAAAAAATGAAAAGCTATTTTGAGTAATTTCTCACAGTGTAATTTTAAAATAATTTAATGTTTATTATGTTAAAGATGTTACAATTAAAATGTAATATTAAAATTTCAAAATTGTTCTTTTGATTTTTGTTAAAACATTTATTCTTTTCCAATAAATATACTTATGTCTCAACATTTTAGAACCAAGACAATAATGTTTTATTAAAGCACTCATTCATTAAAATAACTTTATTTAAGGCATAATAACAATTTTACATATTCCATTGGAAAATAAATTTTGGTTTTTTCAAAACCTACTCGCGTCAAGCGGTCAAACTCAATAACAATTTATTTTAAAACATATATTAGTATATTAAAAATGTCAACGAGAATAATAATAAAGTTTTAATCTATTGGATATATTTAATAAATTACACAATGTAGGCGTAGAATTTATTTTATCATCCTAGAAATATTTTCTAAACTTTAAAGAAATACTCTTAGCCTATGTAATTCAAAAAAAAATAATACAAGAATAATACCAAAAGAAAATTTGTAATGTGATGTTTATAAAACCGTGCTTCCAAGTCAAGTAAGAATTTTAATGGAAAAATAAATTATTCATGTGAAACGTCAAAATATTATGGCAAAAAAACACACATCATATTTTTTTGGCTTGTAAAAGGATAATGATAGATGCGTAAGAAAAAGGTCACAATAGTACTTAAAATAGAGTAATAAATATAAAATGGATAATAATATGAATGTAATTATTTGATTTTTGATTTTACATTTACTTATAGTTAAAAATATACTAATTTAATGAATATCGCTTTTCCCAAGTGTTTTTAAACTCTTTGAAAAAATGGATTCCTTGTACGCTAATACCGCGATAACATTTGGATGTACATGCTGCTTCATCCTTTGTTGATTCATAAACTGTGAAATTTTGTTGCTTATTGTTCCACTTTATGTCACATGAATAGAGAGTAATGATGCTGGGATTTGCATTGAAAGACCATTCCACAAATTGTCTACTATGAAGTGTTTTTACTCCAAGATCATTGTTTAAAGACCGAACATGTAAAACAAGAATGGTGACAACTTGCAAGTCATTTTAAACTTGAACAGTTATCTTTTTACCACTCATATGACCTTCCCGACAATGAACATGACTAGTTGTCATGATCACCAATACAACAAAAATAGTCGAGACATTCATCGTAATGTGTTTTTCAATGAAAAGTTTGCACAAATTTAATTATCAAATCTAATATACTATCAAACATTATATATATATATATATATATATATATATATATATATATATATATATATATATATATATATATATATATATATATATATATATATATATATATATGTTTTATTTCCTCTACCATTATCTTTATGTAGCACATGGATTAATTTAACTTGTGGCTACATGTTTTCTAAACCTGATTTGTTATAGATGTAGTAGAAAATTTCATATAATTGAAAATTAAAATTAAGTTGGTAGTCAAATTTTATTAATAAAGCTTTAGGGTAACATATTTAAAATATCATAAATTAAGATGAATTTTTTTACCTGGTTATGTTAAATAACCGTTTTGAATTTAAAAAAACTAACAAAAAATGATATCAAATTTACAATGATTATTAAAGCTTTTAAGGATGTCAAAATAAGTCGAATGTTTTGATAAACCATTAAAACCATTTTCCAGAAGTAGAGATTGAATTCTTTATCATACATATCAATTTACAGTGGACTAATAATGAGTTGTTTGATATAGATTTGTTTTAAGCAAATCCCAAATTTAAAATTGTTAAAAGACTTTTATTCATTTTATAGTAAGAAAGGAATGTAATATCAATAATAATAATAATAAATAAATTATTAAAGTTATAATAATAATTTAATTTTTTTAATAGAACATAACATTTGACTAGATGCATATTAGCCAGTTCTTTATTTTAAATTAATAGTAAGATAGCCAATTTTTTTTATAAATACAAAATTATTTTATTTATCAAATAATGGGAATGTTTGTTTTAGATTTCAAAAGCAGAGTTTTTGTTGTATTTAAAAAAATGATTATAGCAAAATATTTTTGAAATTTTAATTTTTTTTTCTAAAACACAGTTTAATAGCTTGAAAGATTAGTTTTGTCATACTTTAACATAAATATACATTATTAAATATTAAAAAATAGATGAAAGTACAATTTGTTAAAAAATATGTAACTAAAATATGATTTATATGAAAAGATATTTCAAGTAGCTGCAAATTTAATTGATATTTAAAAAAATTTATATCCAAATGAAAATTATAGTAAAAGTATGAAATATCTAAAATAATATTTTAAGAATAATTATTTACACCAATTTTTATGAGAATCTTTTTTTCCAAAAATATTATTATTTTTATATTTAAAGAAAAAAGTGTACCACTATGAAAATTGTTTTAAATAACATCTCATAAAAAAATCATTCTAAGTATTATAAATTTTTACTAATATTTTTGAGGGATGATAACAAATTTTAAAAAATGAAAAGCTATTTTGAGTAATTTCTCACAGTGTAATTTTAAAATAATTTAATGTTTATTATGTTAAAGATGTTACAATTAAAATGTAATATTAAAATTTCAAAATTGTTCTTTTGATTTTTGTTAAAACATTTATTCTTTTCCAATAAATATACTTATGTCTCAACATTTTAGAACCAAGACAATAATGTTTTATTAAAGCACTCATTCATTAAAATAACTTTATTTAAGGCATAATAACAATTTTACATATTCCATTGGAAAATAAATTTTGGTTTTTTCAAAACCTACTCGCGTCAAGCGGTCAAACTCAATAACAATTTATTTTAAAACATATATTAGTATATTAAAAATGTCAACGAGAATAATAATAAAGTTTTAATCTATTGGATTTATTTAATAAATTACACAATGTAGGCGTAGAATTTATTTTATCATCCTAGAAATATTTTCTAAACTTTAAAGAAATACTCTTAGCCTATGTAATTCAAAAAAAAATAATACAAGAATAATACCAAAAGAAAAATTGTAATGTGATGTTTATAAAACCGTGCTTCCAAGTCAAGTAAGAATTTTAATGGAAAAATAAATTATTCATGTGAAACGTCAAAATATTATGGCAAAAAAACACACATCATATTTTTTTGGCTTGTAAAAGGATAATGATAGATGCGTAAGCAAAAAGGTCACAATAGTACTTAAAATAGAGTAATAAATATAAAATGGATAATAATATGAATGTAATTATTTGATTTTTGATTTTACATTTACTTATAGTTAAAAATATACTAATTTAATGAATATCGCTTTTCCCAAGTGTTTTTAAACTCTTTGAAAAAATGGATTCCTTGTACGCTAATACCGCGATAACATTTGGATGTACATGCTGCTTCATCCTTTGTTGATTCATAAACTGTGAAATTTTGTTGCTTATTGTTCCACTTTATGTCACATGAATAGAGAGTAATGATGCTGGGATTTGCATTGAAAGACCATTCCACAAATTGTCCACTATGAAGTGTTTTTACTCCAAGATCATTGTTTAAAGACCGAAAATGTAAAACAAGAATGGTGACAACTTGCAAGTCATTTTAAACTTGAACAATTATCTTTTTACCACTCATATGACCTTCCCGACAATGAACATGACTAGTTGTCATGATCACCAATACAACAAAAATAGTCGAGACATTCATCGTAATGTGTTTTTCAATGAAAAGTTTGCACAAATTTAATTATCAAATCTAATATACTATCAAACATTATATATATATATATATATATATATATATATATATATATATGTTTTATTTCCTCTACCATTATCTTTATGTAGCACATGGATTAATTTAACTTGTGGCTACATGTTTTCTAAACCTGATTTGTTATAGATGTAGTAGAAAATTTCATATAATTGAAAATTAAAATTAAGTTGGTAGTCAAATTTTATTAATAAAGCTTTAGGGTAACATATTTAAAATATCATAAATTAAGATGAATTTTTTTACCTGGTTATGTTAAATAACCGTTTTGAATTTAAAAAAACTAACAAAAAATGATATCAAATTTACAATGATTATTAAAGCTTTTAAGGATGTCAAAATAAGTCGAATGTTTTGATAAACCATTAAAACCATTTTCCAGAAGTAGAGATTGAATTCTTTATCATACATATCAATTTACAGTGGACTAATAATGAGTTGT
The DNA here is from genome assembly GCA_948472305.1 of Vicia faba. NCBI lineage: Eukaryota > Viridiplantae > Streptophyta > Magnoliopsida > Fabales > Fabaceae > Vicia > Vicia faba. The sequence goes on from CATIWC010001705.1 coordinate 16,642, forward strand.
TTGATATAGATTTGTTTTAAGCAAATCCCAAATTTAAAATTGTTAAAAGACTTTTATTCATTTTATAGTAAGAAAGGAATGTAATATCAATAATAATAATAATAAATAAATTATTAAATTTATAATAATAATTTAAATTTTTTAATAGAACATAACATTTGACTAGATGCATATTAGCCAGTTCTTTATTTTAAATTAATAGTAAGATAGCCAATTTTTTTTATAAATACAAAATTATTTTATTTATCAAATAATGGGAATGTTTGTTTTAGATTTCAAAAGCAGAGTTTTTGTTGTATTTAAAAAAATGATTATAGCAAAATATTTTTGAAATGTTAATTTTTTTTTCTAAAACACAGTTTAATAGCTTGAAAGATTAGTTTTGTCATACTTTAACATAAATATACATTATTAAATATTAAAAAATAGATGAAAGTACAATTTGTTAAAAAATATGTAACTAAAATATGATTTATATGAAAAGATATTTCAAGTAGCTGCAAATTTAATTGATATTTAAAAAAATTTATATCCAAATGAAAATTATAGTAAAAGTATGAAATATCTAAAATAATATTTTAAGAATAATTATTTACATCAATTTTTATGAGAATCTTTTTTTCCAAAAATATTATTATTTTTATATTTAAAGAAAAAAGTGTACCACTATGAAAATTGTTTTAAATAACATCTCATAAAAAAATCATTCTAAGTATTATAAATTTTTACTAATATTTTTGAGGGATGATAACAAATTTTAAAAAATGAAAAGCTATTTTGAGTAATTTCTCACAGTGTAATTTTAAAATAATTTAATGTTTATTATGTTAAAGTATGTTACAATTAAAATGTAATATTAAAATTTCAAAATTGTTCTTTTGATTTTTGTTAAAACATTTATTCTTTTCCAATAAATATACTTATGTCTCAACATTTTAGAACCAAGACAATAATGTTTTATTAAAGCACTCATTCATTAAAATAACTTTATTTAAGGCATAATAACAATTTTACATATTCCATTGGAAAATAAATTTTGGTTTTTTCAAAACCTACTCGCGTCAAGCGGTCAAACTCAATAACAATTTATTTTAAAACATATATTAGTATATTAAAAATGTCAACGAGAATAATAATAAAGTTTTAATCTATTGGATTTATTTAATAAATTACACAATGTAGGCGTAGAATTTATTTTATCATCTTAGAAATATTTTCTAAACTTTAAAGAAATACTCTTAGCCTATGTAATTCAAAAAAAAATAATACAAGAATAATACCAAAAGAAAAATTGTAATGTGATGTTTATAAAACCGTGCTTCCAAGTCAAGTAAGAATTTTAATGGAAAAATAAATTATTCATGTGAAACGTCAAAATATTATGGCAAAAAAACACACATCATATTTTTTTGGCTTGTAAAAGGATAATGATAGATGCGTAAGAAAAAGGTCACAATAGTACTTAAAATAGAGTAATAAATATAAAATGGATAATAATATGAATGTAATTATTTGATTTTTGATTTTACATTTACTTATAGTTAAAAATATACTAATTTAATGAATATCGCTTTTCCCAAGTGTTTTTAAACTCTTTGAAAAAATGGATTCCTTGTACGCTAATACCGCGATAACATTTGGATGTATATGCTGCTTCATCCTTTGTTGATTCATAAACTATGAAATTTTGTTGCTTATTGTTCCACTTTATGTCACATGAATAGAGAGTAATGATGCTGGGATTTGCATTGAAAGACCATTCCACAAATTGTCCACTATGAAGTGTTTTTACTCCAAGATCATTGTTTAAAGACCGAAAATGTAAAACAAGAATGGTGACAACTTGCAAGTCATTTTAAACTTGAACAGTTATCTTTTTACCACTCATATGACCTTCCCGACAATGAACATGACTAGTTGTCATGATCACCAATACAACAAAAATAGTCGAGACATTCATCGTAATGTGTTTTTCAATGAAAAGTTTGCACAAATTTAATTATCAAATCTAATATACTATCAAACATTATATATATATATATATATATATATATATATATATATATATATATATATATATATATATATATATGTTTTATTTCCTCTACCATTATCTTTATGTAGCACATGGATTAATTTAACTTGTGGCTACATGTTTTCTAAACCTGATTTGTTATAGATGTAGTAGAAAATTTCATATAATTGAAAATTAAAATTAAGTTGGTAGTCAAATTTTATTAATAAAGCTTTAGGGTAACATATTTAAAATATCATAAATTAAGATGGATTTTTTTACCTGGTTATGTTAAATAACCGTTTTGAATTTAAAAAAACTAACAAAAAATGATATCAAATTTACAATGATTATTAAAGCTTTTAAGGATGTCAAAATAAGTCGAATGTTTTGATAAACCATTAAAACCATTTTCTAGAAGTAGAGATTGAATTCTTTATCATACATATCAATTTACAGTGGACTAATAATGAGTTGTTTGATATAGATTTGTTTTAAGCAAATCCCAAATTTAAAATTGTTAAAAGACTTTTATTCATTTTATAGTAAGAAAGGAATGTAATATCAATAATAATAATAATAAATAAATTATTAAAGTTATAATAATAATTTAATTTTTTTAATAGAACATAACATTTGACTAGATGCATATTAGCCAGTTCTTTATTTTAAATTAATAGTAAGATAGCCAATTTTTTTTATAAATACAAAATTATTTTATTTGTCAAATAATGGGAATGTTTGTTTTAGATTTCAAAAGCAGAGTTTTTGTTGTATTTAAAAAAATGATTATAGCAAAATATTTTTGAAATGTTAATTTTTTTTTCTAAAACACAGTTTAATAGCTTGAAAGATTAGTTTTGTCATACTTTAACATAAATATACATTATTAAATATTAAAAAATAGATGAAAGTACAATTTGTTAAAAAATATGTAACTAAAATATGATTTATATGAAAAGATATTTCAAGTAGCTGCAAATTTAATTGATATTTAAAAAAATTTATATCCAAATGAAAATTATAGTAAAAGTATGAAATATCTAAAATAATATTTTAAGAATAATTATTTACATCAATTTTTATGAGAATCTTTTTTTCCAAAAATATTATTATTTTTATATTTAAAGAAAAAAGTGTACCACTATGAAAATTGTTTTAAATAACATCTCATAAAAAAATCATTCTAAGTATTATAAATTTTTACTAATATTTTTGAGGGATGATAACAAATTTTAAAAAATGAAAAGCTATTTTGAGTAATTTCTCACAATGTAATTTTAAAATAATTTAATGTTTATTATGTTAAAGTATGTTACAATTAAAATGTAATATTAAAATTTCAAAATTGTTCTTTTGATTTTTGTTAAAACATTTATTCTTTTCCAATAAATATACTTATGTCTCAACATTTTAGAACCAAGACAATAATGTTTTATTAAAGCACTCATTCATTAAAATAACTTTATTTAAGGCATAATAACAATTTTACATATTCCATTGGAAAATAAATTTTGGTTTTTTCAAAACCTACTCGCGTCAAGCGGTCAAACTCAATAACAATTTATTTTAAAACATATATTAGTATATTAAAAATGTCAACGAGAATAATAATAAAGTTTTAATCTATTGGATTTATTTAATAAATTACACAATGTAGGCGTAGAATTTATTTTATCATCCCAGAAATATTTTCTAAACTTTAAAGAAATACTCTTAGCCTATGTAATTCAAAAAAAAATAATACAAGAATAATACCAAAAGAAAAATTGTAATGTGATGTTTATAAAACCGTGCTTCCAAGTCAAGTAAGAATTTTAATGGAAAAATAAATTATTCATGTGAAACGTCAAAATATTATGGCAAAAAAACACACATCATATTTTTTTTGGCTTGTAAAAGGATAATGATAGATGCGTAAGAAAAAGGTCACAATAGTACTTAAAATAGAGTAATAAATATAAAATGGATAATAATATGAATGTAATTATTTGATTTTTGATTTTACATTTACTTATAGTTAAAAATATACTAATTTAATGAATATCTCTTTTCCCAAGTGTTTTTAAACTCATTGAAAAAATGGATTCCTTGTACGCTAATACCGCGATAACATTTGGATGTACATGTTGCTTCATCCTTTGTTGATTTATAAACTGTGAAATTTTGTTGCTTATTGTTCCACTTTATGTCACATGAATAGAGAGTAATGATGCTGGAATTTGCATTGAAAGACCATTCCACAAATTGTCCACTATGAAGTGTTTTTACTCCAACATCATTGTTTGAAGACCGAAAATGTAAAACAAGAATGGTGACAACTTGCAAGTCATTTTAAACTTGAACATTTATCTTTTTACCACTCATATGACCTTCCCGACAATGAACATAACTAATTGTCATGATTACTAATACAACAAAAATAGTCAAGGCATTCATCGTAATATTTTTTCAATCAAAAGTTTGCACAAATTTAATTATCAAATCTAATATACTATCAAACATTATATATATATATATATATATATATATATATATATATATATATATATATATATATATATATATATATATATATATATATATATATATATATATATATATATATATATATATATATATATATATATATATATATATATATATATATATATGTTTTATTTCCTCTACCGTTACCTTATGTAGCACATGGATTAATTTAACTTGTGGCTACATGTTTTCTAAACCTGATTTATAATAAGATATGGTAGAAAATTTCATATAATTGAAAATTAAAATTAATTTGGTAGTCAAATTTTATTAATAAAGCTTTAGGGTAACATATTTAAAATATCATAAATTAAGATAAATTTTTTTACTAGGTTATGTTAAATAACTGTTTTGAATTTAATAAACTAACAGAAAAAATTATATTAAATTTACAATGATTATTAAAGCTTTTAAGGATGTCAAAATAAGTCGAATGTTTTGATAAACCATTAAAACCATTTTCCAGAAGTAGAGATTGAATTCTTTATCATACATATCAATTTACAGTGGACTAATAATGAGTTGTTTGATATAGATTTGTTTTAAGCAAATCCCAAATTTAAAATTGTTAAAAGACTTTTATTCATTTTATAGTAAGAAAGGAATGTAATATCAATAATAATAATAATAAATAAATTATTAAAGTTATAATAATAATTTAATTTTTTTAATAGAATATAACATTTGACTAGATTCATATTAGCCAGTTCTTTATTTTAAATTAATAGTAAGATAGCCAATTTTTTTTTATAAATACAAAATTATTTTATTTATCAAATAATGGGAATGTTTGTTTTAGATTTCAAAAGCAGAGTTTTTGTTGTATTTAAAAAAATGATTATAGCAAAATATTTTTGAAATGTTAATTTTTTTTCTAAAACACAGTTTAATAGATTGAAAGATTAGTTTTGTCATACTGTAACATAAATATACATTATTAAATATTAAAAAATAGATGAAAGTACAATTTTTTAAAAAATATGTAACTAAAATATGATTTATATGAAAAGATATTTCAAGTAGCTGCAAATTTAATTGATATTTAAAAAAATTTATATCCAAATGAAAATTATAGTAAAAGTATGAAATATCTAAAATAATATTTTAAGAATAATTATTTACACCAATTTTTATGAGAATCTTTTTTTCCAAAAATATTATTATTTTTATATTTAAAGAAAAAAGTGTACCACTATGAAAATTGTTTTAAATAACATCTCATAAAAAAATCATTCTAAGTATTATAAATTTTTACTAATATTTTATAGGGATGATAACAAATTTTAAAAAATGAAAAGCTATTTTGAGTAATTTCTCACAGTGTAATTTTAAAATAATTTAATGTTCATTATGTTAAAGTATGTTACAATTAAAATGTAATATTAAAATTTCAAAATTGTTCTTTTGATTTTTGTTAAAACATTTATTCTTTTCCAATAAATATACTTATGTCTCAACATTTTAGAACCAAGACAATAATGTTTTATTAAAGCACTCATTCATTAAAATAACTTTATTTAAGGCATAATAACAATTTTACATATTCCATTGGAAAATAAATTTTGGTTTTTTCAAAACCTACTCGCGTCAAGCGGTCAAACTCAATAACAATTTATTTTAAAACATATATTAGTATATTAAAAATGCCAACGAGAATAATAATAAAGTTTTAATCTATTAGATTTATTTAATAAATTACACAATGTAGGCGTAGAATTTATTTTATCATCCCAGAAATATTTTCTAAACTTTAAAGAAATACTCTTAGCCTATGTAATTCAAAAAAAAATAATACAATAATATTACCAAAAGAAAAATTGTAATGTGATGTTTATAAAACCGTGCTTCCAAGTCAAGTAAGAATTTTAATGGAAAAATAAATTATTCATGTGAAACGTCAAAATATTATGGCAAAAAAACACACATCATATTTTTTTGGCTTGTAAAAGGATAATGATAGATGCATAAGAAAAAGGTCACAATAGTACTTAAAATAGAGTAATAAATATAAAATGGATAATAATATGAATGTAATTATTTGATTTTTGATTTTACATTTACTTATAGTTAAAAATATACTAATTTAATGAATATCGCTTTTCCCAAGTGTTTTTAAACTCTTTGAAAAAATGGATTCCTTGTACGCTAATACCGCGATAACATTTGGATGTACATGTTGCTTCATCCTTTGTTGATTCATAAACTGTGAAATTTTGTTGCTTATTGTTCCACTTTATGTCACATGAATAGAGAGTAATGATGCTGGGATTTGCATTGAAAGACCATTCCACAAATTGTCCACTATGAAGTGTTTTTACTCCAAGATCATTGTTTAAAGACGAAAATGTAAAACAAGAATGGTGACAACTTGCAAGTCATTTTAAACTTGAACAGTTATATATATATATATATATATATATATATATATATATATATATATATATATATATATATATATATATATATATATATATATATATATATATATATATATATATATATATATATATATATATATATATATATATATATATATATGTTTTATTTCCTCTACCATTATCTTTATGTAGCACATGGATTAATTTAACTTGTGGCTACATGTTTTCTAAACCTGATTTGTTATAGATGTAGTAGAAAATTTCATATAATTGAAAATTAAAATTAAGTTGGTAGTCAAATTTTATTAATAAAGCTTTAGGGTAACATATTTAAAATATCATAAATTAAGATGAATTTTTTTACCTGGTTATGTTAAATAACCGTTTTGAATTTAAAAAAACTAACAGAAAAAATGATATCAAATTTACAATGATTATTAAAGCTTTTAAGGATGTCAAAATAAGTCGAATGTTTTGATAAATCATTAAAACCATTTTCGAGAAGTAGAGATTGAATTATTTATCATACATATCAATTTACAGTGGACTAATAATGAGTTGTTTGATATAGATTTGTTTTAAGCAAATCCCAAATTTAAAATTGTTCAAAGACTTTAATTCATTTTATAGTAAGAAAGGAATGTAATATCAATAATAATTATAATAATAATTAAATTATTAAAATTATAATAATAATTTAATTTTCTTTTTTGAATCAAAGGAATATGTATTAATTCAAAATACTTTTAAGTACAAAGTGCGATCAAATGATCCAGCAAGCAAAAAAGACTAGTATCTACAGCATAAGCACAACTATATGCTTTCTTAGTTTTTTATTATACCATCCCCTATATATAATGTTCTCAATAATCTCCTCCTATATTTTCTTTATAACCAAGGTATTAAAAGTAATAGAATTCCTATGACACCAAATACCATAGAGGGTTTCCGTAAAACCAAGTTTGAGTAAAGCCCCTTTCCACCCTTTCCTGTTCGTTTGAGTAATGACCCACTTAATCTCATCCTGCCAGGCAAGGGGGCTATGTTGCACCTCCATCCATTTTAGAATATCTTTCCATATCCTACCAGTGTTCCTGCATTGAAAAAACACATGCTCAATGGTTTTAACATACTCCAAACAAAGACTACAAATGTCCTCCTGAATAAAACCAAATCTGCAAAGTCTTTCTTTGGTAGGCAGTTTACCATGGCATGCCTACCATAAAGTCAGAATAGAACGGGGTCTAGCAACATTCTTTATGATTAAATTCCTCCATGTGACACGAGTACCTTCATCAATGAGCTGTCTATACACCTTTCCCATATGGAATCTTTCTTTTTGCAAGTAGTCAATCCAGGGAGCTGAGAGTTGGGGTGTAAGGATTCTGCCCTACATAATGTTCTTCATGACCCAAGACCAGTTTGTATTGATAACCATATCCATAATATTACCACCTTTTATATAGTAACTATGGATCCATTTGACCCACAAAGTATCATTCTTACGGCATAATTTCCACATACATTTAAGCATGCATACCTGATTCCAAACTGCCACATTGATCACGTTCAAGCCACCTTGAGAACTAGGCCTACAGACTTTCTTCCACGCCACAGGGCTTTTACGACTAATCTCATGAGAACTATTCCAAATAAATGATCTGCATAAGGCATTTATTTTCTTTGTTACAAATACCGGGAGAGGAAGACATTGGAGCCAGTACTGCGCTGTAGCAAACAAAATACTCTTCACAAGTTGGACTCTCCCCGCGTAGCTCAATAACTTTGCAGTCCATTGTCGAATTTTGCATGTTATTTTATCAATTAAGGGGAGGTAATGATTTATGGTAAGTCTCCTGCTAGTGAGAGGAATGCCCAAATAACGCACAGGCAGCCTACCCTCCTCAAACCTGGTTAAGCCCAAAAGATCCTGCTTGATGTCATTAATCCTGCCTCCAAAGAAGATCTTGCATTTCATAGGATTAATTACCAAACCTGTAGATGCTGAGAAAGTTGACATAGCCTACATTAGCAACCTCACAGAATTACAATCTACCTTACTTAACAGTAGAACATCATCTGCAAACATAAGGTTAGTGAGGCCAATTTTTTCACACCTTGCATGGAATTTGAAATTGGGATCGTGCCGCATTTTGAGAAACAGTCTACTCAAATATTCCATGATAGCTACAAATAATAAGGGGGAGAGTGGATCCCCTTGTCTCACACCCCTACAAGCTTGCATAGGCTTAGTCAATACACCATTCACATTAAACTCATATGAAACAGTAGTAACTGTAAGCATAATCCACTGAATGGATTTTGGTGGAATGCCTAACTCCCTCAGAATAACCTCAAGCGCTTCCCAATCCACCATATCATATGCCTTTTGGAGATCAATTTGTAGCATGCATCGAGGGACTTCAGTCTGCCTAGTATAACCTTTGATGGTTTCATAAGCCAACATAATATGGTTATGGATATTCTGCCCAGGAATGAAAGCAGCCTGACTATGATTCAATACCCCCTAAAAGACAGTCTCTAGTATGGCTGAGATAATTCTAGAGATAATTTTGTAGAATGTAGTGCAGCATGCGATTGGTCTATAATCCTTAATTCCTTTGGCTTGATCATTCTTTGGAATCAAGGTCACCACAGTCTTATTGAAAGGTATAAAAATTATGTTCTGATAAAAAAACTCCATGACTGCTGCCACCACATCTGCTTTAATAAACTTCCAACAGGATTCGAAAATTTTTGCTCCATACCCATCAGCACCTGGGGATTTAAGATCACCAATTCCTTTGAGGGCATTTTCAATCTCATTCTCAGTGACTTTGCCCACCAAAAAGTTTCTCTGCAGCAGACTGAGTTGTTTTCCCCTCCTCATAGCATCAATGTCTACATGGATCAAGGTTTTATCCTGCATTCCCATAAGACTAGCATAAAAATCCCTTACCTCCTGCAAGATATCCTGCTGACTATGCAGAATGGAGCCATCATCTTTTTGAAGGATATTCATATTTTTCTGACTGTGCTTTTCTTTCAAGTAGGCATGGAAAAAGGCAGTATTCCCATCACCCACTTTAAGCCAGTCAATTTTTGACCTCTGCAGAAGATGCTTTTCCTCCATTTGATTCTAGTATATTATATCATCAGTCAGCTTCTTTATCTCCTCAATTTTATGTCTATCAAACCTGCTATTCTGAAGTTCATTTTGTGTTGTCAAAAGAGTTTGCCTAGCCTTAAGAATGTTCTTTCTTATAGCATTGGGGTGGTAATTAAGCTGTTTAAGAACAAGTTTCTACCTATGTAACTTGTGCCATAAAATCTGCATAGGTGCCCCTCTAATAGGCTTAATCCAATTAGCTTTGACAGAATTCTCAAAATCTTCCAAATCTACTAGGTAATTATTGAACTTAAACCTCCCATAGATTTTCTTTGGGCAATTATCAGAAAGCAGCAATAATGCATGATCAGAAATACCAGGGGGGAGGATATGCAGAGTCATATGCCCAAATTGCTGAAACCAGTCAACATTGCCTAGCAACCTATCAATGTGCGAGTAAATAGTTCCTGCTCTTTGTTTATTAGACCAAGTAAAGAAATCACCAGTGGTATCCATCTCACTAAGACCAGTTTTTGTCAACATACCTTGGAAATCCTTGAACTCAGATTCTGTGACTATGTTGCCTCCAATTCTGTCTTGTGCAGTGGCGACATTATTATAGTCCCCTATCAAACACCAAGGCCCCTGAGAGTTTTTACAGATATTCTCTATAGTCTTCCACAAAAGTTTCCTATCCTCCAATCGATTTAAGGCGTATACTGCAGTTAGCCAGAACATGAGGTTTCCCACAACATCATACACTCCACAATGCATGGCTTGGCTAGTTTTTAGAAGGCACCTAATGTTCAATTTGGAATTATCCCAATAAATCCACAGTCTACCATTAGTGTGTTCAGTATAATTATCAATGTACTCACCTCTAAGACAAAGTTTCCCCCTGATACCAGGAGCTTTATTGCTTTTAACACGCGTTTCGATCAAAATAACAATAGCAGGATGTAACTCATGGAGACGGGAACTGATCTCCTTAATCTTGCCACTTTTATTTAGTCCCATCACATTCCATGCCACCATCATGGACCCCTATCCAGGGTGGTCAGGGGATCGAGCAACACCTCCAGAACACCAAAGCCATTGGTACAGGTCAGGGTTGAGGGGTTACCTGCAATCGGGTTTTGTCTACCTTTTATCCTCCTAGCCTAAGTCCAATCCTCAGAAACTCCATTTGAGGCATCCCTAGGGTTAATAACCTTCGGAGTGAGAACATTCTGAGATCCATTCCCTACATCCAAATTCTCCTTAGGTTTCCAGATCTTCATCTTTGGCTCCTCAGTACACTGATGTCCCACCTGTTGGCATTTTCCATAGAACTTTGGTTTCCATTCATACAACACCTGCTGCTTAAGCTTAACACCTCCCTTGTCTTTGATAACAATCTCCTCTACCAGCTTCTTTGTAATGTCAACCTCAACAAGAATTCTGGCATAAGATATTCGAAGTTTGTGAGTTGTACACTCATCAGTGACAAGGGGCACACCTAGGGAACTGCCAATCTTATTAAGGCTTTTTTCTCCCCACAGGTGAATGGGAAGTCTTGGAAATTTCACCCAAATTGGAATTGTGCGCAACATATCCTCCTTCATATTAAAAATCTGAGGTCCACTCTCTTATAATCATAGGCAATCCCCTTATGGAGTAGGGACCTTTCATCAGTACTGTGTCCATATCTTCCGCTTGCTTGAATCGAAGTATGAAGTAGCCATCTTCATGATAATACATATCCGGAAGGGTAACAAAATTCCATACCTTCTCCATAAACCTCTTCAATGAATGCATACTCAGGTCTGCACCAAGGACATAGAGAATAAGGGAATTTTCCCAAAATGACAGTTCAGCCGCAACATCGTCTTCTTCAATTTCAATCTCAACCTCACCATTAACAATGGCAGGTGCAACGTACGCCATCGTCCTTCCTTTTTTAGGGTTACGGTTATCAGTGAGGACCTCCACCCAAAGCTTCCGAGTTTCCATTGATTCATTCTGAACCGGTGGGTTCACTGAAGAATTCGTCTTGTCCCTGCTAGACTCCTCTTCAGCACATACAGAAGGTACCGGAGACTGCGCTGGTTCCGGTGTAGGACTTTGAGGGGGTGGTGGCACCGCAGTTTTCGGATGTCCCCTCCCCTTCTTCGCCATTCTTTTTCTGTCATAATTTTTTTTTAATAGAACATAACATTTGACTAGATTCATATTAGCCACTTCTTTATATTTTAAATTAATAATAAACTAGCAAAAAAATTTTATAAATACAAAATTATTTTACTTCTCAAATAATGGGAATGTTGGTTTTAGATTTCAAAAGCATAATTTTTGTTGTATTTAAAAAAATAATTTTAGCAAAATATTTTTGAAATGTTAATTTTTTTCTAAAACTCAGTTTAATAGATTGAATGATTAATTTTGTCATACTGTAACATAAATATACATTATTAAAGATTTAAAAATAGATGAAATTATAATTTGTTAAAAAATATGTAATTAAAATATGATTTATATGAAGAGATATTTCAAGAAGCTGCAAATTTAATTGATATTTAAAAAAATTGATATCCAAATGAAAATTATAGTGAAAGTATGAAATATCTAAAATAATATTTTAAGAATAACTATTTACACTAATTTTTATGAGAATAATTTTTTCTAAAAATATTATTATTTTTATATTTAAAGGAAAAAGTGTACCATTATGGAAATTGTTTTAAATAACATCTCATAAAAAATCATTTTAAGTAATATAAATTTTTACAAATATTTTTGATGGATGATAACAAATTTAAAAAAATGAGAAGCAATTTGAGTAGTTTCTCACAGTGTAATTTTAAAATAATTTAATGCTTATTATGTTAAAGTATGTTATAATTAAAATGTCAAAATTGTTCTTTTGATTTTTGTTAAAACATTTATTCTTTTCCAATAAATATACTTATGTCTCAACATTTTGGAACCAAGACAACCATGTTTCATTAAAGCACTCATTCATTAAAATAACTTTATTTATGGCATAATAACAATTTTATATATTCCGTTGGAAAATAAATTTTGGTTTTTTAAAACCTACTCGCTTCAAGCGGTCAAACTCAATAACAATTTATTTTAAAACATATATTAGTAAATGAAAAATGTCAATGAGAACAACATCAAATTCTTAATCTATTGTATTTATTTTATGACTTACACAATGTAGGCGTAGATTTTATCTTATCTTCCCAGAAATATTTACTAAACTTTAAAGAAATACACTTAACCTATGTAATTAAAAAAAAAAACAAGAATATTACCAAAAGACAAATTTGTAATGTGATGTTTATAAAACTGTGCTTCCAAGTCAAGAAAGAATTTTAATGGAAAAATAAATTATTCATGTGAAACGGAAAAATATTATGGCAAAAAAACACACAACATATTTTTTTGGTTTGTTCAAAGATAATGATAGATGCGTAAGAAAAAGGTTACAATAGTAACTAAAATATAGTGATAAATATAAAATGGATAATAATATGAATGTAAATATTTGATTTTTTATTTTACATTTTCCTTATAGTTAAGAATATACTAATTTAATGAATATCGCTTTTCCCTAGTGTATTTAAACTCATTGAAAAAATAGATTCCTTGTGCGCTAATACCGCGATAAAATTTGGATGTACATGTTGCTTCATCCTTTGTTGTTCCACTTTATGTCACATGAATAGAGAGTAACGATGTTGGGATTCGTATTGAAAGACCATTCAACAAATTGTCCACTGTGAAGTGTTTTTTCTCCAAAATCATTGTTTGAAGACCAACAATGTAAAACAAGAATGGTGTCAACTTGCAAGTCATTTTCAACTTGTACAGTTATCTTCTTACCTCTCATATGACCTTCCCGACAATGAACATGACTAGTTATCACGATCACCAATACAACAAAAATAGTCAAGGAATTCATCATAATGTTTTTTTTCAATGAAAAGTTTGCACAAATTTAATTATCAAATCTTATTTACTATCAAACATTATATATAGATGTTTTATTTCCTCCACCGTTATCTTTATGTGGCACATGGAATTAATTAAACTTGTGGCTACATGTTTTCTAAACCAGATTTGTTATAAATGTGGTAAAAAATTTCATATAATTGAAAAATAAAATTAAGTTGGTTGTCAAATTTTATTAATAAAGCCTTAGGGTAGCATATTTAAAATATCATAAATTAAGATAAATTTTTTTACTAGGTTATGTTAAATAACCGTTTTGAATTTTAAAAAATTAATAGAAAAAATGATATTAAATTTACAATCATTATTAGAGCTTTTAAGGATGTCAAAATAAGTCGAATGTTTTGATAAACCATTAAAACCATTTTCCACAAGTAGAGATTGAATTCTTTTTCATACATATCAATTTACAGTCGACTAATAATGAGTTTTTTTATATAGATTTATTTTAAGCAAATCCCAAATTTAAAATTGTTAAAAGACTTTTATTTATTTTATAGTAAGAAAAGAATGTAATATCAATAATAATAATAATAATAATTAAATTATTAATATTATTAAAATTATAATAATAATTTAATTTTTTTAATAGAACATAACATTTGACTAGATTCATATTAGCCGCTTCTTTATATTTTAAATTAATAATAAAAAAGAAAATGTATGTTTATAAATACAAAATTATTTCATTTCTCAAATAATGGGAATGTTAGTTTTAGATTTCAAAAGCATAATTTTTGTTGTATTTAAAAAAATAATTTTAGCAAAATATTTTTGAAATGTTAATTTTTTTCTAAAACTCAGTTTAATAGATTGAAAGATTAGTTTTGTCATACTGTAACATAAATATACATTATTAAACATTTAAAAATAGATGAAAGTATAATTTGTTAAAAAATATGTAATTAAAATATGATTTATATGAAAAGATATTTCAAGTAGCTGCAAATTTAATTGATATTTTAAAAAATTGTTATCCAAATGAAAATTATAGTAGAAGTATGAAATATCTAAAATAATATTTAAAGAATAACTATCTTCACCAATTTTTATGAGAATATTTTTTTCTAAAAATATTATTATTTTTATATTTAAAGAAAAAAGTGTACCACTATGGAAATTGTTTTAAATAACATCTCATAAAAAAATCATTTTAAGTATTATAAATTTTTACAAATATTTTTGATGGATGATAACAAATTTAAAAAAATGAAAAGCTATTTTGAGTAGTTTCTCACAGTGTAATTTTAAAATAGTTTAATTTTTATTATGTTAAAGTATGTTACAATTAAAATGTAAGTATTAAAATGTCAAAATTGTTCTTTTGATTTTTGTTAAAACATTTATTCTTTTCCAATAAATATACTTATGTCTCAACATTCTAGAACCAAGACAACCATGTTTCATTAAAGCACTCATTCATTCAAATAACTTTATTTAAGGCATAATAACAATTTTACATATTCCATTGGAAAATAAATTTTGGTTTTTCCAAAACCTACTCGCGTCAAGCGCTAAACTCAATAACAATTTATTTTAAAACATATATTAGTAAATGAAACAATGGCAATGAGAACAACATCAAAATTTTAAATTAATTATAAAATAGCATCTTTTTTTTATAAATAAAAAATTATTTTATATCTCAAATAATGGGAATGTTGGTTTTAGATTTAAAAAAAAGATTTTTTTGTATTTTAAAAAATAATTTTAGCAAAATATTTTTGAAAAGTAAATTTTTTTCTAAAACTAATTCTATTAGATTGAAAAGTTAGTTTTGTCATACTGTAACATAAATATACATTATTAAAGATAGAAAAATAGATGAAAGTACAAGTTTTTAAAAAAATATGTAAGTAAAAAATGATTCATATGAAAATATGTTTCTAGAAGCTGCAAATTTACTTGATTTTTAAAAAAACTGATATCCAAATGAAAATTATAGTAAAAGGATGAAATATTTAAAATAATATTTTAAGAATAACTATTTACACCAATTAGTAAAAGAAAAATTTGTAATGTGATGTTTATAAAACCGTGCTTCCAAGTTAATAAAGAATTTGAATGGAAAAATAAATTATTCATGTGAAACGACAAAACAATATGGCAGAAAAACACACAGCATAATTTTTCGGCTTGTTGAAGGATAATGATAGATGCGTAAGAAAAAGGTCACAATAGTACTTAAAATAGAGTAATAAATATAAATGGATAATAATATGAATGTAATTATTTGATTTTTTATTTAACATTTTCCTTATAGTTAAGAATATACTAATTTAATGAATATCGCTTTTGCCAAGTGTTTTTAAACTGATTGAAAAAATAGACTCCTTGTGCTCTAATACCGCGATAACATTTGGAAGTACATGTTGCTTCATCCTTTGTTGATTCATAATCTGTGAAATTTTGTTGCTTATTGTTCCATTTATGTTACATGAATAGAGAGTAATATTGTTGGGATTTGCATCGAAAGACCATTCCACAAATTGTCCACTATGAAGTGTTGTTTTCTCAAAGATCATTGTTTGAAGACCGACAATGTAAAACAAGAACGATGTCAACTTGTAAGTCATTTTCAACTTGTACAGTTCTCTTTTTATCACTCATATGACCTTCCCGACAATGAACATGACTAGTTGTCATCATCACCAATACAACAAAAACAGTCAAGGCATTCATCGTAATATTTTTTTTTCAATGAAACTTTTGCGCAAATTTAATTATCAAATCTCATATACTATCAAACATTATATATAGTTGTTTTATTTCCTCCACCCTTATCTTTATGTAGCACATGGATTAATAAAACTTTTGGCTACATGTTTTCTAAACCTGAATTGTTATAGATGTGGTAAAAAATTTCATCTAATTGAAAATTCAAATTAAATTGGTAGTCAAATTTTATTAATAAAGCTTTAGGGTAGCATATTTAAAATATCATAAATTAAGACAAATTTTTTTACTAGGTTATGTTAAATAACTGTTTTGAATTTAAAAATTAATATAAAAAAATGATATTAAATTTACAATGTTTGTTAAACCTTTTAAGGATGTCAAAATAAGTCGAATGTTTTGATAAACCATTAAAACCATTGTCCACAAGTAGAGATTGAATTATGTATCATACATATCAATTTACAGTGGGCTAATAATGAGTTATTTGATATAGATTTTTTTAAGAAAATTAAAAGTTAAAGACTGTCTGAAATTCCAGAAGTCAACTCTCTCAAGATCTCGATATCTGATCTATTGGAACCAGGGGAGTTTTACTCAAATGGTTTAGAGTCAAGATATTTGAACTTCATCAAGTCATTGACTCAGGGGGAGTATCATAAAAAGGATAAGTATTTCTTACTTTTCTAATTTCACTGATTATGATAATATGTACAAAATTGTGTCATCAATATACATAGTTTTGTCATCATAAAAAAGTGGGAGATTGTAAGAATGAGATTTGGTTCTGCAATATTATCTCTGAGTTTTGATGATAACAAATGAGTATGTTTGTGTGAAAAAAATTTTTATACTAATGTTTATTATTGTTGAGTACTTAACAAACATGTTCTGCTTCTGATGGATGGCGTGGCCAAGACATTAGAAGAAAAATAATTCCTCTTCTATGCTACACAAGTTATGTTGAATAGTAGCAAGACACTCCAGAAGGCTTTGAAGTGTAAGCCCTGATATTTTTCTAAAGAAAATAGTCAGAAGATCTGAAAACAGAAGTTTCTACTTACGTCCAGATGTTGATGACTCAATCTTCTAAAAACAACGTGTTCTAAGGAAATAGTAAGAAGATCTGAAGATAGAATTTGTCACTTAAGTCCAGATGCTGAAGACTCACGTTTCTAAAAGACAGTGTGTTCCAAAGAAACAAAGTTAGAAGATCTGAAGACAAAGTTTCTACTGAACTCTAGATTCTAAAAACTTAGTTTCTAAAACACAACTTGTTTCAAAGAGGACAAAATTAAAAGATTTGAAGACAACGTTCTTAAATGAAGTCCAGATGCTGAAGACTTTGTGTTTCTAATAGCATGGTTCTAAAGACAAGGATTCTTAAAGACCCAGGTGCTAAAGATTCTAAAGACAGAAGGTCTTAAGATTCCAAATACTTGAAGTTCTAAAGGTCTGAAGTTATTTACAACGGGTTCTCAAGACCAAGTATTAAAGACTCTAAAGACGCAACTCTTAAGACTCTGAAGACTTTAATGTCTTCTGATCAAAGGTTTGCTACAATGGGTTCTCATGACCAAGTGCTGAAGGCACTGAAGATGCAGTTCATAAGACTTTGAAGACTTGAAGTTCTGAAGACCTTATGTTATGTTCTTGCTTCTAACACCATGCTCGCACAAGCCTCTGAAGTGAAGAAGGAAAGAATATAATGGTAACATGGTACAATAGTACACAGTATGAAAAAGCCTTATTCCACTACCTGTCCACTAACTTGAAGTGCGGAAGAGATAAGGACGTAGCAGTACTATTTGTAACAAATCTTTTTCAAACAGCCAACGACTCTATTTTGCTTGGTTATATAAGAAAAGAATTGTATGTTTAGAAATGTTGGTTGGTTGGCTAGTTCATTGGCTAGTTGGTTTGTTGGCCAATGTTATACCCCAATTTTTTACCCTAAGATTTCTCATCATCTCACTTTTATCAATATAACAAGATCACACATTAGGGTTAAATCTCCCTATCTTCATCCTATCTTTAAGTTTTCTCTTTATGGATCACTACGCACCTTGAAGTGTGTATCTTTTACATGTGTTATTTAACCAAAACAAAATATGTACATATGTTTCTTTGAATGCATATTGTAGGTGGTGATACAATTGCATTCATCTCACCATCTAACTTAGGGTTTGAGGGTTGGTTCTCAATCAAATAACTCTTCAATGGATTGCAAGTGCTAAAGTTTCAAGGATATGTCCATGATATCAAATATTTGTGGTTCAAAGAGTTCTCTCACCTTATTTAGGTCAAACTTTCCTTAAAGTTGTTGTTGACTTTCATCAAAGAGATAGGTTCATGTGTTTATTTCCATGCCTTATTCAACAAGCTTCATTGAGACTTAAGCTATATCTTTTAGTGTGCTTCAAGAAAATATCATTTCAAGACCTATTATGATTATCATGCTTTATCTTTCCAAGAAAGATCAAAATATTCAAGGTTGGTTCAATATGTTTGACCTAATTGAGAAAATGCTTGTTCAATGATCACAAGTGCACAACTCTCTCAATTTTCAACATTTTGATTGGTTCTTTTTGCTATCGATTCTTATCATCATCAACAACAACCTCTCTTCACATGAAAAGATCCAATTATGAAATGAATATCATCGAAAGTTGAAAGGGGTTTCAAGTGATTTTGACACTATCTGAGTGTCATACCCCAAATTTGTTCTACGTCGATGATTTTATTTTTCGAGATAAAAACAGAATAAATATTTAACAAAAGACGGTACGACAATATCTGATGGTCCGTCTCTATCCGACTATGGGGTGTAACTTAAATTCAAGGGAATAAGGGCTTTCTAAATCAGAAAGACTCATAAATTCATTCGCGAAACATGTTGGCCTATGGGTCCATGCAATTTGAAAATTAAAAAAAAAAATCACCCGAGTAATTAGTAAATTATTAATTTATTAAGAACTACCTAGGTTTAATTTGCTAGTGAAATTAAGATATTAAGTTCGTTAATTGCTGTTAGTAAAAAGAAGGGAAGAAATTTAATAGTCCATTTAAGTTTTTTTGTTGTTAATAAAGAGGAGAGGGCGTGATCAGCAAATGGTAGGCCCATTATGTTAGATGCTTGTTTAGAATAAGAAAAACAATATTATTAAGATTTTTGTTATTAAAGGAAAAACAGTTTCTTATTAAAAAAAAATTGTTACAAGAAACCAATGTAGCATTTTTTTTGTTTTGTTTACAATAATGGTTAATTATTAAAAATATATATACATGTTAATGTTATTGGATACAGTTGCTTGCCCAATTGTTTTTGTTGCTGTAAACAAGGAAAATAAATTTAGGCCCAATACAGATATAGCAGCGCAAGGCCCAGTGTGCTAACAAGAACTGTTCCAATTACAACCCAAAATTTATGCTGGTTTTACTAACGTGTACTATATAGATTGAAAACAGAATCAAATAACTTATCCCCAGAATGAATAAAACAGATTTAACACAAAACCAAATCTCTTAAACAACAAATCCATAAAATCACCAGAACATAATCAAATATTACAAGGCAAAATTACAAAGTCTCGGCACAAATCTCATAATCAAATATTACAACATCTCGTTACAATTTACAAAATCAAATCTAAGATACTGAATCAATTACAAAGATCTCTAAAACCTAATCCCTAATTTATCTCATAATCCCTAAATCTATGTTGTAACACTAAAACCCTAAAAGAAAACTAATTGTATAAATACAGAAAGAAAAGTACAGAAATAGGGGGGGATTTCTGACAGAAATAGGGGAATTGGGAATACAGAAACGGAAAGGATTTTTTATAGTTAAAGTTTTACAGAGAGAAAAAGCTGGACCACGAGGCTTGTACCGAATCGCGAAGAGTTGAAGAAGCCGTTGTCAAAGAAGAAGAGAGTGGTAATTAGGCTTCAACTTATTAAACCTTGATCACCATTGCCTTGCGCCATCTCCTTCAAAGCCCCATCGTTACCTGCAAACAAGAAGAGACGAACGGATCAGTACCCAAATCGAAAGAAGCTCGTAAAGTCAGAATCTTGGAATCACGAAAGGGGTAAAAACAACTTAGTTTGTTATTCGTTTTGATTTCGTTTGTGGGTTGTGTTGGGATTTGATTGGTGGTGGAGGTAGGGTTTGTGGTTGAGCCACCGCCGAAGTTTCTATAGAAACTAGGGTTGTAAAAGAGAAAGGGTTGGTGTTAGCAAGGAAGACGAAGAAGAAGTTCTGTAAAATGGAAATTAAAATGAATAATGCAAGAAACGAAAAAACAAATGTATATTCCGTAGCTATTCCGTGCGTGCATGAATATGTCAATTAACATACGCCTTCATTAGCCTCCCTTTGATCATCATCAGACGACCGTTAGGCCAAGTCTGACTGTAACATCATACACCCGCGCTACACAGGATTACCCTGGACCCCCTCTTCAATTCGCCTATGGGCCAAGCCCATTACTCATCACACCTCCCATTCCATAATTTTCTAAATCATAAAACAAAATGCACACCCCTCTGCATGAACTATTTCGGGCAAGCTTGGGCCTAATTTCCAGCACCCCCCTTTTTTACTGGTTAGTTGAAAACGACACCCCCCCAGATTTACTTAAAATTATTATTTTTTATTATCTATTTTATATTCTTATTATCATTATTAATTATTTATTTCCTTTTTATTTATATTTACTAATATTAATTTTTATTATCATATTTTACGAAAATATTATTATTAATATATTTACTATGTATATATTATAATATTACCAAATAAATTATTTTCATATTAAAATTACATATTATTTCCTATATTATTGCGTTAAATCTTTTCTAATCATGCATTAATCAAGATTTCTTCGGAATTGACACGATTAAAAATTATTCAACCAATCATCAAACTATTTTCGACTTAAACTAAACTAATCAACTGTCTTTTTGCAAATGGGTTTCAAACTAGTTTTGACTTACTGCACAATCAGTCAAAATCTCCGCAATCACTACTCCTGACTGAGTGCGAAGTGATTCAAAATATGTTTGCAAACCCGTAAAAAGTACCAACCCATACGAACTACGAATTGGGACTCTGATTCCTCATAAGAGGATACGTAGGCATACGATCAAAAATCATAGCGAGTTCCCCTATTAAAAATTAAGACGCTTTTCCCTTATAAAAAATTTAAATCCTTCTTCCCAATTAAAACTTAAAATCCAGTTTACCCTAAACCTAAACCTAGAGCTTAAGTATCCTTGTGAACAAGGTGGATGAAAGGTGCCTAACACCTTCCTTTCGTCGAATTGAGTCTGAAACCTAGAATCTTTGTCCGCGAATTAGGGTTTTCTGTTAGGTTCCCTTCCCTAGGATAAAAAGTAATAGTGGCAGCTCTGATTGAAAATCAAGTTGCTACAGCTGGCGACTCTGCTAGGGACTCTCTTTAACCCTAGGTTTTAGGTATTTTGGGTTTTTATTTTTATTTGCTTTATTTATTGCATTTATCTACTTTATCACATTTATTTATTTACTGTCAATTTCTCTCATCAACATATATTTACTGCGTTGCGAGATTTTCCTATCTCAAAAATATTTCCAATATAACCCTTAGAAAGAAGGTTCGTCTATTAGCTTAGGTGGTACATCATCTCTGCGAGTTTATGTGATGACTTCGCCTAGAGTCGGTGACCTTCCGAAAAAGGAATACTTATCGAGAGATATCCTCTTGACGAGAAGGACTTTGGAAGGTCACCATTGAATCTTTGTAACGACCATAACCTAATATCTCATGACAAGATCTTTCACGACTATGAGACGAAAGTCTTAGTCCGTAAAGAGGCTCCACCTAAGGGAGGCCCTTGTGCCTTTCCCCTCTGGTGTTATTCATGACACCCTTAAGGAAGCCACCTTTTGGGGAGGGTAGACCAACTGTAGGTCAAGACTAAAGAACCTACCTTATAAGGGTATTTATCACAAAAACCCTGTTATTGAACCATGCATCCCTACCTTATAGGGGTACTTATCACAAAAGTCTCGTCACTCAGCCCTACATCTATGCATTCATACATTTCATATATTCGCCATACATTTCATGTATTCGTCATACATTTCATATATTTGTCACCCGTTTCTTTGTCTTATTCACAGGGGGTATCAAAGATAATAATAAACTCAAGATCTCGGTGACTCTCTTTAAAAATGGATACCGAAGGAAACAACTTGCCCGCGTCAACATGCCAAACATGTCTGAAATCAAGGCCATGAAAAGGAAATAACGTACTGAAGATTTTCTCAAGATTTGTCAGGTCAAGGTGGATGACCTTCTAGAGAAGATATTTTCAGGTGCGCCTAGAAGACTTATTTCCTTTTGCCTGATTTCACGCAAACAAAATTTTGGCTTAAGATTGTAATATTCTTCAATATCTGAATTACGTTACTTTCAATAAAGGCATTTTGTTTCCACACATCGTTTGCGTATCTATTTTAAAGATAGTCGCCAATTAAAATAATAAAGGAAAAGCATGTACCCAAGTGAATAAGACATTCAAAACAAGTAACCATTTCATATTCATACGTACTCATTCACACACATGCATTCACAAACACCCGCATATCACGTAAAAACTCATTTTTTCACAAACATATCTCCAGTTGAACCAGTGGTAGAAGAAGGTCTCCACCTCCTTGGCCTCTATATCAAACAAGGGCTTATTAACATAAAGCAATGGAGAAAATCGAGGAAACTCAGGATCTGTTCAAAGAGGATCTCGACCAAGTAAAGGGCGACATAAGTTCAATGAAAGCAAATTTGAGTCAAGTTCTTCTGGCTTTGAAGAGCATTATTGACAGGCAAGACCAAATTCCCAGGATAGCTTTCGAGGAAGTAGCCCTGACTATTGGTGCATCAAGCGGTCACCAACTAAGGAAAGAGTCAGAGGCAGGACTCCCGAAGTCCATCATGGCCCAACAAGAAGTTGAAACTGAAGGGTTAGTCCTACCGCCACCAAAAGCAGGGGCATCACATGCCCTATAGATCCCAACCAATAATGCAGACAACTACTTGGACATGCAATACGGAGACCACGACCCAGAGGATGCCAACCAAGCACCCTCATGGACAGTGGGTACTCATGCTGTTGATAACCCACTAGTGATGAATCATTACAAAGCTTTGGAGGAAAGACTAAAGGTGGTGGAGGGTTTCGACGCTTTCGAAGTAGACACTCTCGAAATGGGCCTAGTTCCTAATGTGGTGATTCCACCAAAGTTCAAAGTACCTGACTTTGAAAAATACAAGGGGCTCACTTGTCCAAGAAATCATCTTCGTATGTATTGCAGGAAGATGCATGCCCATGCCCATGATCAGAAGTTGATGATTCACCATTTTCAAGATAGCATGAGTAGGGCATCTTCATACTGGTATATGCAATTGGAGCAAATGCATATTCGAACCTGGGCAGATCTCGCTAATGCTTTCCTAAAGCATTACAAATATAACTTGGACATAGCGCCTACCTGCATTCAACTCCAGAATTTGTCCCAAGAGAAAGAAGAGTCCTTCAAGGAGTATGCCCAGAGATGGAGGGAATTGGCATCCCGTGTACAACCACCACTGTTGGAAAAAGAGCTCGTAGACATGTTCATGGGAACCTTACAAGGGCTGTATTATGAGATGGTGGTTGGAAGTATCTCTTCGGGGTTCTCAGACCTAGTAACCATTGAAGAAAGAATCGAGACCGGGATAAAAAAGTGGGAAGATATCAGGGGGATCATCAAATGCTCCCTACAATTCAAAGTGGCCTGCTTCAAACTTCACCAAAGGAAAGGAGGGAGAGATTAATGTTGTAGCACCACAACCCAGGGTTCAACAACCATTAGTGATCCCCCTAGGGCAGCAGCAAGGCAGAAGGCCACCCAATAAATTTGATCCACTCCCTATGCCACCTAGCTAGTTATTGCAACAGTTAGTTAAGGCATCCTTAGTGGAACTCAAGCCTCTAGCTCCTCCAGTCGGGACTTTCCCACGAAGATACGATGCCAACGCCAGATCCAAATATCATGTTAATTCTCCTGGACATGCCATAGAGCAGTGTTGTCCTTTCAAACACAAGGTGCAGGATTTGTTGGATTCTCAAGACATCACTTTCGAGAAGCCTGATATCACATCAGACTATATGTCTTCGCATGATGGGCTATCAATAAATGCAATCAAAGTAGTCACTGTCTATGGGGTAAGAAGACAAGCAAAGACCCCAATAAACTCGATGAAAGAATATCGGTTGGAATATGGACTCCCGCTAGAATAAAATGAAGCTTTCAAAAGAGCTCTACAAAGGCTAAGGGACCAGGGGATAGTCCAGTTCGGATAATACCCTGAAGAAAAATATAAAAGCTACTCTGAAGGGCGAAGCACCCTTTTCCTCTGATCCAAGAGACTTTTGTCAACAATGGAGTAGTGCATGGCATACATGGGGCAAAAATATTTAACAAAGCTAACACTGAAGGGGAAACTGAATTCATCCGAGAATGCGCCCAGAAGGAGAACTCAAAATATGGATGACCATGGAGATTCCTGAGATCTTTTTCTTTCTTAATTAATTTATCTTGTTTCTGAAAGAACCTATGTCAAGCCCGAGGCATAGGGGTTGCTTGTAAGGGTTTCCCTGTTTAGTTTCAAACAATATTTACGATTAATAAAAGTTACGTTTTGTTTTCAATCAAGATCCCTGCCTTTCTCTTGCATTTATATCTTAAATTTAAAAAATGGCAATACTTTCTCTGCATATGCATTTTCAAATTTCATATACTAAATCTGCACCAAAACATGATAAAGGTTCAAATTCATACCCAAAACCATTGATAATGCTATTGCTGTGATCCGATATAATTTTGGTGCTCCAATAAACCAAGCTAAAGAGGAAGTTGATAAAGATCTCGAACTCTCTGAGAAAATGGCGAGGGAAAAGCTAACAATACGCAACCATGTCAAGAGGCTATTAAGACCATTAATCTGAGCACAGGGGAAGACCCAGAAGAAACCAAGCTAAGGGGAAATTTAAAGAGCGGAGCCACGAAGAAGATGATCAAGTCACTGCACGTATCTACGGAAACAGACCAAGGTCAAATACAGACAGTGATGTAAAAATAAGCAACTACAAAATACCAAGACCTGACGAAGAACCCGAGCTAGGGGCACATTGGATACTCACGTTTAATGTAGACTTCAAATACACCGGGGCACGATATAGGGGCAGTATTTACTTCTCAAAAGAATGCTCACAAGCCATATACTAAGTCAATGGGGGACGGGATACTAAACATCCAAAACTGGTTCCATATCAGGAGCATGTTTTGGAAACTGACTGTGAAATTCACAAAGATCACTTTCAGTCACATCCCACGAGAAGAAAGTCAAATGACAGACGCCCTGACAACTATATCGTCTATGTTCAAAGTAACTTGGTCAAACCACGAACCGCGCATCACAAACAGACACTTCGAAGAGCCCGCACATTGCCATGCTACTAAAAAAATTACAATATAACAAGCCTTGGTTTTACGACATCAAGAAGTACCTCGAAAAATAAGGACATCCAAAAATGCCTCTAGCATCAACAAGAAAAGTCCACTAAAATTAGCCGTAAAATTCTTTCAAAGTGACGGTATACTGTACAAGATGAACCACGACATGGTCTAGTACTCAAGAGGATTCTGCTACCTCACCTCGACTCACGTGGTAAATGGACACCCAATTACGAAGGTCCATACGTAGTCAAAACAACATTATTCGGTGGTGATCTTATCTCCACAACAATGGATGGGGAGGAACTACCACATCCGGAAAATTCAGACGCGGTCAAGAAAAACTATGTATAATAAGCTCGCTAAGCTCGGACCTTAAACATGAGACTTAGGAAAGAAGTAGCGTCCCGGTGGGTCAAAAACCCTAAAGGGCGATCCAGGAAAAAATAAGGGGCATATAACAAAAAAAATATCTCGGTGGATTTAAAACCCGCAACGGCAATCCAGGCAGAAATTAGGGATCATTCCAAAAAGGAAATAAAGAACAAAAATACTGCGATCTAAGAACAGCGACTACGAACCACGAAGGGAGAGATAGATCTGAATCATTCAACTCATAAGCGAAGGAGATGAGATCATTAAAAGGATATTGGAGAACAACAGTAGCAATTATCACTTTTCATTGCCACATACCATTTTAAAACTTTTTGTAATTACCACTTTCTAGGAATTACACCATGTACTCTTTCCTATTCAGAGGCATATCAATAAAGCATTTTCCTTCTTTGCATCTTTCAAATTGCATTTTTCTTTATCTCAGACTTGTTTACAAAATACTATGATCATTACTTGTGAATATTGTCTTGAAATCATTTTGGGGATTAACAAAATAAGAGCATTTGATAAAACATCGAAAAAAATTTTTGGTTAGGAAAGAATTGAAAGAAAATCCACATCTACGTCCACGCACATGGCTATGCCCATGTCTAAGCTCACAATGTGAGGACTATATACATGCCTGTGTCTACGCCTGCGCTTACAACACAAAAATCTATACACATGTCTACGCCTATATCTACTCTCACGGTGCAAAGAAAGTCTACATCCACACGTACATCTGCGCTTATGCTTGCACTCAACAAAATAAAGTCTATACACATATCTACTCCTACATCTATACATCCGTACAAAAAGTCTACATCCATGTCAGCACCTATGCCTACACTTGCAACACAAAGTCTATGTCCCCTCATGCGTCCACGCGCATGTATACTCCTGCCAATTCTACATACGTCTCCGCTTACGCCCACACCTACGACATACGAATCTACATACGTCTACGCTTACACTTGCGCCTACGACATACGAATCTACATACGTCTATGCTTACGCCTGTGCCTACGACATGCGAATCTACATATGTCTATGCTTACGCCTACACCTACAACATAAAAATCTACATACGTCTACGCTTACGCCTGCGCTTACAGAAACCACACATATGCCAATACATACGTCTACGCATGCGCTTACAACATACAAATCTACACATAGGCCATTATCAACGTCTACGTCTACGTCTACGCCTGCAATACAAAATCAATGCTCAACTTTTGCTAACATTACCCACCGTGTTCAGGTTCAACAATACTACAACGACACCACATACAACGCCAGAAATTGGTAACTCTAAGCCAATGGTCTAAAGGGGAGAATGTCGGAAATAGTCTTCATAACATTTTGAGGCATATGCGCATCTTACACACATTTCATACATACACACATTTTTCATATCTAAAGAATACATACCTTATACATTTCTATATTCAATACACTCAGGGTTCCATATAAACTTCAAACATCACACATTTCGCATACACACAACATTCAATATGCATGCATACACATGTATCACACAACAAATAGACAAATAATTTCACCCTCGATTAAACTATCTAAGGATCGACCAATGCAATACTTCTCCTACGATTCAACCCGTCACCTCAGTCTTTATGCCATGATACATTTAGCCTATCACCTAAGTTTCCCTGCAGTGATGAGATCCGCGAAACTCGTTACATTTCCTCTAAGCCGCAATGTATCCGCAAAACTCATTACATTGCCTCTAAGCCGCAATGTATTTGCAAAATTCAGAACATTGCCTCTAAGCCGCAATGTATTGGAAAACTCAACACATTGCCTCTAAGCCGCAATGTATCCTCAAACTCAACACATTGCCTCTAAGCCGCAATGTATTCTCAAAACTTAACACATTGCCTTTAAGCCGCAATGTATTACTCAAACTCAACACATTGCCTCTAAGCCGCAATGTATTATCCAAGCCAACGCATTGCCTCTAAGCCGCAATGAACTCTCAAAACTAGGTGCATTTCCTCTAAGCCGCAATGTGTTAACAAAACTCAGTACATTGCCTCTAAGCCGCAATGTATTCTCACGACTCATTACATTTCCTCTAAGCCGCAATGTTTTCGTAAAACCTAGATCATCGCGTCATACTTCATGCAACGATGTTTGAAACAATAAATTTAGCTTATCACATCAGACTTCACGCAGTGATTTGTGAACCTAACCCATTGCCTCAAACTTCATGCAGCAATGTGTTTCTTATTCTGCGACACATATCATTGCCTCAGACTTCATGCAACAATGTTCGAAACAACAAATTTGGCTTATCACATCAGACTTCACGCGGTGATTTGCGAACCTAGCCCGTTGCCTCAGACTTCATGCAGCAATGTGTTTCTTATTCTGCGACACAGATCATTGCCTCAGACTTCATGCATCAATGTTCGAAACAACAAATTTAGCTTATTACATCAGACTTCACGCGGTGATTTGAGAATCTAACTCGTTGCCTCAGGCTTCATGCAGCGATGTTCGAAATCAAATTTAGCTTGTCACATCAGACTTCACACAACGATGTGTAACACTTTAACCTATTGCATCAGACTTCATGCAGCAATACGTTTCGTTATTCCATAAACATTGATCATCGCCTCAGACTTCATGCTGCGATGCTAGAAATAAAACAAAACTCAATGCATTGCCTCTAAGCCGCAATGTATCCTGGAAACCCAACATATTGCCTCTAAGTCGTAATGTATTCGCAAACCCAACACATTGCTTCTAAGCTGCAATGTATCCTCGAAACTCAACACATTACCTCTAAGCCGCAATGTATTATCCATATCAACACATTGCCTCTAAGCCGCAATGTATTACCCAAACTCAACACATTACCTCTAAGCCGCAATGTGTTACCCAAACTTAGCACACTTCCTCTGAGCCACAATGTATTCATGCTCGACTTATCGCCTAAGACTTCACGCAGCAATTCACGAGCATAACCTGTGGCCTCAGTCTTCAAGCAGCCACACACCATCATCAAGTATCATTCATTATCCAGATAGGTGAACAAACCAAGACATGTGGAACCACATTTTCAGATTAAAGACTATCTGCTACCTCGTCATCAAACCCAGGTAAGTGATACATCATCATCTTTGCCTACTTCCTTGAGACTTATAAGGGTATGCTATATCAGTATAACCTTATGTTTGTCGGACAAATTTCAGGATACTTCAAGTATTCAATAAAATTCCAATCAAAATGCGCAAGACTCGAGTTTTCTCACGCTATTCGATTGGAAGATGATTGAATAGGGGCAGCTGTCGTACCCCAAATTTGTCCTACCTCGATGATTTTATTTTTCGAGATTAAAATAGAAGAAATATTTAACTAAAGACGGTAC
Source organism: Vicia faba (assembly GCA_948472305.1). Lineage (NCBI taxonomy): Eukaryota > Viridiplantae > Streptophyta > Magnoliopsida > Fabales > Fabaceae > Vicia > Vicia faba. Next base: position 46,663 of record CATIWC010001705.1, read on the forward strand.
GGCAGTATCTGATGGTCCGTCTTTATCCAACTAGGGGGTGTACCTTAAATTCAGGGGAATAAGTGCTTTCTAAATCTGAAAGACTCATAAATTTGTTCGCGAAGCATGTTGGACTATGGTCCCATGCAACTCGAAAATAAAAAAAAATCACCCGAGTAATTAGTAAATTATTAATTTATTAAGAACTACCTAGGTTTAATTTTCTAGTGAAATTAAGATATTAAGTCCGTTAATTGTTGTTAATAAAAAGTAGGGAAGAAATTTAAAAGTCCATTTAAGTTTTGTTGTTGTTAATAAATAGGAGAGGGTGTGATCAGCAAATGGTAGGCCCATTATGTTAGATGCTTGTTTAGAATAAGAAAAGCAATATTATTAAGATTTTTGTTATTAAAGGAAAAACTATTTGTTATTAAAAAAAATATATTTGTTACAAGAAACCAATGTAGCATTTTTTTGTTTACAGTAATGGTTAATTATTAAAAAGATATATACATGTTAATGTTATTGGATACAGCTGTTGGCCTAATTGTTTTTGTTGCTGTAAACAAGGAAAATAAATTTAGGCCCAATACAGATATAGCAGTGTAAGGCCCATTGTGCTAACAAGAACTGTTCCAATTACAACCAAAAATTTATGCTGGTTTGACTAACGTGTACTGTATAGATTGAAAACAGAATCAAATAACTCATCCCCAGAATGAATAAAACATATTTAACATAAAATCAAATCTCTTAAACAGCAAATCCAGAAAATCTCCAGAACAGAATCAAATATTACATGGCAAAATTACAAAATCTCAGCACAAATCTCATAATCAAATATTACAACATCTCGTTACAATTTACAGAATCAAATCTAAGATACTGAATCAATTACAGAGATCTATAAAACCTAATCCATAATTTATCTCATAATCCCTAAATCTATGTTGTAAAACTAAAACCCTAAAAGAAAACTAAATGTATAAATATAGAAAGAAAAGTACAGAAACTGGGGGGGGGGGGGGGGGGGATTTTGACAGAAATAGAGGAATTGGGAATACAGAAATGGAAAGGATTTGTTACAGTGAAAGTTTTACAGGGAGAAAAAGTTGGACCACGAGGCTTGTACCGAATCACGACGAGTTGAAGAAGTCGTTGTCAAAGAAGAAGAGAAGGGTGATTAGGGTTCAACTTCTGAAACCCTAATCACTAGTGCCTTGTGCCATCACCTTCAAAGCCCCATCGTTACCTACAAACAAGAAGAGACGAACGGATCAGTACCCCAGTCGGAAGAAGCTCGTAAAGTCAGAATCTTGGAATCGCGAAAGGGGTAAAAGCAACTTAGCTTGTTATTCGTTTTGATTTCGTTTATGGGTTGTGTTGGGATTTGATTGGCAGTGGAGGTAGGATTTTTGGTTGAGCCGCCACCGGAGTTTCTACAAAAACTAGGGTTTTGAAAGAGAAAGGGTTGGTGTTAGCGAGGAAGATAAATGGTACGTTCTGTATAATGGAAATGAAAATGAATAATGCAAGAAACGAAAAAACAAATGTATATTCCTGTTTACAGTGATTTCTAATAAACAACCGCTAGTCTTCCAATTTACTAATTATTATTGGTTACATGCAGGATCGACTAGATTTATCCTAGAACACATGTGTCATAACTCATTTCCATGTTCATATCTATTATATTGATAGACTTATATTGTATGTTAAGTTCGAATACGAGATGCTTAGGAAAGATTTCTAAAATGGTCTATAGGAATAAACTAACTGAATGTAGGCAGGAAAGGCTTCGAATTAGACTTGGGCTTGAATGTAAAGATAAGTGTTTGACTAAAAGGATAAAGTAAAAGTAAAATTTCTAACGAAGTGACTGTGTTTAAAGGCAAGTAAAACAAAGAAATGCAAGGAAATCGAAGGATTTAAGGGCAGAAATACTGTAATGGCGAACTAAATATAACAAGACTTGTATTGAAATTGTAAAAAAGTAATGATGTTCAATACGTACATTGTATCTTCTGACTCGTTTTCCTTAATTCACGGTAGTTTGAGTATTTTGAGATCTTTTAGTACATAAAAGTGAACACCCTAAATCTAACATAAGAACACCTATTTATAGTGTCTTGACCCTAACGGCCCTATTTTAAAATCACGCCACGTTCGAAGCATGCAGGCTTCCTATGTTTGCTGACTTCCACGCATCTTCTAGAATGGCGCTCTTTATTTGAAATTCGAAAAACTGTACCAATCGAAGCATCTTGTTTCTTCGTCGCTTTCGAAATAACCCAATTACCTGGACCGTTTCCAATTTATGGCACCCTTGCATAAAGGAGCTCTTTATAATTCGAACACTAAAAAAGTCCAAATCGAAATCTGCTGGAAATTGAATAATCCTTCAACATAATGAATCCATATCTCCCACCAATATCCAATATTAATATTAATCTCCTTAGGTACTTTATTCGAAATATTATTTTGATAGTGGTTTCTTCCTTATTCGAAATAGCCAGCTAACAAATTTCCCCCCAAGAACATGTATTTCAATAGATATAAAGAAATACTTGTTTTTTGACTCATCCAGGCTGTTTTGAGAGTATCAAAAACTCATGATGACCATACTGTACACGATGGCAAAGTGTTCTACTTTCTGCAAAAACGTCCAATCACCATACCAAAGCGTGCAATCAGCAGTTATAGCTAATAATTAGCAGCAAAAACATCACTTCCCTAGGAAGCTCAAAAAATCCACCTTTTCTTTTTCCAATGAGGGAGTTGCTTTCTCAGATAGATCTCAGCATCTGTCCACTTGAAGTGAGTGAAACTATATATGATCTGCAAATCTTGCTTAATGAGGTTAGCAGTGAATATATTAGGGTTAATGATGTTGAGGCTAAGATTCGAGGCAAACAAGAATCTTTGTCAAAAGCTTATGATCAGACTTCAAAACTTTCAGAAGAAGCAGAGAAGTTGGAGCGCACTAAAATCCAGGCCCAAGACAAGCATGATGTCTTGGCTCGATCAATCCTGTTTTAGGAATCTCAGATTGAAAAACTTAAGAAGAAGATTGAGGGTGCTCGAAATGAGCAGGCAGCCTTGAAGTCTGTTGATGACCAAGAGCTTGAAAGTCTTGTCACACAGAGTCTTCAACAGATGGAGGTGGCTGAAGGAATAAGTGAAGAAATCAAAGGGCTCGAAAACATCAAAAATACTACCCAATGCAAAATCAACTTATGCAAGAGCAAGTTTTCTAAGTTGAAACGAAACGCCCCTTTCTGATTGTTGAATGTATTTTGTTAATGCTTTTTATTGTAAATGATTGAACACAACCATTCTGGCACTTATATAATACCATTTTGGCTTCATGTTTATATATTTTTTTTATTATCGTACAGTGATTCTAACTTCTTGCAAGCATGATTTATACCTTTTTAAGTATCTCCCATTTACCCTCAAGATTCTTCTATCTTCCGCTAATTCTTCTATTTCGTAAGCATTATTCGAAAATGTTTTCAATACTCGAAAGGGACCCTCCCAATGGGGTGACCACTTACCTAATAATCTGTTCTTTTTATCCATAGGTAATATAACCTTCCATACCAGGTCATTGGTTGAGAACAACTTACTTTTAACTCTTTTGTTGTATGCTCTGGCTACTCTTTCTTTCTGTCTTCTCATAACTTCAAAAGCATGTAGTCTATCTTCATCCATGTCCACTAATTCATTCATCATCATTTCCCAATATTGATCAGTTGGTATTTCATTTTTTCTTTGGATTCTTACTGATTGTAAGTGTATTTCGACTGCCAACACTGCATCATGTCCAAAGGTAAGTCGAAACGGAGTAGTATTTGTTGCTTCTTTAGGAGATGTTCGAAATGCCCACAAAGCTTGGTCCAAAGTTTTGTGCCAATTTCTTGGCTTTCGTCCTACATGTTTCTTTATCAAACCTATTTTGACTTTATTGGCTGCTTATACTTGTCCATTAGCTTGAGCATAGTAAGGAGTTGACGTGAGTAATTTAAATCCCATTTCTTTTGCAAACTCTTGCATTTTTCGCCCTGTGAAAACTGAACCTTGATCTGTTGTAATACTTTCTGGTATTCCGAACCTGTAAATTATTTGACTCTAGATAAATTCCATAATGACCTCTTGATCAACGTTCACTAGAGGAATTGCTTCGACCCATTTTGTAAAATAATCTATACCCACAAGGATATATTTTTGTCCTTTGGATGATGCTGGTCGAATTTCACCAATTAGATCTAATGCCCATCCTCTAAATGGCCAAGGCTTAACAATTGAATGTAACTCACTTGCAGGAGCATGTTGAATACCTGCATGAACTTGGCATTGTTCGCAACCTTTAGCAAATTCTATGCAGTCTTTGAGCATAGTGGGCCAATACATTCCATATCGAAACAACAACCATTTCATTTTGTGACCTGCTTGATGTGCCCCACATGCCCCACTGTGCACACTGGATACTGCTAAATATGCTTCATTTTCTCCTAAACACTTGAGTAATATACCTTTTGGGGTTTTCTTAAAAAGTTCATTTCCTATTAGGACATAAGACAATGCCCTATATTTGGTCTTTTTCTCTGTACTTACTGAAGGTTCTTTCAGGTAATTTACTATGGGACTTCTCCAATCTGTATCTGCCAAAGTATCAATATTTAGAACTTCAAATTCTTTCTGATCTGCATAACCTAGTTTCGAAGTTTCCAAGTCTAATGGTGATAATTTGGTAGCCAATATTCTGCCTCTTGTTTCTATGAGATATTGGAGTTTTCTCTAGATGTCTTATATCCTGAAGCTATTTGAGCCAAGTCATTTGCCTCCTGATTATCAATTCTTGGAATATATTTTATATCCACATATTCAAATTTTTTGAGTAATCTATTAGCAATAACGAAGTACATGATCAAATTTTCCTTGATACATTTGTCTTCTTTGGTTATCTGTTTGATGACCAGCTCTAAGTCTCCCCTAATTTCGACTATGGATAATTTGTTAGCTGGCTATTTCGAATAAGGAAGAAACCACTATCAAAATAATATTTCGAATAAAGTACCTAAGGAGATTAATATTAATATTGGATATTGGTGGGAGATATGGAGTCATTATGTTGAAGGATTATTCAATTTCCAGCAGATTTCGATTTGGACTTTTTTAGTGTTCGAATTATAAAGAGCTCCTTTATGCAAGGGTGCCAGAAATTGGAAATGGTCCAGGTAATTGGGTTATTTCGAAAGCGACGAAGAAACAAGATGCTTCGATTGGTACAGTTTTTCAAATTTCAAATAAAGAGCGCCATTCTAGAAGACGCGTGGAAGTCAGCAAACATAGGAAGCCTGCATGCTTCGAACGTGGCGTGATTTTAGAATAGGGCCGTTAGGGTCAAGACACTATAAATAGGTGTTCTTATGTTAGATTTAGGGTGTTCACTTTTATGTACTAAAAGATCTCAAAATACTCAAACTACCGTGAATTAAGGAAAATGAGTCAGAAGATACAATGTACGTATTGAACATCATTACTTTTTTACAATTTCAATACAAGTCTTGTTATATTTAGTTCGCCATTACAGTATTTCTGACCTTAAATCCTTCGATTTCCTTGCATTTCTTTGTTTTACTTTCCTTTAAACACAGTCACTTCGTTAGAAATTTTACTTTTACTTTATTCTTTTAGTCAAACACTTATCTTTACATTCAAGACCAAGTCTAATTCGAAGCCTTTCCTGCCTACATTCAGTTAGTTTATTCCTATAGACCATTTTAGAAATCTTTCCTAAGAATCTCGTATTCGAACTTAACATACAATATAAGTCTATTAATATAATAGATATGAACATGGAAATGAGTTATGACACATGTGTTCTAGGATCAATCTAGTCGATCCTGCAAGTAACCAATAATAATTAGTAAATTGGAAGACTAGCGGTTGTTTATTAGAAATCACTGTAAACAAATTGGCACACCTGGTGGGACAGTTTCATAACAAAAAGTTTTATCAAACAAACATTTTAGAGAAGTTTTAGGATTTTCTGAGTGTGGAGCGCGTTTCGGTACATGAACCTTTGAAGCGGAAAAATAAAGAATAACAATCCACATATACCCAGAAAACAACGTACCAAAATAATGGTTAATACAACCAACCAAGATGGGGTACAGAATCCCCCACAGGGGGCTGCAACAATTGTTTCAAGTTCGATTGATGCCTCCAATGCCATTCCTGTTGGCAGTTTGAATACGATCCCAGTAAGTACATTAGACATGCCATCAAACGTGTCTTCAGTGCAAACTGCGCCACACATAGGGAATCAACAGTATTCGACCCCCCCTAGGCCTCCAGGTTTTGAACCTTTGAGACCCAGAAATCCTCAGTACGGGATTCCAACATCGTTTATGGCATGGTTACATAATACAACAACTTCGTCCCCACTCCAAGGATCTGGTTCAGGAATGAACCATTTGGGTACAAATTTCCAGAATATAGGAAACTTTACCCAAATGCCTACTCTTACAACTAATAGTCAGGCAGCGCTTAGGCAACAGATGGATGATAGAAATCATGATATGGTAGGCATCCTAGCCCGCAAAATGAATGCTATTTTCAATCCCCTAATCCAGAATATAAATAGAACAAACCAAGAAAATGCAGCCCAGATGGCCAGAATAAAAGATTTCTTTGGTGCCCCTAATGCGCCTACAAGGCGTAGGCAAAACCCAGTGAAAATTCGAAATGAAGAATCCATAATCGAACGAATTCGACCCCCTGTGCAAGTGGTCGAAGAAAGAAATATAGGGGTGAGATTAAGAGATCAGGGAATTCAGGAAGTTCAGAATGAACAGCCTAGACCTATACTGATGGTGAATAGGGACCAAAATGCAGACGAAATTGTTCATAGAATTAGAAATGATAATTTAGTGGCAGAAAATAACCTCACCACCATGATTGAAAGAATAATGGCCCAAAATGGTTTAAATTCAGGATTTAGGAGGCCAAACTACACATCTCCTATTATAGATTATATTATGCAAACAGAATTACCCAGGGGCGTTAAAGTTCCTAAATTCACGAAATTTGCTGGAGATACAAGTGAATCAACAGTGGAACATATAGCAAGATATTTAACAGAAGCAGGAGATATAGAAAATAATGAAAATCTTAGGATAAAATACTTCCCAAGTTCCTTGACAAAGAACATGTTCACTTGGTTCACCACCTTGCCCCCTGGATCTGTAGACACCTGGCCTTATTTAGAAAGGCTTTTCCATGAACAATTTTATATGGGTCAGTCTAAAATCAGTCTCAAGGAACTAGCAAGCATTAAGAGAAAATTCACGGAACCAATAGATGAATATTTGAATAGATTCCGTTTATTAAAATCCAGATGCTTCACAGTGGTCCCTGAACATGAATTGGTCGAAATGGCTGCTGGGGGCCTAGATTATTCCATTCGAAAGAAATTGGATACACAGTATCTTAGAGATATGGCCCAACTAGCAGACAGAGTGCGTCAGGTCGAAAGATTAAAAGCTGAAAAAGCTAGGGCTAGTAAAAATCATAAGAAAGAGAGAATAGCCTACATAGAGGCTGAAGAGGAAAACATAGATGATTCTCAAGACCCTTATGATTTCAATCAGTTCGAAATAGATCTTGCAGAACTAAAAGAAGCACCCCCTTATGCTTGCAAAGTTCTACTTCCTTCCAATGGAAAGGATTCTCTCGAAAGTGAAAGGAATTATAAATTCCCCAAGAAAATCTATACTTTCGATATAACTAAATGTGATGAGATATTTGATCTACTTGTTAAAGATGGACAATTAATAGTTCCTCCTAACCTTAAGGTTCCTCCGTTGGAACAAAGGAAAAAGAGGGGCTTTTGTAAATATCACAACTTTTTAGGCCATAAAACCTCACAGTGTTTTCTTTTCAGGGATTTGATACAGAATGCGATCAAGGATGGCAGGATGAAGTTCTCAGCCAAGGGAAAGAATCCAATGAAAGTTGATACGGATCCGTCGCTGATGGCAGAGACTAACTATGTTGAACCACTAGACATCAATGTGGTAGAAATTGGTGGGAGGAAATTTGAATCAAAAGTGGAATTCGAAGAGGATGGGGACTTCATCCTAATCAAAAACGAAAAAGAGGCTACTGATGGCCTCCCATTGATCAAAAATGAAAAAGAGGCTACTGATGGCCTCCCATTGATCAAAAACAAAATAGAAGCTACTGATGGCCTACCAAAGGTGCTCAAAGCAAAGATATTAAGTGACAGAAAATTAGCTGAGGCCACTGAAGGTCTTAGGATGAAATTTGAAGAAGTCAAAATTTCTGATGACCAAATGCTGGGAGTGAATATGGTGGACTTCGAACAACCTAACGCTGAAATGGAAGAAGTGGAACGTTGTTTAGAGAGGGAAAGAGAACAGAGAAGAGAGAACTTACCTAGAAAGGACGCAGGTTTGCGTGAATACCTCTTCCACTGTCATAAGAAAAATCAGGAAAAGTTGCTATGCCCAAGGTGCAGTATCATCTGCAACCCCAGAATTGCTGCTGAATTCGAAAGGGCCCAGCGTGAACGAACAGGAGTCAACTGACGGAAAGACAACCAACTATACAAAGTTTATCCAAAAGCTGATGAAAGTCTGCTCGAATTCCTGGTTCGTTGCCACAAGATTGGAACAGAATGCTTGATATGTCCCAGATGTGCAGCAGTGTATGATAAGGAAATGGATGAAGCATTCGAGAGAATTCCGTTTGCGTCAGGCTGGGGGCACCAAGGCGGAATGCCTTCGAATCTTGTTAGCACAGCCAGAAGTATGCCAAGGAGGCCAGATAGCCCTTATCCCAGGGGAGCAAAGAGAGTTTCCTTTAAACTACCTGCAGAAATCCCCACTGATAAATGGCTGCAAGTGAATGCTGATAAGGGAAAAGGGAAGTGGCGCAGCTTCGATCGAGGAGGCAGGACTGCAATGGCTTACAGGAGTCAATTTAATTCAAACAGGAGGGAAGAAATAAGATTGGAGAATTATAAAGGCAGAAACCCAATGTCTCGCTCTCAGTGGTGCAGACACCAGAGAAACCAAAAAGCAGCAAGGGATTCGAAACCTACAGGAGTAGGAGAATCCAGTACCAATAACCTAACATCACTGAACCAGACTGGGGGCAAACCCCCAGTGTCCAGGAAACTTTTTTCTCCGCAGAAGGACGCTAAATAAAATAGGACTCAGAAGGAAGCTGCGAACAAAGAGGACTTGATGACTGATGCCTTCGAATTTGAGGGGGAATCCTTCTTCAATGCAAACTCCAATGTAGTTTCGGTGCTGCCTTGTGATTACAATCAGGAAACAGATGTTTATGCTGATGAGGAGACTGATGAGGACGAAATGGCCAGACATAGGCCAATATGATATTATGTGATGAACAATGGAGCGGTCGAAGAGCATAATGCTTTCTTTGAAAAGCCAGACGAAGGAATGAAAAACCATCTTAAACCCTTATTCATCAGGGCAAAGGTGGAACAATATGGTGTGAACAAGGTTCTGGTAGATGGTGGAGCTGCTGCCAATCTGATGCCTCAATTCATGCTAAAGACAATAGGAATGCAGGATTCAGATGTTAGACTTCACAACATGGTGCTTTCGAATTATGAAGGGAAGGTTGGCCAGACTTTGGGAGTAATACAAGTTAACATGACAGTTGGTTCCCTCACAAGGCCAACAATGTTTATGGTCATTGCTGCAAAAGCAAATTACAATCTGTTGCTTGGCAGGGAATGGATCCATGGAGTTGGAGTTGTACCTTCTTCAATGCATCAAAGGCTGGTGTTGTGGAGAGATGATGGGATTGTTGAAAATATAGAAGCATACCAAAGTTACTATATGGCAGAAATCAACAATGTGGACAAAAGAAATTTCGATAGAAATATGGCCAACATAGGGCCATGTCACCCACCTGAGGAATATTTTGAGCCAAATGAGAATGCTTATTATTCCCTAACCTTGCGTCCCAATGGATTCCAATGGGATAGGGAAATCATGTGGAACGGGCAGGTGACTGAAAAAGATGGAGAGACTTCGAAGATACGGCCAACTGGCTGGGCAAGCAAAGGTTATATGACTGAATCAAATTACTACCAAAAGATTTCGGCCTATTTGGCTGAGAACAAACGAAGAACGGCTCTCGAAGCCGAGATACAAAACATGGCTGTCGAAGCCATAGACAAAAAAGAAATAGCAAATCCTGAAGGAAACCATTCATCCTCACCCTATGATGGACAAGCTTCTGAACTAATGGATCAAAGACTAGATGCCATTTATGATCAAGAGCCCTTGGGGTTCGAAAAGGATCCAGAGTCATCAAGCGCTAAGATACTGGCCGAAGATCCTTTGGAGGAATTTGATATCGGGGATGGTGTTGAAAAAAGGATTACATACATCAATGCGAAGCTTAGTCCCAATTTAAAAGACAAAGTGGTTAAAATGCTCAAACAAAATAGGGATTGCTTTGCCTGGGAGTATGATGAAATACCTGGTTTAAAGAGGGAACTGGTAGAATATAGGCTTCCAATCAAGGATGGAAAGAAGCCCATCAAGAAGATGCCTAGATGATTCGCTCCAGAAATCCTCTCAAAAATAAAGGCAGAGGTGGAACGGCTCCTTCGATGCAAATTTATCAGGACCACAAGGTACATAGAATGGCTTGCTAACATTGTACCTGTTATTAAGAAAAATGGCTCTTTACGAATTTTCATAGATTTTAGGGATTTAAACACTGCCACCACAAAAGATGAATATTCCATGCCTATAGCAGAAATGCTGATTGATTCTGCTGCGGGTTTCAAATACCTGAGTATGTTAGATGGATACTCTGGGTATAATCATATTTTTATTGCTGAGGATGATGTTCCCAAAACTGCATTCAGTTGTCCAGGCGCTTTAGGCACTTATGAATGGGTAGTTATGCCCTTTGGACTAAAAAATGCTGGGGCAACATATCAGAGGGAAATGAACACTATTTTTCATGATTTCATTGAGTCATTTATGCAGATTTATATATATGACATAGTAGTCAAATCTGTTTCTGATGAGGATCATTTGACTCACCTTTGCCAGTCATTCGAAAGAATGAGAAAACATGGCTTAAAAATGAATCCCCTTAAATGTGCTTTCTTTGTTCAGGCTGGGGATTTCCTAGGCTTTGTGGTCCACAAGAAGGGGATCGAAATTAACTTGAACAAGACGAAGGCTATTATGGAGACGAAACCTCCTTCAACAAAGAAAGAGTTGCAATCTCTATTGGGTAAAATTAACTTTTTAAGGAGATTCATATCTAATTTGAGTGGGTGAACTCAAGCTTTCTCTCCACTCCTCCGTCTCAACCAAGGGAATTTTGAATGGACTGCGCAGCATCAGGAGGCATTCGAGAAAATCAAAGCTTATTTGATGTATCCTCCTATACTTGCACCCCCTTCTAAAGATAAACCAATGAGGTTGTACATCTCTGCCTCCAATGTAACTATAGGTAGTATGTTGGCCCAAGAAAATGATGATGGCGTCGAAAGAGACATCTATTATCTTAGTATGGTCCTAAATAAAGCAGAGGCTAAGTATAGTAGCATTGAAAAACTATGCCTCTGTCTGTATTTCTCTTGTACAAAACTTAAATATTATATTAAACCAGTTGATGTTTATGTTTCATCTCACTTTGATGTTATTAAACATATGCTTTCAAAACCAATCATGCACAGCAGGATTGGCAAATGGGCCTTAGCGCTCACTGAGTACAATTTGACCTTCAAGCCTTTAAAAGCTATGAAAGGACAAGTAGTTTCAGATTTCATAGTGGGTCACTTTGTGAGTGAGGACTTCGCGTTAGATTATGTTGAGATCCATCCTTGGAAATTATCCTTCGATGGGTCAACACATAAATATGGAAGTGGTGTTGGAGTCCTTATAATTTCTCCTGAGGAAATTCCAACAAAATTCAAGTACAAGTTAGAAGGCCCTCCTTGTTCGAACAACGAAGCTGAGTATAAAGCATTAATTGTTGGACCTCAAGCTTTGTTAGAATTGGGGGCAACCAGAGTCGAAATTAGGGGAGACTCAGAGCTGGTCATCAAACAGATAACCAAAGAGTACAAATGTATCAAGGAAAATATGATCATGTACTTCGTTATTGCTAATAGATTACTCAAAAAATTTGAATATGTGGATATAAAACATATTCCCAGAATTGATAATCATGAGGCAAATGACTTGGCTCAAATAGCTTCAGGATATAAGACATCTAGAGAAAAACTCCAATATCTCATAGAAACAAGAGGCAGAATATTGACTACCAAATTATCACCATTAGACTTGGAAACTTCGAAACTAGGTTATGCAAATCAGAAAGAATTCAAAGTTCTAAATATTGATACTTTGGCAGATACAAATTGGAGAAGTCCCATAGTAAATTACCTGAAAGAACCTTCAGTAAGTACAGAGAAAAAGACCAAATATAGGGCATTGTCTTATGTCCTAATAGGAAATGAACTTTTTAAGAAAACCCCAAAAGGTATATTACTCAAGTGTTTAGGAGAAAATGAAGCATATTTAGCAGTATCTAGTGTGCACAGTGGGGCATGTGGGGCACATCAAGCAGGTCACAAAATGAAATGGTTGTTGTTTCGATATGGAATGTATTGCCCACTATGCTCAAAGACTGCATAGAATTTGCTAAAGGTTGCGAACAATGCCAAGTTCGTGCAGGTATTCAACATGCTCCTGCAAGTGAGTTACATTCAATTGTTAAGCCTTGGCCTTTTAGAGGATGGGCATTAGATCTAATTGGTGAAATTTGACCAACATCATCCAAAGGACAGAAATATATCCTTATGGGTATAGATTATTTTACAAAATGGGTCGAAGCAATTGCTCTAGTGAACGTTGATCAAGAGGTCATTATGGAATTTATCCAGAGGCAAATAATTTACAGGTTCGGAATACCAGAAAGTATTACAACAGATCAAGGTTCAGTTTTCACAGAGCGAAAAATGCAAGAGTTTGTAAAAGAAATGGGATTTAAATTACTCACGTCAACTCCTTACTATGCTCAAGCTAATGGACAAGTAGAAGCATCGAATAAAGTCATAATAGGTTTGATAAAGAAACATGTAGGACGAAAGCCAAGAAATTGGCACCAAACTTTGGACCAAGCTTTGTGGTCATGTCGAACATCTCCTAAAGAAGCAACAAATACTACTCTGTTTCGACTTACCTTTGGACATGATGCAGTGTTGCCAGTCGAAATACACTTACAATCAGTAAGAATCCAAAGACAAAATGAAATACCAACTGATCAATATTGGGAAATGATGATGAATGAATTAGTGGACGTGGATGAAGATAGGCTACATGCTTTAGAAGTTATGAGAAGACAGAAAGAAAGAGTAGCCAGAGCATATAACAAAAGAGTTAAAAGTAAGTTGTTCTCAACCAATGACCTGGTATGGAAGGTTATATTACCTATGGATAAAAAGAACAGATTATTAGCTAAATGGTCACCCCATTGGGAGGGTCCCTTTCGAGTATTGAAAACATTTTCGAATAATGCTTACGAAATAGAAGAATTAGCGGAAGATAGAAGAATCTTGAGGGTAAATGGGAAATACTTAAAAAGGTATAAACCATGCTTGCAAGAGGTTAGAATCACTACAGGATAATAAAAAATATATATAAACATGAAGCCAAAATGGTATTATATAAGTGCCATAATGGTTGTGTTCAATCATTTACAATAAAAAGCATTAACAAAATACATTCAACAATCAGAAATGGGCATTTCGTTTCAACTTAGCAAACTTGCTCTTGTATAAGTTGATTTTGCATTGGGTAGTATTTTTGATGTTTTCGAGCCTTTTGATTTCTTCACTTATTCCTTCAGCCACCTCCATATGTTGAAGACTCTGTGTGACAAGACTTTCAAGCTCTTGGTCATCAACAGACTTCAAGGCTTCCTGCTCATTTCGAGCACCCTCAATCTTCTTCTTAAGTTCTTCAATCTGAGATTCCCAAAACAGGATTGACCGAGCCAAGACACCATGCTTGTCTTGGGCCTGGATTTTAGCGCGCTCCAACTTCTCTGCTTCTTCAGAAAGTTTTGAAGTCTGATCATAAGATTTTGACAAAGATTCTTGTTTGCCTCAAATCTTAGCCTCAACATCATTAACCCTAATATATTCACTGCTAACCTCATTAAGCAAGATTTGCAGATCATATATAGTTTCACTTAGTTCAAGTGGACAGATGCTGAGATCTATCTGAGAAAGCAACTCCCCCATTGGAAAAAGAAAAGGTGGATTTTTTGAGCCTCCTAGGGAAGTGATGTTTTTGCTGCTAATTATTAGCTATAACTGCTGATTGCACGCTTTTGTATGGTGATTGGAAGATTTTGCAGAAAGTAGGACACTTACTCTGCCATCGTGTACAATATGGTCATCATGAGTTTTTAATACTCTCGAAATAACCTAGATGAGTCAAAAAACAAGTATTTCTTTATATCTGTCGAAATACATGTTCTTGGGGGGCAATTTGTTAGTTGGCTATTTCGAATAAGGAAGAAACCACTATCAAAATAATATTTCGAATAAAGTAGCTAAGGAGATTAATATCAATATTGGATATTGGTGGGAGATATGGAGTCATTATGTTGAAGGATTATTCAATTTCCAGCAGATTTCGGTTTGGACTTTTTTAGTGTTCGAATTATAAAGAGCTCCTTTATGCAAGGGTGCCAAAAATTGGAAATGGTCCAGGTAATTGGGTTATTTTGAAAGCGACGAAGAAACAAGATGCTTCGATTGGTACAATTTTTCGAATTTCAAATAAAGAGTGCCATTCTAGAAGACGCGTGGAAGTCAGCAAACATAGGAAGCCTGCATGCTTCGAACGTGGCGTGATTTTAGAATAGGGCCGTTAGGGTCAAGACACTATAAATAGGTGTTCTTATGTTAGATTTAGGGTGTTCACTTTTATGTACTAAAAGATCTCAAAATACTCAAACTACCGTGAATTAAGGAAAACGAGTCAGAAGATACAATGTACGTATTGAACATCATTACTTTTTTACAATTTCAATACAAGTCTTGTCATATTTAGTTCGCCATTACAGTATTTCTTCCCTTAAATCCTTCGATTTACTTGCATTTCTTTGTTTTACTTGCCTTTAAACACAGTCACTTCGTTAGAAACTTTACTTTTACTTTATCCTTTTAGTCAAACACTTATCTTTACATTCAAGCCCAAGTCTAATTCAAAGCCTTTCCTGCCTACATTCAGTTAGTTTATTCCTATAGACCATTTTAGAAATCTTTCCTAAGAATCTCGTATTCGAACTTAACATACAATATAAGTCTATCAATATAATAGATATGAACATGGAAATGAGTTATGACACATGTGTTCTAGGATCAATCTAGTCGATCCTGCAAGTAACCAATAATAATTAGTAAATTGGAAAACTAGCGGTTGTTTATTAGAAATCACTGTAAACAATTCCGTAGTTATTCCATGTGCGCATGCATATGTCAATTAATGTACGCCTTCATTAGCCTCCCTTTGATCATCATTAGATGACCATTAAGCCAAGTCTGAATGTAACATCGTACACCCGCGCTACAGAGGATTACCCTGAACCCCCTCTTAAATTCTCCTGTGGGCCAAGCCCATTACTCATCACACCCCCCCATTCCATAATTTTCTAAATCATAAAACAAAACGCACCCCCCTCTGCCTAAACTATTATGGGCCAGCCTGGGCCTAATTTCCAGCACCCCCCTTTTTTACTGGTTAGTTGAAAACGACACTCCCCCAGATTTAATTAAAATTATTATTTTTTATTATTTCTTTTATATTGTTATTATCATTATTAATTATTTATTTCCTTTTTATTTATAATTACTAATATTAATTTTTATTATCATATTTTATGAAAATATTATTATTAATATATTTACTATGTAGATATTATAATATTACCAAATAAATTATTTTCATATTAAAATTACATATTATTTCCTATATTATTGCATTAAATCTTTTCTAATCAAGCATTAATCAAGATTTCTTCGCAATTGACACGATTAAAAATTATTCAACCAATTATGAAACTATTTTCGCAATAAACTATACTAATCAACTGTCTTTTTAAAAATGGGTTCCAAACTGGTTT
Source organism: Vicia faba (assembly GCA_948472305.1). Lineage (NCBI taxonomy): Eukaryota > Viridiplantae > Streptophyta > Magnoliopsida > Fabales > Fabaceae > Vicia > Vicia faba. The sequence continues at coordinate 62,875 of CATIWC010001705.1, forward strand.
TGACTTACTACACACTCAGTCAAAATCTCCGCAATCACTACTCCCGACCGAGTGCTAAGTGATTTAAAATATGTTTGCAAACCCCTAAAAAACACCAACCCATACGAACTACAAATTGGGACTCTGATTCCTCATAAGAGGATACGTAGGCATACGATCAAAAATCTTAGCGAGTTCCCCTATTAAAAATTAAGACGCTTTTCCCTTATAAAAAATTTAAACCCTTCTTCCTAATTAAAACTTAAAATCCAGTTTACCCCAAACCTAAACCTAGAGCTTAAGTATCCTTGTGAACAAGGTGGATGAAAGGTGCCTAACACCTTCCTTTCGTCCAATTGAGTCTGAAACCTAGAATCTCTGTCCGCGAATTAGGGTTTTCTGTTAGGTTCCCTTCCCTAGGATAAAAACTAATAGTGGTGGCTCTGATTAAAAATCCAGTTGCTACACTGAGCTAAGGTTTGTTGACTTCCAAGGACCATATCATGCTCATTTCTTAAGATTTTTGAGTGACTGTAAAGCCATGATTCTCTTTAAAGGGTCCTTAACAAGATCTCTTCAGAAATCTAAGTTTAATTTATAATGGAAGATCATTAATGATTGAGAAATATTGCAAGTCTCTTTGAAAGGCCTTTGAATTTTTAGGGCTTGACTTCAAATGATCATAAATTGGTCAATTTTTATCACCTTGAACCCATTATTTTTTCATAATGATCTTAAGAGTGTGAAATTCAACTCTTCTTTTATGTGCAAAGCTTAAAAATGGTTAGAAGATTCCTTAAGAACTCAAAGGATTATAGGCCACTTCATAGATTTTCATCAACTTCACAAGGTCATAACTCTCTCAATTTTTGGAGTTTTTGGATGATTCAAGTTTCGCAATGCTCTTTAAGAAGTCTACTTCATGCCATCTTCATTGACCAAAACCTAATTTTGAATGGAAGTCCATGTTTGAAGGTAAAAGACTATGAGTCACTTTGGAACTCAAAACTTGGAATTTTTCTAAGTCCACAAGTCAGTTTGGTTTTCACGATTTCAATTGATCATAACTTTTTTCTCAAGCATCCAAATTCTACATTTCTTGGCACATTGTGAAATTTGTGTTGAGATCTTCCCATTGAAAAATGAATGAGATCGTAAAGCCCCTTGAGTTGTGTGCACCATGGATTCAAAGTTGGCATCATGAAACTGAGTTTTTGCTTGCAGTCAGTTTGCAATTTCCATGTTGTGGCTTCTAATAACCATTTTGCTGCGAGTTTTTTATTTAAAAATTTTAACAAAGTTCCAAAGCATGATTAGAGCATTGAAACACGTGAATTAGCTAAGTTTTGACAACTTTCAAGTCACACTTTTGTCATGATCAGGGTGTGCATGAATTTAACTTGAACTGCATCATTCACCCCCATTCTCTATCCCATTCACTTCCCTATAAAGAGAGGGACGTATTGCAATCATTTTCTCAAGCTTGGACAGCCAGAATTACCCTACCAAACTCTCTTTGTAACTCACTTTTTTGAGTTTTTGAATTCATCTTTTCTCCACTTCTCAATCCAATTTCTTTGTTCATTCTCAATCCTTGAACTTCCCTGAACCTAATGCAACAAGAATCAAGCCTTGATAAGTCCTAAATCATGTCGTAGAAGTCCATTCTTGGAGAAAATTTTCTCATACTTCGTTCATGTAGATTACTCGTTCATTTTGCCTCAAATAAGTTCCTAACCTACTCTCCTCATCTCTGTGAATCTCACACTTTTTACAATTTTTGTTTTCGCTGATAATTGACCATGTAATCTTGAAAACTCAGTGCTCGCTATTTTTTGTGTTTTTTGCAAAGTAAACATTGTACAATTTATATAAATTTTTACGAGGCCATGGTTGAGTTCATCTCAGTGAGATGCTTCGAATGGTACCAGTCTGGCTTGCTAATTTTACAATTTTGAAGATCACAATTTGAGGTTGACTAGAGGTTGAATACAATGACATGTCCGTCTTCAACCAATGACATTTAGCCACATTGATTTTTTTGAAATAGATTTGGTGTTTCGCTTTACCATGCACGCGTTTCATGGGTCCTTGGATCTGATTACTTAAGTGAGTCATAGATTTCTATTAAACAACCTCAAAATAGGTGTGACTTCTACATAAGTCCACTTATGATTGCTTAACATAGCGCTAAATTTTGTATCGATTCGAGAAATGATCATTTGTGACCAAACCTATGTTTGCAAGCCCAAGTATGTTAATTTGAAACCTTTGATCCAATAACCTTAATGTTCATTGTTAGGAGGCTTTGATCTTATCAATCCTCTAATGAACCTTCATAAACTTTGGTCTAAGTGAATCATTTAAACATCGTTTATCATATGTTGTTGCCTCGAGAACTTGAAATGAATGATATACTTGACAAAAAGAAAATGAGACTTGTTGTTGAGAAGCTTTGATTTTATCAATCTTCTAATAAGTCTTCAAATGCAAGTTTCAAGATGGTCATTCAACTAACCTTTAACTTCTAATTCACTAACAATTGACTTTACTTTGTGCTTTTACTTTATGCCCTTTTACTTCACGCCTTTACTTTTATGTACCATTTACTTTAACATTTACATTACATACTATTTTTATCTTTTCTCACTTGAGCATTTATCTTTATGTCATTTTCATTTTGCTCACTTGAGCTTTTCTTATCTTTTTGAAGACACTTAATAATCAACTTGAACAATAAAAACCTTAAGATTACTTGGACTATTTGGTTACTATCCTTGGCATTATGGATATGTGGACCTATTGGACTTAGAATTATAAGCCTTGACTAACCTTGGGACCTTGTGAATCTGTTGTTATTTTGTCTGGAGCTCTTGGGTTTAACCCAAGACATTGGGTTAATTTTCTTTGTGTGCAGGTTATTATAATTATATGTTTTATCTGTGATTGAGACCTCCTTTGTATACAGCCGTTACTCTGTCCAATTTTTATGAATACTTAATTCATCTGAAGCTTGGTATTTCTTAGAGGTTTAGTATTTTTGCTTGGTTTCAATCCAAAGCATAGGAATTCTACATTGACTCCTTTATGTCAAGTATTGGCCTCTTGTTGGTTAGATCATTCTTTTTCCTTAGCTTTTATCTTATGCTTTAGGATAGTCCCTTCATCTTCTCTTATCTTCTTTAATTTCAAAAATATTCTCCCTCCTTTTCAGGACTCTTGTTTTTTTAACTTGAACCACTTTTATAATAAACTTGGTCTTAGGTCCATGCATTTTCAAAAATATTTTCTTAATTAAACTTTAACCAACTTAATAATACTATGACATTTTTTGTGAGAATACTATAAGTCAATCAACCTCATTCAAACCATTTTTTCCACTTTGGATTTTTAATTTAACATTTTCTCAAAAGATTAGACTCTTGTCAATCCTTGTAGTGATGCGAGCTACTATACTTTTAAGATATGTAGTGAAGTGAGATATTTTCCACTTGGGTGTTGAGTGAGGCTTTGTTGATTTTAAAATCCAAGCTATATCATCCACTTTGAGATGATGCAAATTCTCCTTTCTCATAATCATGGGTAGTAAGTATGTTTTCCACTCAGATATGACGATGATGTCTCGTCTCTTAAAACTAACTAACACACCTGTGTTTTAAAATTTTGTAAAGGTGAACTACGAGTACCCTGATCCCTTATTCCACAGAAGGTGGTGCGTAGGCACTAAAGGTTCACAACCGCGGCGGATAAAAAATTGTAAAAATACTTGTTTTCTCATATCCACCATCTATTTTTGTATACAACATTTATAGAAAAATACGCAAATTTTCAAAGAGGTTCCTACGGAGTAGCGTAGATGTTTAGGGTGATAATACCTTCCCTTTGCATAACCAACCCCCGTACCTAGATTCTCCCCCCCCCCCCCCCCCCCCCTCTTTTTTGGATTATTCACTCTTTTCCCATTCCTCCGGAAACAATAAAGCACGGTGGAGTTTTTTATTTGATATGTGCGAGTCAAGTCAATCCAATAGCTTAGTCTCAACATTTTTACGGCTACAACTAGTTGGTTGGTTGGCTGTTTGCTCATAGTTGCAAGTTAGAGATTGCAAGTTGTTGATGTTCAATGTTAAAAAGGAAAGTTGTCATTATTTGAACACAACCAAAAATCTAATAACCATTATAACAATAACTAGAATAACTGTTATCAAAATGATTCTTCAATCATGTTGATATTGATTACAATGAAATCATAGATTCACAATGTGCTTAATTTCATATGCTGCACAAAGCTTGCTAAGCCGTAGAAGATGACAAAGATGATAATGAAAGCTCCAGTTACAAATCCATAACATAAATTTTATGCTCCAAAGTGATCATTGAAGAATGTAGAACAAGGGCTACTGTCCAGAATGTTCTAAAGTGAATCTGGATGAAGAAGTTCTTCTCTTTACTACATCAAGATCAACAAAGCTTTTATAAGCTTATGAAGAAGAAGACTTCAATAATTCAAGTGCTTTGGGCTGTTGTCCATGAAGAAACTACTTGAAGAAAAGAAGACCATACATTGAATCTACAATAAAATGTAATATTTTTAGTGTGTATTAGGTTCTTCTGATGTACTTAATTCTGTTTACATCCAGCTTATGTAGAAGCATTATTATTGTAAACAAATGTAAATCAAATAGTTGTTTGATGGTTCCTTGAGAGACTCGGTTGAGTCAGAATTCTCAAGAAGACTTTGGTTGCAGCCATCATAGATGAAATCCTGATAATGGATTCTATTGGGTCAATGGTAGTCAAATCTGAAAGGGGATTGAGTGAAGGTCAACTTTGTGAGGTCACTGATGGATATCCTTGGAAGGAAATTCTGGTAGGAGATTTTGGTGAATCAAATTCTATTGGGTTAATGAATGTTATATCCAGTATGGATCCTGAAATGCGTCATTAGATGTTAGTCACTGATGGTTGCCCATGTGATTGTAATTAGATTGATTATAGTGGATAAAGTCCTTGCGATCAAGATGAAATCACCTCGGAAGGGTGGACTAGACTAGCTTAGGGGTTTCTCAAGTGAACCAAGATATATCACGCGTTCTTTACTTTTGCTTATGCTTTAGAGTTTATGCTTTCTGAACTTAATTAGAAGCATTACTTAAAAGTAAAAACCAGAAGCATTGTTCAAAGAATATTTCTTAGAAGCGAAAGTTATATAAGAAAGGAAAACCCAATTGAAACCCCTCTTTCTTGCGTTTTCTTCACACCTTCAGTTTGAACCATGTTAAATCACTTTAAACTATATTATATTTACTTATTAGATAAATCAATAGATGTTGCATACAGCTGGTTCATATACTTAGAGAAATTTTCAAGTTTTTCAATTGTGACAGTTTAACCTGCCATAACAAGACTAACAACCACCACAATTTGCACTTGTCTGAAACAATTTTTTAATTTTGAATTTTGAAAACGTTTTGTACTTGTTAATTCAAGTATCCATTTAAGTTACTTATCAAGTCCTGTACAAAATTTAAAATTAGGATGTATTTAAGGAAAAACATGTTAGTTTTCATATCATCTCTTTGAATCAAAATTCTATGAAACCTCTACACAATTTTCATTACAAATTTACATACTAAGATGTTTTTTGAGAAAATTTTCATATAATTGTAAAAGCATCATTGAGAACTTATAGAGTTTATGATATTGTTATTTCATATTTGAAATAAAAGAAAACTTTGGTCATTTGATTAAGTCTTGTCCATTATACAAACTTTCTTCTTATACAACTTATTGTTGTGTTACAAATTCCTAATTATCAAAGATTATTTGTGTTCTTGCGTTGGAACATCTAATGAGTAGCTTTCCTACAGGAATAGGGAGAGATGCAATAGGGTAGATTTATTTAATATTTGGGGGGGGGGGATTTGGATGATATGATGATGGCTCGTATTGACCCAAGAATCGATGTCCTTATTATCCCTCTTGTGGGAGCACCTATATGAGTTTATGTATACATGCCTTGTGTATGTCGCAGATCCCTTTTTCCATTCTAAGGACCCTTTATATAGGATAATCCTTGGTCTAATGGCTATTTATGCCATCTTGAAACATTCGTAACTATCCATAAGTACTGTAACATCTTCATTAACCAAGTGTAACTGCCCTATCAATGATTTGTAACTGCCATCTATTGAGTTCTGTAACTGAACCAGATAACCAACCAACCCGGCCAGCAACACTAGGATAGTTCCAACTCGGCCAGCACAACTAGGCTAGGAACAACTCGGCCATCAAAACTAGGACAGACGTAACTCGGCCATCACAACTAGGCCATGCACAACTCGACCAACACAACTAGGACAGGTACAACTCACCAAAAGGGAAAGGTGAACATCGAGTAAACATGAATGATGAAATCACAGTCTTGCAACCATAAAGATTGGGTAAGGAAGTATGTTACATGAGGGGAAGGTATTAGCACCCCACACGTCTGTGGTACTCCACGGGATCCACTTATGTTTGTTCTAATATAAGGTTGTCTTAGAGTCTAAGTATAAATCTTAAGAGCTAAAAAGAAAGATGAAAAGGGAGAATGCATGCAAAAGATAAACCACGAGGAAAAGAAGGAATGATTAAAAAGTTTGCTCGGCTAAGCCCCGTGACCAGATGCCTATGTATCCCTTTTAAGGAATCAGAGCACCGCAGTTCAGATCACATATTTCTATTTGTTGTGTGTTTTTTTATGAAAAATGCTGGAAAAGCATGCCCTCTTAAAAAATGTTTTAAAAGAAAAAGAAAGTCTGAAGACAAAAGAGTTTGAATTGGTTGGTTTTTTTATTGCGGATAATGACTAGTTGACCTCAAGAGAGAGATATTAGCCACTTCCCCACTTATCCATGAAAGAAGTATTTGAGACTTGAACCAAACCAAAGACCAAGAATGAAATAACAATAAGATCGAGAAGAAACTCGTTTATCATCTCCCATACTTAGTAATGGTTTGATTCTCATCAGTAATTATTAAGTGTTTCGAGAAATTGAAAAGAGAAAGAGATTTAGTCTTGATGATATGCAAAATAGAAATAAAAAGTCTAAGGGGGACTAGCAAAATAGACCTAAAGTTGTCATGCATTGTTGGTCCTATAGTTCAGGACACGAGGGATACATCTACCTAATGTTGTCATGCTTGGATAAAGATCCTAAGATCTATTTAGTTCAAACTTAGAGAAGAGTGAACTAAAGATCCCATGGGGAGCATAGAAGAGGAGAATATAATAAAGAAGGGAGATGGATGACAAAACATCATACACAAAGATGACAAGACATCAAGAAACGTGTATCAAGTATAGATGACAAAACATCTAACTAGTATGGAAAAACATCAAGAAACATGTACCAAGTATTGATGACAAAATATCAAACAAGGATGGAAAAACATCAAGAAACATGTATCAAGTATAGATAACAAAACATCTAACAAGGATGACAAAACATCAAGAAATATGTATAAAGTATAGATGACAAAACATCTAACAAGGATGGAAAAACATCAATAAACATGAGAAAGATGATAAAACATAAATATGAGGATTACAATACATCAAGCACATGCAACATTTACGTGACAAAACACATACAAGCGATGAAACTCTTAAACTCACCGAAAGAAGGGGAGAGGAAGAAGTAAAAATAAAAAATAAGCAATCAAGGAAGTATGAGAGGATGAGATGAGATGAGGAGATGAAATATCATACAAGTTAGAAATGAATACATCTGAGGTTCATCATCATCATACATCTAGACTTGAGGAAGATTCACAATCAAATCATGCAAAGAAGATTGGTTTGAAAACCCTAAGTGGACATAAGTCCTCATGCAATGCTAACAAGAAAACATGTGAGAGGAAATAGGTAATGTGAAGAAGAGAAATCATACATTGACATATTATACACTCAACACATACCACATAATCAAGATAAAACTCAACTAGTTATGAAGATCATGGTACAAACACCATAGCATGTAAACTAGGTTAAAACCAAGAGTGAATATGAAGTAGGAAGAAGTGTGTGATTAGAAAACCATGGTGTAATGTGTTAAACATGTATGAATTCAGAAGCTAACATAAAAGGTTAGTACCCTAAAAAGGTTTCACATAACCCTATAATAAACTACCTAAAGCATGCACAAAAGCTAGCACAAAAACTAGGTCAATACCACACCCAAAATCAAAGTTAAAGTAAAAGAAGAAAAAACACGGGGATAGATGAAGATGAATAGGGGGTATGTTTAGAAAGGGTATAAAGCATGCAAGTAAGTATCACAATGCATATAGAAGAAAATAATCAAGCATCACACAAAATGCAAGAAGATCATGCACAAAGCACACAAGAAAGGGGCCATAAGAAGCACACAATTATTGATCAAAGAAAAAAGGGTTAGAGGGATGAAAAAATGAAATAAATGGACATTGATAATACCAAGTCATTAGCATACCCTATACAAAAGTTTAGCCTAAAAAAATGCACACAATTTCTCAAATATAAGCATTTTGGTCAAGGCAAAATCCCATGCATACCTCTAAGTCAAAATTTTAGTTTAAAATAGGAAAATGAATTTTAAATTCATGTAGATTTAACCATAGCTTCCTAAAGAATTATAAAAGTCAGAAACATGGTTTAAAGTTATTGGATTAACTTGAGAGGGTGTAAATAATTGGAAATTGTCAAGACTAGTTGGCAAAAGGCACAAACTAAAGAAGTTTAAGAAAATAATTTTTGAAAAATGTAATATCAAAACTTAAAATTAAAAAAAAAATGGGTTTTATATTCCCAAGTCATCCAAGAATCTAAAAAATATTTTTCTTGATTTTTATAAGTAGGATAAATTGGAGAATTAAATGTTTCTTTAGACTTAAGCAAGAGGAAAAACCAAAAACAACAATTAACTTGCACAAGTTTGAAAAATAAGCAAACTGAACTGTAAATTCAATTAAAAATTATGAACAATTATATCAATATCTTAATAACACTAAATATATTTTTTGGGAAATTAATCTTGAAATAAAAAATTAAAACATAAAATATCTGCACAATGCAACAAAGTTTAGCAAAAAGAATGAAACAACTAACCAATTGATTTAATTAGAGTGTCACGAATTTTGTAAAATAAGGAAAAAATTATTCTCATGAAGCAGACTCAAAATGAAGCTCAGAAATTATTTTTGTAGATTTTTTAGGTTAGTAAAAATTAGAAAATAAAATTCTAAAACCTAAAAGATGATTAAAACCCTAATTAAACTAATTGAATTATTTAATCATCTAAAAATGACAAAATCATGAAATAGAATTCAAACTCTGAAAATAGACTAAAAATAAAGTCGATAATATTTTTGTGATGATTTTTAAATCAAAGAAACTATTTAAAAGAAATTGGAGAAAACAATTAAAAATGAAAGGAAATTCAAATAGATTGAGATTTATTACACCTATTTCAGGAAGAATACGCTATAAAAGAAGCTAAAATCATGTTGAATTGAGAAGTTCCACTTAATCATCCCTATAACGATAAACTAAGCCCTAACATGAAAATAATTATGCATGGTGATGTTCACAGCTTGACATCTTTCTCATTTCTTAATGAAAATTCAAAATGTAAACATCAAAGTTCAAGATTAAAATGCGTAGAATGTAGTAAGATTAATAAATTTATGAAATGATGCATTAATCATAGAGAAATTAGGGCGCAAAAGTCATCAATCTCAAGAAAATCCTGAACATGCTTAAAACAAAATTGTCATACAATTTTCAGATCTAAAGTTCTCCTTTGTTTCTCCTCCAAATCAAGTAATCCAAACATCAAAAATCATCACAAGAATGCAAGGAACAACAATATGATCATAGATTTTACAAATGATGCAATATCAAGTAAGGATCTGAGCATAAAAGCACTGATTCAATCAAAATTTCCAGCAACTTGCAAAGCACAAATTCAACATCAATTCACTCATGTACATACTTCAGATCTAAGATTCAGCCAGCTAGCATGATAAGAGCAAGACATACATTTCTAATTAAAGATGAAATGATGATGTGAAGTTCACGAAAACTTACCTCAAATAGTGAAAAGTAAATTCACTAGGTGCCTCTAAATTTTAAACAAGAATCTCGATGGATCTTCTCCTTGAGCTGAAAAGATGAAGATGCAAGCTGAAATTTGAAGAATGCACGAGCAAGTTGAGAGAAAACTAGTGAATTGCAGAAAAAGTGTACAATCGTATTTCTTGAAAGAGAAGCTTGTATGCAACTTCAGGATTCAAGATCTCCCTCTGGAGTTAATAGAAAGCTTCCTTTATATAGAGAAAGAAAGAGTATTAGAGAAGCTTAGAAGGAAAATTCTGAAGAGCACTTCCCAATCTGAAGAGAGAAACTAATTTTTGCTTTTGTGTGAATGATGAAGCCCCCCCTATAATGAGAGTGAAGTTGATTTTATATATAGTGGGAAAGAGTGTTGAGGAAGTTTTGCTAGGGGTATGATGGATATTACAAGCTTGAAGACCGTTGGAGGGCATACTTGCCAATTCTGAAAAAGTGAGAATGTGATGAAGGTTCTGTGTGTTTCATGCTTCTAAAGCTGAGCTTATGTGTCATTTTGAGTGAGGAATAAATAGTGTGAAAGGAGTATTATGTGTGTTACAAATCAGGTCTGTTTCAAATAAAATGCAAATGTTATGCTGAAGCTTATGACAAAATATAATATTATCCTCCTTCTCCTCAACATAAATTTAAGAGCTCTTGATCAATTAGCTCAAGCTTGTGCTTAGTGGAAACAGAAAAGTAAGAGGAACAACTCTTATTTTGAAAGGAAATTGAGTTGAAGATTGGAAATGCCTTAAATTTGAGCATGAAAACATGATGGTGATAACTGATCAAGTCTGACTGGGAAGACCGCGCGCATGCGTGCATGGCTTGCATGCCAGTAACTTTGTCAACTTTGAGAGCTCAATTTTCAATGATGATGTCTTGTTCATTCTTGAGCCAAATGATATGATTCAAAGAGGGCATGCTTTTTTTCAAATTAAAACTTGAATCAAGAGATGAACCACCAGGAAAATGGGCACACAAAGTGTTTGATGTAATGATAGTACTGATGTGCGTGCGAGACAAATACTATGGCCAGAAAAATAACATCGCATTCCCTTATGTTCATTCCATCATAATTTTCACCATGATGCTATGAATGAAATGAACTTTAAATCAAAATTTAAGAGTACACAAAGATCTCCAACTTTGATGTTGAAACTTTTTTGAAATTATGATCAAATCAGCAAGAAAAATAGTGGTGAAGGCATGCCCACCGCATGTTTATTGAAATTCCGCGTGTGAGGCTTCTTTTTACTGGGAAAAAATTTCATCTCTAGCCCTCTTATCCTAACCATCATATCTCTCTCAATACTGAACCAAATGAAGTGATATTTGAATTAAAAATGTGTAGGAGATTTCAACCTATAAATTTAATGTTGACACTTTTTAAAATTAAAGCTTTGTGACACCTCAAAAGTGGACATGAACAAAATGGACCCTTGGCATACTTTTGAGAAATTTACTAAGTGTCAAAAATTCTTCCGAGCTAGATAACTTTTTTATTCTGTCACTTTTTGGTCTTGAACCCTCAAGTAAAAAGTTAAAGAACTATTTTTCCTCTTTCCAACCATGTAAAGTTTGTATTTTTCAAATAAAAAATGAAGAAGTTGTGAATTTTCAAAGATAATTTTGGCTCTTTGTGTTAGGAGATGATGACCAAACTTCAAAAACCTAATCCTTCTGGACAAGTTGAGAAATTCCATGAACAAAGATGCTTCATATGATGATGATAAGATGATGCTTCACAAATTTGGCTTATACATGCCTCAAACACTTCACCAGGTCAAAACCCTAATTTTAAGAGATGCATACAAGAGAAATGTTTGAGAATCCACACTGGCAATTTTAAACATTTGATGAATCAAAGAGACAATTGGGATGTATTGAGGTATAAGAAACCCTTAAAGCTTGAGTGATTCAAAGATTGAATGAATGAGACCCTTCTTTTCCTGGTTGTCAATATAATCAACTTTTATAGAGCTTGTAGAAGAACTTAGGAGCTAAGATACCTTGATCCTATCATGAGAATGCATGAGTATGTATGATGAAACACAAGCGATGCAAAGTAAAATGAATAGGGCAAATTTTGGGGTGCAACAACTCCCTCTATTCAATCATCTTAAACCTGATAAGTGAGAAAGAGCGACAACTTTCAAACGTTCAAGGTGGAAGTGGATTGAATACAAAAAGAACCCAAAAATTTGCACTCTGAATAAAATAGAAGCGCAGAAACAATGATAACCGTATCTTGCAAGGATGACACCAAGCAAACTGGGAAGAAGATGAGAAGAATAGTGAATACTAAATTCTACCAAAGAGCGTCAGATAAAACTTGATTCAAGAGATATACCAAGTAGAAATTGGATTTGAAAGAACGAGCCAAGTAGAGATTAGACTCGAAAAGTAAGCCAAGTCGAGATTGGACTTAAACCAAGAGAATTAGTGGATTCTATAATTCTGGAAGGATGCGACATGTAAAACTAGAGCACATATTGCGAAAATGAGCTAAAACTCAACTCAAGCAGGCTAGACAAAACTAGAATTTAGAAGAATGTGCCAGGGCTAAACTGGAACACAAATCACAAAAATGACATAAAACTCAACCCAAGAAGACTAGATAATAATAGACTTCACAAGAACGTGCCAGGTCAAAACTAGAACACAAATTGCAATAATGAGATAAAACCCAACCTAAGAAAACTAGATAAGACTAGACTTGAGAAAAAGTATGAGGACAAAACTAGAACACCAAATGAGATAATGAGATAAAAACTCAACCCAATAAAACTAGACGATAATAGATTCTATAAAAAATCCGTCAGGATGAAACTGGAACACCAATTTAAATAATGAGATAAAACTCAATTCAAGAAAACTAGACGAGACTAGATTCTAGAAAAATGCGCCTGGACAAAACGGGAACACCAATTGAAATAAAACTCAACCCAAAAATAGACGAGACTAAATTCTAGAAAAATGTGTTGGGATAAAACTGGACAGCAAATCACAATACTGAGACAACACTCAACCCAAGAAAACTAGACGAGACTAGATTCTAAAGATACGAATAGATATCGGATCCATGAGGGTATACCAGAAATAAATTGGTCTCAATCAACAAAGGATAGAAAAAACTAAACTTATACCATTTGCACGTTAGCAAATCGCTGGTGGGATTGAGTAGAGGTTATCGAGATAAAACTCGGCCTCTAGGAGTAATTATAAAGAATGCGCCATGTAGAAACTGGTGTGCAAACAAGTTAACGAGACAAAACTGGACCTAAGATGAACTAGACGAAACTAGGCTTTGAAAAAGTACTCAATAGGACAACAATAGAAATTGGGTCCTATAGCAAGGTGATGGGAAGTGCGTGTATTTCACAAAACTCCTGTTGGTTTCGAAAGAGAGTAGGCAGTAGAAGAAGAATGTACCCATATCTTTTTGGGTCCTTGTTTGTTAGAGTTCCAAAATTATGTTTGAATTTTGGTTTCGCAGAGTAAGAATTACTAGTATATTTTATATCATGTGAATGTCCATATGCAAATTGTGAATATAGATGTGTGTGTTTTATAACTATATCATCAACTTTCTTTGGTTGATATGTTTCTTCTCCTCTTGGTTTCACATATCCTATACCTTTTCCGTCGTTTCTGCTAACCCCATAGATCATTGAAGCCATCTTGCTTCTATCTATGTTTTTAGCTAGAAACTTTTGAAAGGTGTGATCATATTCTTTTATGATTTTATCAGAGCTATTCGAAACTTCTGAAATAGTTTCTTTCTGAGCTTTTTGTAATTCATTTTTAATAACATTGTTTTCATTTTTAAGTTTAGAGATGGTTTCTTTTAGCTCAAAGTTTTCTATTTTTAATTTCTTAGATTGTTCAGAGTCAGATACTAGACTGTGTTTCAGGTTCTTGTTTTTGACTCAAAGTTGTTGATATATTTAAAGAATTTCCGATAGACTCTCTTCTAATTGAGATCTAGAAAAGTTAGAAAATACCTCTTATGCTTCTGAGTTTGATTATGATTCAGATGAACTAGTGTCATCTGATATGTTGGCCATTAAGGCTATATTGGCTCGTTCATCTTGTGATTATGTTTCATCTTTAGAAGATTTTGAGTCATCCCATATTGCCATAAGACTTTTTTTCTTTTCTTTGGAGAACTTCTTTTTAGGCTTTTCTTTCTGAAGATTTAGGCAGTCTCTTTTGTAGTGACCTGGTTTGTTACATTCATAGCATATAATATCTTTGTTGCTAGATTTTTTTATCCAGAAGATGATTCAGAGTGATTTCCTGTTCTTCTGGGCTTTCTAAATTTTCTTTGTCTGTGCTTCCGTAATTGATTGACTCATTTGGAGTGAAGATATAGTTCTTCTTCTTTTGACGAGGATCCACCATAGTTTTCTTCCTTTTTTCTAAAAAGCTTTAGATTCATATTTTTTATTAGATTTAAGAGCAAGAGACTTACCTTGCTTTTGGGGCTCATCTTCTTCTAGTTCTATCTCATGACTTCTCAAAGAGCTGATAAGTTCTTCAAGAGATATTTTGTTCAGATCTTTGGCTAGTTTTAAGGCTATGACCATGGGTCTCCATTACTTGGGTAAGCTTTTGATGATTTTATTTACATGATCTGTTGTTGAGTACCCTTTTACCAGAACTTTTAGCCCAACAACCAGAATTTGAGATCTTGAGAACATTATCTCAACTATTTTTTCTTCTTCCATTTTGAAGGCCTCATACTTATGAATGAGTGCAGGAGCTTTGGTTTATTTTACTTGTGTGTTGCCTTCATGCGTCATTCTATGAGAGTCAAATTTGTTTTTAGTTGATTCTTTCTTCGTGATTTTCTCATACTCAGTGTACGCGATAACACTCAAGAGAATTGTTTCAGCCTTATGATGATTTCTGAAATCTTTCTTTTGTTGATCTGTCATTTTCTTTCTGTCAATCTTTTGATTGCTTTCGTCAATTAGATGGATGTAGCCACCGGTTACCATATTCTAGAGATCAGCGTCATGAACTAGAAAAAACTTTTGATTTTGTCTTTCCAGTAATTGAATTTCTCACCATCAAAGATTGGAGGTTTGCAGATGATTCTGTCTTTCTCATCATGGTTATCATTGTTGATGATCTGACTTGGTCCCACCATAGTGTTTTTCTTGCTAGGATCTTTTTCTGACACAGTTAAGTTTTTGCCCCTAGAACCAGACGCTCTAATACCAATTGAAGGATATAAAAACACAAGAAGGGGGGTTTGAATTGGAGTTTTCAGAAATAAAACAGTATGACACGTTGGTTATCCTGGTTCGTTTAAACTCAGACTACTCCAGTCCACCCACCAAGGTGATTTCGCCTCTCTCAAACGAGGTCTTAATTCACTAATCAAAACTTGATTACACAAACACAATGACTACCATCAATGTCTTATTGAGTATAAACTACAACTTGGTTTCTCAAGGTATTGCAAAATATAAATCAATAAAGATGTGTACAAATGGTGTTTCTAAAAAACTATATCACAACAATGATGTATACACAATATTAAAGCACAAGAGAGAGTTGGTAAAGATATTTCTTTTTGTATACGTGGTAGTATTGTGTCTTGATTCTTCTTCATAGTCTTCTTTATATAGGCGAGGCATATGAGACACGAGAAGATAAATTTGGAAGGTTGATAAAGAGTTGTTAATGCACTTTTCAAAAATACAGATCTTGTCTTGGTTCAACCGTTACTTTTTATTTGTACTGAATGAGTTGTAACACGTTAGAACATTTGTTTCTTTGGGATCTTATCAGAATTAGAATATTACTATTGAGACTTTATATCCTTAGAGTTTCTTGATATCCATATTATTAAAACTTGGATGATACAAACATGTTGAAGCTTCTTTGCATTTTTCAGAGTATTTACTTATCAGAGTGTAGCTTGAGCTTAAGTGCTGAATCTTTAGAACTTTTGTATAGATGAGTGTGTTGAGAAGTTATAACATCAAAACTTCTTCTATTAGTGTGTTACACATATTTTCTTCTAAGTCTGTACGTTGTGTCTAATCAGAGCTTCAAAACATAAAACTCACATCATCTTCTATGAACGTTTTATCATAACTTCTCTGCATATTAAAATACATTATTAGAGAGCATATTTGTTCTTTATATATATCATGTATTTGTTATCATCAAGATTATTACTAATATGTAGAACCAAACTATGTTCTAACAATACAACCCAAACTGGAGATACCATAGTCATTCCTAAAAGAATGCTATTCTGATATTGCTAAATCGCACATAATTAAGTGAATGACGGTTCTGACCAACAAAATACACCAAACATACCCCAAGTATAGTATGAAGGAATTTCACTTCGAGAAGGTCCTTGTAGAAACATGGAATGAACTAATTAAAGATAAAATGTCCCGGCATAATGGCTTGCCCCAGTCTGTAGGGATGTTGAAGAACTTTCCTTGAAAGGACTTCTTAGGATTTGTACCCTCAAGATAACATGCCTCGGTGTTACACGGCTTAGACTAACCAACATTAGAAGTGGTTTCAATGAAACTTGGGTAACGAACCCTGATCACTCTTCACTTTGAGAGATTTGTCAAATCTCGACACAACTGCCTCAAATTGGCGAAATTATTACTCGACAGAGTATTGCCACACTTCTTGCTCAATGGAGTAATACCATTGAAATACTTGCCCCTGCTCAACAGAGTCTTGGAAATCCATTTCCTCGCCTCATGCTCATGGAAGAGAGATAAGTTCACAGAGTCTTGGATGACAACATACCCTTAGAGATGTTGACTTACATCTTGAAAGTAGGCTAGCACACAATTGTACTTCTAAATTTCAACTGGTCCATGCTCAAACAGATGCTTGAAGCAATCTATCCCTTAGGATCAACTGAAAGCGACACACCATGGATCAAAATATACTGTTGGGTAATCAAAAATTCCCCCATGATTTGCTTCAGATCATTTCTCAAAGTGGTATTCTTTTACTCAACGGATTCAACATAAAATCTTCCCCAGATTAAGATCATTCTCAAAATGATTTTCTCTTCAACATATTCCTGAAGCAATTTGTCCCTCAAGATAACCAAATTTCCATCTGATGCTCATTATACAAGTTCACTTGATGTTTAAGCACTTTTTCGTATGCAAAGAATGTTTATTCTAAGAATGATAATTCTAATGCAAATCCTATGCTTGTCTTGAAATTTAAAAACTTTCATTGAAAAGATGCTGAAACATCGAAAAAAATATTTTTTATTAAAGACAGTAAAGAGATGGAGCGACACCAACTCAAAAGTTTTTAGCAAGCCTTTTAGGAGTCAAATTGCCGCACTCTTGTTACAGTTTTGCTCTTGAATTAACCCATACTTCAGTTAGGACTTTTCAGCGTTGTCACGTGGCCTGGTTCATGGTTTTAGAAAAAAGGATTAAGGCTCAAAATTATTTGGTGCCCACCCATTCTCCATGTTGTACTCCATTCCTACCTTTCGTTAAACCAAAATGAGCACTGATGTCCCGAGAGGATTTATATGATGGTTAAGGAACCACTGATATTCTTTAGACGCGACAATCACTCACTTTTGCTTTTGGTGTTTGATCATACAAACTCTTTCTTTTCTAAGGATCTTCATCTTGTAATCCTTTCTTGCCTTTCAAGATTTCTATTTATCCCTTGCTTTCCCTAACTTTTTACTGGAAAAATTCCTTTTAAATATGACTCTAAAGTCCAGCGGGATGCCCTGACTTTTTCCTAAGTAACTTGATTTTCAAGTTTCGACTTAGCGAGGCTTTTTGTCTCTTTCTTTTTTCACCATTCTTTATTCATATTACCTTTTCTTTCCTTTTGAACACGTCGCGTAACTTAGAGTCATTTTTGACTTGTTGGAAGAATTGTGACTGCTTTATTTCTTGGTAGATGAGGGATAACCATTGTTGTATCGTCATCTATTGACTTCCTGATGTGCAAGAGATACCCATTGGGATATCGTCAATTGACTCAAACTCATGATAAGTGAAGGTTAGCCATTGCGGTTTTGACTTTCCTCAGCCTTTTGATGAATAACCATTGTTGTATCCTTAGATGTGCACCCCTGTTGAGTTCTGAATGCTCAATCAGATTAACTTAACACTACCCGCCCCTGGGTTCAAAAAATGGGTTTTTATCTGAATATAAAAGAAACTCTTGCTTCAAAGGCTCATAGGGGTTAACGAGAGTCCTTCTCCCTTATATCTCTGGTGTTTAGGAATTTGAAACAATGCTTGTACATCGTCAGCATGGTTTTACTCAAAAGCATATTGTATGAGATTCTTGGTATATTTCTCATCATCCTCCCTCCAGAGGTTTTTCTCTATAGAAAAAGAGTTGAGTACGAAAGCCAAAACCAAATAAGAGTTGAGTAAAAAACATAAAAACATAAATGAGTGTAAATGAATGAATAATTCAATACAAACATATTCAATGGATTATGATTATTATTTAGAAACAAACAAGTTTTGCATACAATAAAATACTGAACCAAACAAGAAAGATTACAAATGAGAATGCAGATGAAACTAGAAATTGTCATATTGAGGAGGTAAGACTTCATATGGACTTATTGCTTCAAAAGACCATTAGCAGAATTGACGCTCACTCGGGAACATGATTCCCATTCTTCCCTGTTGTGAACACAACCATCCCTGAATCGACCAAGTCTTAAACTTCATCTCTAAACGACACAAAATCTTCAATTGAATGGCCAGGTGCCCTGGCGTCGTAAACACATCTGACATTGGGGTCAAATCCATGTGGATTAGGAGAAACTACGGGATCCAATTGTTAGCTTCCACCAGAGAAAGCTTGAGCAGATGCGAGAACAAATGACCATAAGGTATAGAAACTTCATTATATATTCTTCCTGGTTCCCCATCCTTCTGTCTTCCCTATCATTGATGTCTTTTTCGGTATGTTTTTGGAATTTGAGTACACTAAACTTGCAGAGCATAAGGATGATAATGATTCTGATTAACCATATGATTCTCATGTCTTGAGAGTACAAGTTATGGATGGTGTATCTTAGGATGAAAGATAGAGCCTTGGTAGCAAGGAGGCAGGACCATCTTTTCTGCAGCACCTGGGGTAGGCTTGATTTGTATACTTAGACCTTCGAGAGTAGCCGGAATCATCTCTACGCATGATTGTCCTTTTCCTTCACCATCATTCTCAGTATGTCTATAACCAAACTCAACTGGGTTTTTAATTGAGCGTTCTCCTTCCTAAAAATTTCGTGACCACAGATCAAACCTTGGATGTCTACCATAAACATCCTCATCTGGGCCCACATATCAGCCTTCAACTCAGTCAACTCAGATTGAAGTCGTTCCATGCTTGATTTCCTCTGGTTGAGTAACGATGAATAGTCGTTGTTGAACACGTCTGCTTAGAAAAAGCAGAATCAAGATATAAGAATATCAGTCTTGAGATAACCTGTAATGCATGAAATTCATGATATGCATGATATGTTAGTCATTTCCCAGGTATCCAAAAGTTTTATCAACCCCCAGGAATATCAAACAAACATGATAAGAGAGATAATGAGATAATAACAAGAGATATAACAACGAAAATTGACTTCATTCATAATAAAACGATCCTTAGGATCAAAATGAGTTTGTAGAAGAATGGACCAAAGTATATAATGAAATATAAATGATCGCATCAAACAACTAGTGGTGATCAAACAACATCAAAGAAAGAAACAATCGACATGGTGGATCTCTGATCTCTATGTAGTACAATGGTCCCCCTACCAGAAGTAATATTCACTCCACTCTTTAGTTTCCTTAAACAATTTCTTCGCCTTCCCATGATCTCGTCCACGAGCGAAGCTATCAATCACCATGTCTTTCTGGAATAACTGTCTTTCCAAATACACACATTGCTCCAAGAAGCAATCACACTCATTGCACCCAAGGAAAGGTATAGGTACGAGCATATCTTCCATCTCCTTTATCTTGTCTCGGAGCATTGAATTTTCTTTCATTACCTCGGTCATATGATCTTCCTTTATTTCTAGTTCTAACTTAGCATATTTGAGTTTCTTCCCCAACTCTTTGGCTTTTTCCTTGTTTCTCTTGTTATCCATTTAGAACTTTAAGGTATCTTGATGATTCTTCTCTGCATCGACAAGGGCAATCACATAATCCTCTATAGAAACAGAATAGTCTTCTACCCCAAGTCTTCTTTTGGTCTTCCTACTACCTTCACCTTCATATTCTTTTAGCTGACGGGCCAACTCTTTCTTCCTTTCTAACAAGAAATATATTTCTATTTTTTTTGTCTTCAAGGCTCTGGCGAAGATCCCTTTTTTCCAACTGTGCTAGATAGAAGTGTTCTTTGGGAACATCGTGTTGTAGCTTAGTGGGTTGAGGATACAAGGAAACCTTCCTCTTAAAAGGCAACATAAGAGTTTTCACCCTTTCTTTCACCCAATCCACATAAGATCGAAAGCTAATACTTCTTTCAATCCAAATAACTCTTTTCCTTTCCTACCAATATAGGCCCAAGCAACTTCAACTTTTTTTCAACAATTCAAGGTCTTCTCCCTTTTTTCAATACACAACTTCAACTTCTTTAGCTCTGGGTGGATGCCTCATAGTATAGCCTAACTGACGAAGAGAAAGCACTGGATTATAACTAATAATCCCTTTTGTTCCTATGAGTGGAACATTAGAGAAACCCACATAGTTGGATATTACCTCAACACTATTAACCCTGAGTTTGTACCACTGAATGTCAAAAGAGGTGAGTGTCATCACTTTGGATGCCCAAGAACGAGGATCTTCCTTGAATGGTCCATTTGTAGGCAATTGTGCCATGAACCATTTGTAAAGCATTGGAACACAACATACCACAACTCCCTTCTTCCCATACCTGGAGTGAATGGTATGATAAGTATCAACTAGTAGGGTAGGTATCAGATTCTTATTCAAGAAAACACACAAAGCGGTCAAGTCCACTATATCCTTGACTTCAGGGAAAAGAACAACACCATAAATGATAGCAGCATACAATGCATAATAAGAATCCCAAAGTCCCTTGCTCGCCATCTCTCTAACTTTCTCTGCCAAGAAATCCACTGGAAGACCACAAGTAACTTTATTACGCCTCCATTTTCTTTTCAAATCACTAAGGCTCAAATAAAGGGCCTTAGCAATAGCTTCATAGTTAGGCTCACCAGGAACCCGAATAAATGGAATGTGATAAGTAACTTTGATGTGGGGAAGATGAGAATACTCCTCAAGAGTGGGCGCCAACTGATAATCCTGAAACGTGAAACAATGCAACTCCAGATCATAAAACTATAGAAAAGTCTGGACATCCTTATCATCAACCTATGCATCCAACAAAGATAGGATATTCCCATATCTTTCACCAAAAACACCCATTTGCTGACAATTTCAGAGATTTCTAAGCTCTTCAAGAAAAGGCCAAACACTTGGACATAACTGATAGCTGAAGTTATCTCTCTTGGTCTTCATGACGATATTAGTGTTGTCTACCATTCTTGGAGGAGAAGAAAATTCTAGAAAATCCTAGAAATGACAATGCATATGCAGGTTAATCAATTTTTTGTACATAATTTTTTTAAAGTAAATATGCTATGATGCAACATGATAGGATCAAGGTTTCCATAAACTAGACACTATTGTACTATTGCATAGAATCACATGTCACAGGATCAATGGTTCGAAATGGTCACCAATAACAGCCACCAACAGAATCATAATCACCATCAGAACTAGGGTCACCATCAGAACCAAACTCACCAACTGTACATGTAAGAAAATCAAGCCTCCCACTCATGGGTGAAGACTAGGTCAGGGTAAGGCACGAGTAACTTACATATCACAGGTCTTCTTGAAAGTAAAATCATCACAACATAGATGTGTATGATGAAAATACCTTCATTTGAACCTTATCCGAGCATGGTATATGACATGATTGCACTAATCCGACAATGTCCTATAGTCGTCATATCCCCATTATATTCCTAGGTTTCCTATGAGTTCACAACTCTGGCATGGGTCCTGGGTCTTTTACCATAAAAAGTATCATCCCAACCCCATAAAGAAACAACACAACAACAATATCCAAAGTATAGGAGACAATAAAATAAAAATGCAATGCATGAAGGCATATAATCAAAGCATAAAAACAAATAGAGCTAGAAAACAATAAACATATAAATACCCAATAGAAAAAGCAAACAAACACAATCTAGGACTTCCTTGCACAAGGATGGACCAACAATTGGTCAACTTCTCCCTAGTGAAATATCTAGCTGAAACAACTGGTTGAACAAATCATCAAGATGAAATTAATGAATTTGCCATCAAACGTTTTTTATCCCGCCAAAAGGGAAAGGTGAACATAGAGTAAACCTGAAGGGTGAAATAACGGTCTTGCAACCATAGAGATCGGCTAAGAAAGTCGGTTACATGAGGGGAAGCTATTAGCAATCCACACATGTGTGGTACTCCACGGGATCAACTTATGCTTTTTCTAATCTAATGGTGTCTAAGAGTCTAAGTATATGGCTTAAGAGATAAAAAGAAAGATGCAAAGGGGGGATGCATGCAAGAGAGAAACCACGGGGAAATGAAGGAAATATTACAAATTTTGCTCGACTTAGCCCTGTGACCAGATGCCTACATATCCCTTTTAAGGAATCAGAGCGTCGTAGTTCGGCTCACATGTTTTCGTTTGTTGTGTGTTTTTTTTAAGAACAATGTTGGTGAAACATGCCCTTTTGAAAAAGGTTTTAGAATAAAAAGAAAGTCCGAAGACAAAAGAGTTTGAATGGGTTGGTGTTTTTGTTTTGGATAATGACTAGTTGACCTCAAGAGAGAGATATTAGCCATTTCTCCACTTATCCATTAAAGAAATATTTGAGACTTGAACCAGACCAAAGACCAAGAATGAAAGAACAATAAGATCAAGAAGAAACCTGCTTATCATATCCCATACTTAGTAAAGATGTGATTCTCATTAGTAATTATTAAGTGTTTTGAGAAATTGAAAATAGAAAGATATTTAGTCTTGATGATATGCAAAAGAGAAATAAAAAGACTAAGGGGGACTAGAAAAATAGCCCTAAAGATGTCATGAATTGGTGGTCCTATACTTGAAGATAAGACGGAAACATCTACCTATTGTTTTCATGCTTGGATAAAGATCCTAAAATCTATTTAGTTTAAACTTAGAGAAGAGTAAACTAAAGATTCGATGGGGATCATACAAGAGGAGAATCTAATAAAGAAGGGAGAGGGATGACAAAACATCATACACAAAGATGACAAGACATCAAGAAGCATGTATCAAGTATATATGACAAAACATCTAACAAGGATGGAAAAACATCAAGAAACTTGTATCAAGTATAGATGACAAAACATCTAACAAGGATGGCAAAACATTAAGAAACATGTATCCAGTATAGATGACAAAGCATCTAACCAGGATGGAAAAACATCAAGAAACATGTATCAAGTATAGATGACAAAACATCTAATAAGGATGGCAAAACATCAAGAAACATGAGAAATATGATAAAACATCAAGATGAGGATGAAAACACATCAAACACATAAAACATTTATGTGATAAAATACATAAAAGAGTGAAACTCTTAAACACACCGAAAGAAGTGGAGAAGAAAAAGTAGAAAGCAAAAATAAGAAATCAAGGAAGAATGAGAAGATGAAATGAGATGAATGAGATGAAATAGAATACAAGTCAGAAATGAATACGTGTGAGGTTCATCACCATCATACATATAAACTTGAGGAACATTCACAATCAAATCATGCAAATAAGACTGGTTTAAAAACCCTAAGTGGACATAAGTCCTCATGCAATTCTAATAAGAAAACATGTGAGAGGAAAGAGTTGATGTGAATAAGAGAAAGCATAAAATTACATTTTACACACTCAACACATACCACATAGTTATTAAGATCATGGTACAAACACCAAAGCACGTAAACTAGGTCAAAACAAAGAGTGAATGTGAAGAAGGAAGAAGTGTGTGATCGGACAACCATGGTGTAATGTGTTAAACATGTATGAAGTCAGAAGATAACATACATGGTTATTATCCTAAAAAGGTTTCACAGAACCCTATAACAAACTTCCTAAAGCATGCTCCAAAGCTAGCACAAAAACTAGGTCAATACCACACCCAAAATGAAAGTTAAAGTAAAAGAAGAACAAATCAGGGTAAAGATGAAGAGTGAAATTTTTTAGAAAGGGTGTAACGAATGAAAGTCAGTAGGATAAATCATAGAGAAGAAAATAATCAAGCATAAAAAAAAATGCAAGAAGATCATGCACAAAACACATAAGAAAGGGGCCACAAGAAACACACAACTGATGATCAAAGCAAAAAGGGTTAGAGGCATGAGAAAAATGAAATAAATGGATCATGATAAGAACAAGTAAGTATCATACCCTATAAAAAAGGTTAGCCTAAAATAATGCATACAAGTTCTCAAATACAAGCATTTTGGTCTAGGCAAAATCCTATGCATACCTCTAAGTCAAAATAAGGTTAAAATAGGAAAATGAATTTTAAATTCATTTCAATTTAACATTAGCTTCCTAAAGACTTATAAAAGTCAGAAATATGATTTAAAGTTCTTGGATTAACTTGAGAGGATGAAAAATGTAAGATCAAAACTGAAAATTCAACAAAAATGGTATTTATGATCTCAATTCATCCAAGATTCTCAAACATTTTTTTCTTGATTTTTAGAAGTAAGAGAAATTGGAGTTAAATGTTTCTTTAGGCTTAAGCAAGAGGAAAAAACCAAAAACAACAATTAACTTGCACAATTTTGAAAAATAATCAAACTGAAATGTAAATTCAATTAAAAATCATGAACGATTATATCAATGTCTAAAGAACACTAAATATATTTTTATGGAATTTTATCTTGAAAGAAAAAACTAAAACAGAAAATATTTTCATAATGCAACAAAATTTAGAAAAAAGAATGACACAACTAACCAAAAATTTAGCAAAATTTGTAAAATAGGAAACAAATTATTCTCATGAAGTAGACTCAAAAGGCAGCTCAAATGTTTTTTTTTTGGATTTTTTAGGTTAGTAAAAATTACAAAATAAAATTCTAAAACCTAAAGATTATTAAAACGCTAATTAAACTAATTGAATTATTTAATCATCTAAAAATGACAAAATCATGAAACAAAATTCAAAATATGAAAATAGACTAAAAATAAAGTCTATAATATTTTTGTGATGATTTTTAAATAAAAGAAACTATTTAAAAGAAATTGGAGAAAACAATTAAAAATGAAAGGAAATTCAAATAGATTGAGATCTATTACACCTGTTTAATGGCAGAATGCGCTGTAAAAGAAGCTAAAATCATGTTCAATTTAGAATTGCCACATAATCATCCCTGTAATGATAAACTAAGCCCTAACACGAAAACAGTTATGCGTGGTGATGTTCACATCTTGATATCTTTCTCGTTTCTTAATGAAAATTCAAAATGTAAACATCAAAGTTCAAGATTAAAATGTGATTGAATGAAATAGGATCGAGCTTCGTTTATATAGAGAAAGAAAGAGTATCAGAGAAAGCTTCGAAGGAAAATCCTGAAGAGCTCTTCCCCATGTGAAGAGAGAAAATAATTTTTTCTTTTGTGTGAATGATGAAGCCCCCCCTGTAATGAGAGTGAAGAAGAGTTTATATAGAGTGGGAAAGAGTGTTGAGTAAGTTTTGTTGGGGGTATGATGTGTTAGAACAATGTTTGAATCTAGTACCCTATATTTGAGTTTTGATGATAACAAAGTGAAAAGATATAGTAGTTAAATATTTCATGATTGAATTATATGCTGCCTAAAATTACTATGCTCTGATTTGCAGATATACTGATTAAAATAAGCAAGATCACTCATTCAGCATCAGAACTTGATTTGATACACCAGCATCAGAAGTTGCTGAATCAGAACGTGAAGATCAGATGATCAACTCACGCACATGCTGAAGCTTGATGAACAGAACTGCGCGTAAAACACTCTGATACAGAAACAAATTAGTTCATCAGCAGCGAAGCAGAATCAGAATGAGCCAAGCCAGAACGTGCATTGAAGAAGCAACGGTACTGTGCATTAAACGCTAATCAATTCCAACGGCCTCATTCCAGACAAGATCTGCTCAAAAAGGAAAGCTTGTTATTAGCATTGAATCAAGAATATTTGCTTCAACGTTCATCTTCTCAAGTGCTATATAAACCAAGCTTTGAAGATTATCACGGCTAATGCTTCCAAACTCTCTACACGCACAAAGCTGAACAATAATCTTCATCTACCAGTTTTGCTAAACCAACAAACTCTGATACTCCATTAGTGTTTAGCATCCTAGTATTCTAAGCTTCATTTGTGTAAACATCACAATTGTGATATAGTTTTGTAGAAAACATTCACACACATTTATTTATACCTTTGTAAGAAAGTGTTGCCTTGACAAACCGGATTGTGGTTTGAATCAAGAAGGCTTTAGCAGTTGTTAAAGCAGATTTGTATTCAGTTGAATATAGTGAATTAAGACCTCGTTGGAGAGAGGCGAAATCACCTTGACGGGTGGACTGGAGTAGTTTGAGATCAAACGAACCAGGATAAAAATATCTTGTCATTTGCTTTAAGTTTCCAGTTTTACAATTCAACCCCCCCT
Organism: Vicia faba; assembly: GCA_948472305.1. NCBI lineage: Eukaryota > Viridiplantae > Streptophyta > Magnoliopsida > Fabales > Fabaceae > Vicia > Vicia faba. Next base: position 89,757 of record CATIWC010001705.1, read on the forward strand.
TCTTGTGTTTTTCACCCCTTCAATTGGTATCAGAGCGCCTGGTTCTGAGCTAAAACACTTAACCGTGTCAGTACAAGATCCAGCGTCAGAAAAACACAATGGCAGGAAACAACTCTCATTTCAGCAATGACAACAATGAGGATAGAGACAGATTCAGCGGCAAACCTCCAGTCTTTGATGGAGAAAACTTTGATTACTGGAAAGATAGAATTGAAAGCTTCTTTCTAGCACATGATGCTGATCTGTGGGATATGGTGACAGATGGATACACGCACCCTGTGAATGCAACTGGTCAGAAGATTGAAAGAAAATCAATGACTGATCAACAAAAGCGTGATTTCAAGAATTACCATAAGGCCAGAACCATCCTCCTCAGTGCTATCTCCTATACTGAGTATGAGAAGATCTCCAACAGAGACACAGCTAAGAACATCTTTGATTCTCTCAGAATGACGCATGAGGGCAACGTTCAAGTCAAAGAAACAAAAGCTCTGGCGCTCATTCAGAAGTATGAGGCGTTTAAAATGGAAGAATCTGAATCCATTGAAACTATGTTCTCCAGATTCCAGATTCTGGTAGCTGGTCTCAAAGTTCTGGACAAGGGATACTCTACTGCTGACCATGTCAAGAAGATAATCAGAAGTTTACCCAAGCAGTGGAGGCCTATGGTTACTGCTCTGAAGCTGGCGAAAGATCTCAATAAAATCACTCTGGAGGAACTTATAAGCTCCCTCAGAAGTCATGAGATAGAGCTGGAAGCTGACGAGCCTCAGAAGCAAGGTAAGCCTATAGCTTTAAAATCTAACAGAAAATCTGAATCTAAAGTTTTGCAGGCAGTTGAAGAAACATCTGATGGATCCTCATCAGAAGAAGACGAGCTTTCTCTTCTCTCCAGAAGAGTAAATCAACTGTGGAAGCAAAGACAAAGGAAGTTCAGGAATCCCAGAAGATCTGATCAGAACGAGTCTTCTTCCAGATACAGAAGGACAGATTCTTCCTCTGGATACAGAAGATCTGAAGGCTCCTCAGGTAGCAAGAAGCCAAATACAAAAGACATCATCTGCTACGAGTGCAATGAGCAAGGACACTACAAGAGTGACTGTCCAAAGCTTCAGAGGGAAAAGCCCAAAAAGAAGTTTGGAAGAGAAAAGAAGAAAAGTCTCATGGCCACATGGGATGACTCTGACTCGTCTGAAGCTGACTCAGAATCAGATGATGAAAGGGCGAACATAGCGCTCATGGCTAACATTCCAGATGACAGTGAAGCTTCTGACTCAGACTCAGAATCAGACACAGAAGAGGTATTCCCTAACTTCGCTGTTAATTTTACAAAGGCTGAACTTGCTGAAAGCCTCAATGAAATTCTGGAACGTTATCAGCAGATTAGAGCTAAATTCAGAGACCTGAAAAGGACTCTTGAATCTGACTCTAATAAGTCTGAGAGTCTCAAATTGGAAAACTCTGAGCTGAGAGATAAAATTTTAAAATTAGAAAACTCTCTACAAAACTCTCAGAAGGAACCAATTGCTGAAACTCCCAGCAACGCTGATGAGATCATCAAGGAGTATGATCATAGTTTCCAGAAGTTCCTTGCTAAAAGCATAGATAGAAGCAGAATGGCTTCAATGATCTATGGAGTTAGCAGAAACGGCAGGAAAGGAATAGGATGCCTAGGTAAGGTTCCTACACCTAAAAATGTCATGGATTTAACCATTAAACACACTCCTCTAAATTCACACTTTGTGTATGGTCACACACATGACATCAAATATACTAGTAGTAATCACTTTGTGAAACCAAAATTCAACCAGAGTTTTGGTAAAACTAACAAATCAGGACCCAAGAAGATCTGGGTACCTAAGGATAAAATAATACATGTTGCAGATATCTTTAGCAGCAAATCAGAAACACCAGTCATGGTACCTGGACTCTGGCTGCTCACGACACATGACGGGAAGAAGGCATATGTTCCAAAGCCTGGAACTTAAGCCTGGAGGCCACGTTGGCTTTGGAGGCAATCAGAGGGGAAAGATAATTGGCTCTGGAACTGTAGGTAACGGAAATCTTCCCTCTATTAATAATGTTCTGCTTGTTGATGGATTGATGCATAACCTGTTATCCATAAGTCAATTAAGTGATAACGGTTATGATATAATCTTTAATCAAAAATCATGTAAAGCTGTTAGTCAGAAAGATGGGACTATCCTATTTAATGGTAAGAGGAAAAACAACATTTACAAAATCAAACTTTCTGAACTAAAGAGTCAGAACGTAAAATGTCTTCTGTCTGTTAACAACGAGCAGTGGATCTGGCACAGAAGATTGGGGCATGTTAGTATGAGAAGAATATCTCAGATTAACAAACTCAATCTGGTCAGAGGACTTCCAAATTTGAAGTTCAATTCAGATGCTCTGTGTGAAGCATGTCAGAAAGGCAAATTTGCAAAACCATCTTTTAAATCCAAAAATGTTGTTTCTACCTCTAAGCCATTAGAACTTCTGCACATTGACTTATTTGGACCAGTTAAGACTGCATCTGTCAGTGGCAAGAAGTATGGGTTAGTAATCGTAGATGACTATAGCAGATGGACATGGGTAAAGTTCTTAAGACACAAGGACGAGTCACACTCTGTGTTTGTCACCTTCTGTAACCAAGTTCAGAATGAAAAAGATCTTAGAATCGTTAAAGTCAGAAGTGATCATGGTGGAGAATTTGAAAATAAAGATTTTGAGTCATTCTTTAATGACAAAGGCATTCTGCATGATTTCTCTTGTCCTAGAACTCCCCAACAAAATGGAGTTGTAGAACGAAAGAACAGAACATTGCAAGAAATGGCCAGAACCATGATCAACGAGACAAACGTTGCTAAGACTTTCTGGGCAGAGGCAATAAACACAGCGTGCTACATTCAGAATAGAATCTCAATAAGACCTATTCTGGAAAAGACTCCATATGAATTGTGGAAGAACAGAAAGCCCAACATTTCGTATTTTCATCCATTTGGATGTACTTGCTATATGTTAAATACTAAGAATTATTTGAACAAGTTTGATTCTAAGGCACAGAAGTGTATTATGTTAGGATACTCTGAACGCTCAAGAGGGTACAGAGTATACAATACAGAAACACAGATTGTGGAAGAATCAATCAGTGTTCGTTTTGATGACAAGCTTGACTCTGAAAAGTCAAAGCAGAATGAAAATCTTGCAGGTATAGAAATTGAATTTGCAGGTTCTGAAGACAAGTCATCAGAAGCTCTCAACACAGACATTCCTTCAACGTCTGAAAGAAGCAATGCTAGAAATCCTACAACTGCTGCTGATCAACCTCAGAAGAGATTACCCAGAAGCAGTTTGGATCACCCAGAAGAGACTATCCTAGGAAGAAAGGAAGATCCAATCAGAACAAGAGCAAGCTTCAGAAACTCTGAAGAAACTCTGATGGGACTTGTGTCTCTGATTGAACCTTCTTCTATTGATGAAGCACTTCTGGATAATGACTGGATTCTGGCAATGCAAGAAGAGCTGAATCAATTCACCAGAAACGACGTATGGGATCTCGTTCCAAGACCAAAAGGATTCAACGTCATTGGAACAAGATGGGTGTTCAGAAACAAGCTTAATGAACAAGGTGAAGTCGTCAGAAACAAGGCACGACTGGTTGCACAAGGTTATAGTCAGCAAGAGGGGATAGACTATACAGAAACCTTTGCCCCAGTTGCCAGGTTAGAATCTATCAGACTTTTAATCTCATTTGCTGTTAATAGAGGCATCACTCTGTATCAGATGGATGTCGAAAGTGCATTCTTAAATGGTTATATAGAAGAAGAAGTGTATGTTCACCAACCCCCAGGTTTTGAAAATACAAAACATCCAGAACATGTTTTCAAACTGAAAAAGTCACTGTATGGTCTGAAACAAGCTCCCAGAGCTTGGTATGAAAGGCTGAGTAACTTTCTGCTTGAAAATGAATTCACCAGAGGGAAAGTGGACACCACTCTATTCTGTAAAACAGTTAAGAGTGACATTTTAGTCTGTCAAATTTATGTTGATGATATAATCTTTGGTTCTACTAATCCTTCTCTTGGAAGAAAATTTGCTAAGTGTATGCAGGCAGAATTTGAGATGAGCCTCATGGGGGAACTGAAGTTCTTTCTAGGAATTCAGATCAATCAAACTCCAAAGGGAACTTACATTCATCAGAACAAATACATCAGAGATCTTCTAAAGAAATTTGACCTCTCAGAATGTAAGCCATCAAAGATTCCAATGCATCCCACGTGCATTCTGGAAAGAGAAGAGGTAAGCAAAAGCGTAGAACAGAAAGTCTACAGAGGTATGATTGGTTCTCTCCTTTATCTGACTGCTTCAAGACCTGATATTTTATTCAGCGTATGTATTTGTGCTAGATTCCAATCAGATCCTAGAGAATCTCACTTAACAGCTGTTAAGCGAATTTTCAAGTATCTGAAAGGTACTACTAATCTGGGTTTGTTTTATAGAAAATCTAGTGACTACAGCTTAGTAGGCTACTGTGATGCTGATTTTGCTGGAGACAGAGTGGAACGCAAAAGTACTTCTGGAAGCTGCCAGTTTCTGGGAGAAAATCTGATCTCGTGGTCCAGCAAAAGGCAATCAACAATTGCTCTGTCAACAGCAGAAGCTGAGTACATAGCAGCAGCTGGATGTAGCACACAAATGCTCTGGATGAAAAGTCAGCTTGAAGACTTCCAGATTTTTGAGAGTAACATTCCTATTCTTTGTGATAATACCTCTGCTATTTGCTTAAGTAAGAATCCTATTTTACATTCTAGAGCTAAGCATATAGAAATAAAACATCATTTCATTAGGGACTATATTCAGAAAGGCATTTTAAACTTGAAATTTATAGATACAGACCATCAATGGGCTGATATCTTTACTAAACCCCTTTCAGAAGATAGATTTAATTTCATTCTGAAACATCTCAGCATGAAAGTATGCCCAGAATGAAAATGTTTTAATTCCATGTATTTATCTTCAGAATGTAATTATATTACTGTGAACTTCTGATCAATCTTCTTTCAGAAAGATAGAACATGCAGATTGTATCAGATGCAAGTCTAAAGATCTGAGAGTCTAATCTCAAAGACAGACGTGCTGATCACTACATCAAACAAGTGTCATCCAATCATCAGCAAATCCCTGAAGCAGAACGCGTGCACGCTTCTGAGAAAGGAAAGCGCTGATTGGGTGCATTGAGACACATGTCTGGTAACCGTTTTTAAGTATCTTTCTCAAATCCCCCAAAATCAGCAAGCATTTAATGCAAAAGTAATCACGCTTGTTAATGGCAATCATTATTTTTTTCTCTCTCTTAAAAAACGTTTAATTTTTCAAAATAATTTTTGAAATCTTTATTTAAGCACATTATTCTTCAATCTTATTCTTTACGCTTTCTCATAATCTCTTAAGTATTCTCTGCATATTTCTGAGTTATCTTCTTAAAACCCTTTTTTCTCTCAAATCATTCTCAAGCTTTTTGTGTGAGAACAATGGCATCCTCCAGCATTTCTGCAGGAAATCAGAAGAAAGAAACCTCTGAGCAGTATCAGGTGCCTACCAGAACTCTTCTCACACCAGTCAAGAATCTTGAGGTTCTCTCTGAGTTAATCGTCGATTTCGAAAGTTTGAAGGATAATGGATTTGACCTAACTGAGGAAATCAAAGCTCAAAAGTGGGAGAGGTATTTTGATAGACTGGTTGGACCAACCTTCCCAGAGCTTGTCAAGGAATTTTGGATTCACGCCAAGATTCATAAACATCTAGTCATCTCTTCTGTCATGGGAAAGAAGATAGTAATTTCTGAAGACCTCATTGGTAGGTTAATTGGTCAAAGTGGTGGTGGAGTCCGTTGTGTGGACATGGCTGACAGATGCCCTGATATAGGTGTGGTAGCCAACTGCATTTTCACTCTTGGTTTTCCCAGCAGCAAAATTAAGGATCTGAAGGATCACTGCAGAGTATGGGCCAAGATTGTTCTGGGCTGTTTCAATCACAGGAAGCCAACAAGCTCTCCTGATTATATAAACGTGGATCAGCAATTTCTGATCTACTTTATTGATCAGAGGGTGAAGATCAATCTGGCACACTTCCTGTTCAACCATCTGAAGACTAGTGTGAAAGAGACTAGAGAAGAAGAAAGGACCAAAAGGGACTGGATACCGTTTGGGAGGCTCATATCAGATATTCTGACAGAGAATAAGCTGATAGATTATCTGAGCGAAGCTAAAGTGCTGGGCAATTTTGAACCAACTGTTGGAAAACCGCTGAACGCTAAGAACCTGAAAAAGATGAAGCTGATAGAAAATATCAGGAAGGAACCCAGAGCCTCTTCAACTGCTGACATCTCCAGAAGAAGAGTGCCTCTGAGTGATTTCCCAAGATTTTCTGAAATGGAATCCCAACCTGATATGTTTCTCAAGTATCCAGATTCATACAAGGAAGAAGATGCAGGTTCAAAGCTGAAGATCAAAGATCTGAGTCAAGTTCAACCTGAAGTGATTCAGAAGAAGACAAAGAAGAGGAAAGCAGAAGGATCGTCTCATCAGACTCCAAAGAAACGAGGTAATTCATCTGCTGCCCCTATTTCAATTTCATCTACTATTCCAACATCTGTTGCCCCTCCTCAAACCTCTCACAGAATATCCATCCCAATCCCTACTATTGATGAAACCATACCAGAAGACCCTTCTGAGGCCTTACAACTCAGAAGAACCAGAATTAAAATTCCCATTAAAATTACCAAACAACCAACTGTTTCAACAACACCAGCACTTGATAGAGTGCTAGCTGATATTGAGCGTGAACATGCTTCTGTTCAACCTCACTCTGAACCACCAAATATTCCTCCTCCACAACCTGAACCAGAAATTCAACCTGAACCAGAAATACAACCAGAACATCAACCAGAACCAGAACCTAAATCTCAATAACCAATCACAGAAGAACCTCTGATCCCTGAGCAATCAGAGATTCCACCTCCTCAACCAGAAAATAATCCACCCTCACCACAAACAGAGTTTCACCGCTATGAAACCCCATCTCCTCATCATTCTGATCCCCACTCACCTCAACCTTCACCGCTGGCAATACAGTTGCCATGTGGAACCACCATTGTCAGACCCCAGTTACCATCATCAGAGGAATCAACACCTCCAAAAACTCCAACCACTCCAATAGATATATCCTCTGACTCTGATAACCATCCACCAAAACAAACAGCACCTCAGCACACCTCTGAAAACCAATCCTCTGAAAACCCCAGCAAAACTTTCATTGACTTAACAAGTCTTGAACGTCTTGCTGATTTAAGACACAAATTGGCCATTCCCAAACCAAAGCAACTAGATGTTGGCTCTGGTATTTTGGACTTTGAAACAGGTATGCTGCAATGGATTGCTTCTTTGAAGCAAGTCTGTCCGGGGATGATCGACCCAGCTGCTTCTGATCAACTCTGGTCACAGTTCAGAGTATGGGTTCGTGCTGAAGCACTCAAGCTGCAGGACGTCAACTACGAGCAGGCTCAACAGAACTTTAGCAAGCTGCTGAAGGAAGTTGAGAGTCAGCTGCCTCAAGAAGTTGTGCTCCCTCTGGACAATGAATCCTGGTCTGAGAAAGAGCAAGCTGCACAGGTGCAACCATCAGAAGAAGACAAGACCCTTCAGGAAGAAAATCCAGCAGAAGATGTAGCTGAAAGTTCTGAGAAACTTCCTCCTGCTGAAAGTTCTCAAGCTGCCTTGGACAGGCAGGCTCTGGAAGAATTAAGGCTGAATGACTTGCGTCTACAGCAGCGGATGGAAGAGAATGATCAGAAGATGGAAGCAAGAATGAATGTTCAGGACAGCAAGATTGATACTGTTGTCACCATGGTTCAGAAGCAGAATGAAACTTCTGAAAAGATTCAAGCAATGCTGGAAAGCCTGTTCTCACGCATGCCCCCACAACCTTAAAATTTTTTTGTCATGCATAATTATTTTTTGTTTTCTTCATTTTCTGTTGTGCTATTTTGGCTATGTTTGTGTAATGCTCTTGTGATCTGAACCTTTTTAATATAACTTGTTTTTCTGATCTAAATTGTTTTAGCACATCACTAACACTTTTTGATTGCTGACAAAAAGGGGGAGAACAAGAATGATATTTAAAATCAATAACGGCTAACTAGACAGAAATTCTCAAACATTCCTCTATTACTTGAAATGTTTTTCTGTTTTGTTGTTAAGTCTACAGGCACAAGGAAGCTTCGAACACTATGAAGACTAAGAACTAGAAGCTCTGATCAAAATGTAAAAGCTCATGTTGCTCTGATCAAATATGAAGTTCTGATATATGAAGCTCTGATCGTCCTAACACTCTGATCCGAAGCAAAGCTCTGACAGGAAAAGCTCTGAAGCTCTGCTCTCTGATAAGTCAAAGACCTATAATCTGATGCTCAAAGATAGAAAAAGATCTGACTCTGAAGAACACGCATATCAAATGGAAGTAACAAACTCAGGGGGAGTATCCCTTAACTCTGACTTCTCCGTACTTCTTATTCTGATACATAGCTCTGATAACTTTTCACGTTATTTTTCCATTTAAAATATCTAGTTTTTGTCATCATCAAAAAGGGGGAGATTGTTAGAACAATGTTTGAATCTAGTACCCTATATTTGAGTTTTGATGATAACAAAGTGAAAAGATATAGTAGTTAAATATTTCATGATTGAATTATATGCTGCCTAAAATTACTATGCTCTGATTTGCAGATATACTGATTAAAATAAGCAAGATCACTCATTCAGCATCAGAACTTGATTTGATACACCAGCATCAGAAGTTGCTGAATCAGAACGTGAAGATCAGATGATCAACTCACGCACATGCTGAAGCTTGATGAACAGAACTGCGCGTAAAACACTCTGATACAGAAACAAATTAGTTCATCAGCAGCGAAGCAGAATCAGAATGAGCCAAGCCAGAACGTGCATTGAAGAAGCAACGGTACTGTGCATTAAACGCTAATCAATTCCAACGGCCTCATTCCAGACAAGATCTGCTCAAAAAGGAAAGCTTGTTATTAGCATTGAATCAAGAATATTTGCTTCAACGTTCATCTTCTCAAGTGCTATATAAACCAAGCTTTGAATATTATCACGGCTAATGCTTCCAAACTCTCTACACGCACAAAGCTGAACAATAATCTTCATCTACCAGTTTTGCTAAACCAACAAACTCTGATACTCCATTAGTGTTTAGCATCCTAGTATTCTAAGCTTCATTTGTGTAAACATCACAGTTGTGATATAGTTTTGTAGAAAACATTCACACACATTTATTTATACCTTTGTAAGAAAGTGTTGCCTTGACAAACCGGATTGTGGTTTGAATCAAGAAGGCTTTAGAAGTTGTTAAAGCAGATTTGTATTCAGTTGAATATAGTGAATTAAGACCTCGTTGGAGAGAGGCGAAATCACCTTGACGGGTGGACTGGAGTAGTTTGAGATCAAACGAACCAGGATAAAAATATCTTGTCATTTTCTTTAAGTTTCCAGTTTTACAATTCAACCCCCCCTTCTTGTGTTTTTCACCCCTTCATGATGGACATTGCAAGCTTGAAGACCGTTGGAGGGAATACTTGCCAATTCTGAAAAAGTGAGCATGTGATGAAGGTGCTACGCGTTTCATGCTTCTAAAGTTGAGCTTATGTGTCGTTTTGAGTGAGGAATAAAGAGTGGGAAAGGAGTATTATGCGTGTGACAAATCAGGTCTGCAAACGAAATGCAAATGTTATGCTGAAGCTTATGACAAAACATAATATTCAGCCTGCTTCTCCTCAACATAACTTTTAGAGCTCTTGATCAATTGGCTCAAGCTTATGCATAATGGAAAGAGAAAATTAAGAGGAACAACTCTTGTTTTGAAAGAAAATCGAGTAGAAGCTTGGAAATGCCTTAAATTTGAGCATGAAAACATGATGGTGATTACTGATCATGTCTGACTAGGCAGGCTGCGCGCATGGCTTGCATGCTGGTAAATTTGTTAACTTTGAGAGCTCAATTTCCAATGATGATATCTTCTTCATTCTTAAGCCAAATGACATGATTCAAAGAGATAAATGAAGCTTGCATATCAAGCAACAATTCCGCTTTGAACATTTTTTCAAATTAAAACTTGAATCAAGAGATGAACCACCATGAACATGGGCACACCAAGTGTTTGATGTGACGACCGTACTGATGCACGCACGAGACAAATATTCTGGCCAGGAAAATAACATCTCATGCCCTTATGTTCATTCCATCATAACTCTCACCATAATGCTCAAAATGAAATGAACTTTATATCAAAATTGAAGAGGACATAAAGATATCCAACTTTAATGTTCAAAATTTTTTAAAATTATGATCAAATCATCAAGAAAAATGGCGGTGAAGGCATTCCCACCACATGTTTGTGAAAATTCCACGTGCGAGGCTTCTTTTTGCTAGGCAAACTTACCATCTCTTGCCCTCTTATCCAAACCATCACATCTCTCTCAATAATGAACCAAATGAAGTGATCATTGATTCAAAAATGTGTAGGAGATTTCAACCTACAAATTTGATGTTGACACTTTTTAAAATTGATGCTTTTTGACACCTCAAAAATGGACATGAAGAAAATTGACCCTTCGCATACTTTTTAGAAATTTACTAAGTGTCAAAATTCTTCCAAGCTAGATAAATTTTTCTCCTTTCACTTTTTGGTCTTAAACCCTCAAGGAAAAAGTTTAAGAACTTTTAATTCTCTTTCCAACCATGTAAAATTTGTATTTTTCATTAAAAAATGAAGAAGTTGTGAATTTTCAAAATCTAGTACTATGAATTTCCACAGGTAGAAACTTTTCAAATGTTCAAATGAGTTCTTTGACAAGTTAACTTCAAATTCATAAAATCTATTGATTTCCTTTCATCAATGACCATGCAATATAAAAATATGGATGTTCAATTGCATATTGACCAAAAATCCCTTTAACCACAATTGACTTTTATTGACTTTAGTCAAAATGATTGTTTTCCCTCTTTTGATCAATTGAACCTCTTCCAACCAAAATTGATATTCAATATTTCAATCATAGATGCTCATGGACATGTAGAGAGATATGGAATCAAGTCTTTCCCAAAAAATCAAATATTTCCTGATTAAATTAAAAACCCTAATTTTGGCTCTTTGTGTTAGGAGATGATGACCAAGCTTCAAAACCCTAATCCTTCTGGACATGTTGAGAAATTTCTTGAAAAAAGATGCTTCATAGGATGGTTAGAAGATAATGCTTCACAAATTTGGCTTATACAAGCCTCAAACACTTCACCAAGTCAAAACCCCAATTTTAAGAGATGCATAGGAGAGAAATGGTTCGAGAATCAACACTTGCAATTTCAAACTTATGATGAATCAAAGAGACAATTGGGATGTCTTGAGGTATGAGAAACCCTTAAAGCTTGAGTGATTAAAATATTGAATGAATGAGGCCCTTCTTGTCCTAGTTGTCAATACGATCAACTTTTATAGAGCCTGTAGAAGAACTTAGGAGCCAATATGCAATGATCCTATCATGCGAATCCATGAGTATGTGTGATAAAACACAAGAAATGTAAAGTAAAATGAAGATGGAAAATTTTGGGGTGCAACACTAGGCCACATGCATATGAATAGGTCGGTCAAATAAACTAGGCTACAATTAGTCGGCTATATTATTTTGGCATTGATCGACATAGTTGGTTGTATTACTCGGCTCAGTGAATTATGGGATGTACACAAGCCACCCGAGCATGAATTCTTCTACAAGGATGAAATGTTCAGTTCTGAAGAGCCCCATAATTATGTGCACTCATACTCAACTGGCTTTTATAAGAATCTCTCTTTAATTGGATGACATATGGTCGTGATTTACTTATGAATCATGATTATGGATATTATATTCCTTTTTCTTTCTTTTAGCCATGGCCAGAGAAAGGGTTCCCACATGTAATAGGAGAAGTATGAAATTCTCAGTGGATCTCAACTAGTTTGATGTCTTTAAACCTGGTAGGTTTTTTAAAGCCATAGTTTTATTTTTATCAATTCATAATTGTTTTGTCGTTTTAGTCATCTTTCGAGAATGCATTATGAAATTGTTGGATAATTTATTTTTTCCAGTGTGATACTCACACGAGGCTTTTTTTTATTTTGAAGGTTTTTGTACTCCCCGAGCTATTCAGTTATAGCCCCATATGTATATTTAGCCAAGTTTAGTACCCTGTAGGTACACATTATGCCCATGTCGAAGATATATCCCACCCGACTTTGGTATAAGTAAAAGGTCTGATTAACCAGAAATATGTTTTACTTTTTATCTTGTGTTTACTGAACTATGAATGAGAGTTTTAAATGACAACTTTCAGTTTTTAAGCTTTAGATTTGTCGAGACACACTCAAAGTATTTTATGTTTCTTGGAAAATCTTGCTACTTTGTCAATTTTGACCATAATAATTGATTTAATAAGCCCTAAGTCATTGAGGTCGGGTTCATATGCCTTGGTGACCGGAATATTTATTTTCACTAATTAGTGTGTTTTAGTACGAGATAGACTTTGGTCAATCACTCCGTAGAGGTGAAATGTTTAAGTAAGACTCACCCCAACCATTCTTGCTTTTTAGTTTGTCATCCCATATGATACATTTTGCATTTCTGTAAGGGTGTGTTGGTTTTATCCCCCTATTTATGACAATGTGCTTCGCTTCTTTTCGCTTTATGCTTCATAATGATTTTGTTTTTTGACTCCGTGTTTGCATTTATATTTTAGCATTTGTTGTTATCTTTATCATCACGTTCTTATATGGGGATATATGCAAAGTTTACCGAGTACAAAGTCCACAAATGTGAAGCATTTTTTCTGGGTTGTGACGTAACCGAGGATTTGGTCCGTGTTGATCCCACATATGCCTCAAGCGAGTGATCGACTCCTTAATTCCTCTTTCGTTTTCTCCTGGTTAGTATATGAATCCCCAAGCATGGGTACCGACCTTACGTCATCTTCGGTCGAGTTTAAGAAATTAGCGGTATCATTTATTTTAGATCAAGAGCCCCAATCCTTTTTGAGGTCGTGCGTCCGTCCTTTTATCAATAGCTCTAGTCTAATGAGCCCTAAGCGAGCCTGCCAAGATTTTTTATTATGTATGAGAGTTACCATAATGGGAGTTGCATGTTTGGTTTAGGGCCCCTTTACCAAGAAGGCGAGGTTGACTGAATAATAACACCTGATACTTTAAGTGTGCTTGGATTTCAATCAGGCCAGAGATTTCTGGTGAAGGAGTTTTAATTCATGCGAGGGCTAACTCCATTTGGCTGAGAAGCCTTATTCGTTTCTGGGAACATTTGCTCAATTCGGGGGACATGACTGTATGGGCCTTGATTCCACCCTAGTGAATAGGATACTCAACTCTTTTTGAAATAGGAGTTTTTATTATTAGAACTCGACTCTTGTACGAGGAGTTTTTTTCATAGTACCCGAACCTTAAATAGGAGTGATAATTCATAGTACTCGACCCTTAAGTTGAGAGTGTTAATCAATGGTACTCGACCCTTAAATGGGGAGTGTTAAGTTAGGGTACTCAACCCTTAAATGGGGATGTTAATTCATGGTACTCGACCCTTAAATGAGGAGTGTCCATAGATGCCGACAGAGGTCCGGAGCCATAACTAACATAGGTGTGGACAAAGGCCCTAAGGCATAACCTTCCTTGGTGGCATATAGAGGCCCTAAGGCATAACCGTCCTTGGTGAAAAACAGAGGCTCGAATGTATAACTGGCTTAGTGGCAGATAGAAGCTCAAAGGCGTAACTGGATTAGTGGTAGACAAAGGCTCGAAGGCGTAATCGGCTTAGTGGAATACAAAGGTCCATAGGAGAAACCAGATTAGTTGTGGACACAGGTCCGGAGGCGTAACCGGCTTAGTGGCGGACAGAGTCCCGAAGGTGTAACCGGCTTAGTGGCAGATAGAGGCCTAGAGGCATAACTGGTTTAGTGGAAGACAAAGGCTCAAAGGTGTAACCGACTTAGTGTCAGACAGAGGCCCGAAGGCATAACCATATTAGCAACACACAGAGGCCAAAAGGCTTAACCAACTTAGTGGCGAAAAGAGACCTAGAGTTGTAACCGGCTTAGTGGCAAATAGAGCCACAGAGGCATTACCAGCTTAGTGGTGGACAGAGGCCCAGAGGCATAACCAGCTTAGTGGAAGACAGAGGCCCAGAGGTGTAACCGGATTAGTGGCGGACAAATGCCCAGAGGCGTAACCGGCTTAGTGGAGGACAGAGGCTCGGAAGCGTAACCGACTTAGTAGTGGACAGAGGTCAAGAGGCTTAACTGGCTTAGTGGTGGAGAGAGGCCCGAAGGTGTAACCGGCGTAGTGGCGGATAGAGGTTCGAAGGTGTAATCGGCATAGTGGAGGACATAGGCCTGGAGGCATAACCGACTTAGTGGCGACAGAGGCCCGAAGGCGTAACCGGCTTAGTGGCAGATAGAGGCCCGGAGGCGTAACTGAATTAGTTCCTATTTACATATAGCTCGAATCCTACCTACTTTTGAGATTAATATGATTAGGGTGCCTCCCTCCCACAGAGGGGAAAAGGACGACACTATTTACTTCCTTTAGTAGATGAGCTATTTTACAAACGACAGAGACAAAAGCTCGCCTTATACAACAATACTAATTAGCATAAATTTGTGCTTTGTCCAATTTTATGGTCAGATTCTCATCCATACGAGTTCAGTAAATCTTCCTTATTCAACTTCCATTTTGTGGCATCTTGGTTTATTTCTTTTTTATACACATAGGTTCTTCTGGTCATCCTCTAGTATAGTCTCTATGAGTTTAGAAAAGAGATGAGGTGCCTCCCACCCAGCAGAAGAAATGATTGTCGCCAATTACCTAAGTTAAGTTCTAAAGATTTTTTTTAAATAATTACAATTGTTGAAGACCATTACTTGCCTTTATCCAACAATAAAAGTAATTACTGTATGAGTTCTTATATATCTCTAGTCTCTTTCTTTTCTAGAAATATAATTTTATAACTTCATAATGCTTAGTTTTAGGTCAGGACATGTCACATGGTTACTTCATTTTCCAGTAATTTTCTTTCATATATATATTCTAATTTATATTTTTGGGCAACTTATTAACCCCTTGCACAACAATCCGGTTAATTTCTCCTTTATTTTCCATCCTACAACATAATCGACTTAACACCCTTATTCAACCAATAGCCCTGCTGCTTTTCCAATGTCACTATCATTCAGAGCTTTGGATGGGTATACATTATATAATTTTGTAAATGTACCATAAACGTATTTAAAAATCATAATCGTACAACCACACAAATAAGTTTTCTATTACTTTCTATCATTTTCTGCGTGCATGTCTATTTGTTACATTGTAGTAACATTTATATCTTTTTAAGATATAAAGCACACGAAACCGCATGAATATGCTCCTTGTCAGCTTGTAGATTTATGCTAACATCACATGATCCAATGATCTGCTATGAGAATTCATATGTTGATAGTAATTAGAAAAGCTATACCATAAGAAGCCCTTACATAGGTTTCTTATAGGTTTTGAAGCAATAATACTACTTTGAAGACATAAAATTGCAGGACACATAGCAGACACATATCCCATAGCACGCCAACATGAGTATTATAAATTGTTCACACATTAAACATGCTTCTTAATATTATACCATAATTTTCCCCCTAAGATTCTTTATTATCCCATATCATTACAATGCATCAAGATCACACATTGGAATTAATTCTCTCTTTCTACTCTCTCCCATCTTTAAGTTTGCTCTTGAGGGATCACCAAACACCTTGAATTATCTATCTTGTTTATATGTATTTTATGTTTACTAATCCTTAACTAAAATAAAAAAGATGTATATATTTATTTATGCATATTAGGAAACTAACGATTGAAGACCTATTTTCTTGGAGAAGATTTTGCAGACTTTGTGCAGCCTCACTGCTGCGATTATGAAGCTCAACCCAGTCAAGAATAATGTTATATATAGACTAGTGTATACCTAGTTTTAGGTGGAACTTACATGTTTTTATGTTAGGGTTTTAGAATCCTTATTTGTGAGCCTCTCTAATATCATCTTGGTAGAAGAGTAGGACTATTTTGGGTTGTAAGTTCTGCTAAGCATCCATGAGCTTTTAAGCATTGGATGCTTGTGTGTCAGATGCTCATAAGTTTTAAGCATTGAGTATTTGTGTGTCAGATGCTCGTAAGATTTTAAGCATTAAGTATTTGTGTGTTAGTTCTCAAAGCTTTTAAGCATTGAGGATTGTGTGTCTTGGAAGAGTGACTTCCTATTTGCTGTTCTCTACTATGTTTAGAGTTGCTCCAGTTGTTGAGTGTGATTGAAGAGGGATTTGAGGAGGGCCGCATACATATGCGTGTCTTAGGTAGAAGTTAAGAAAATGGTAGTGATTAAGTGCATAGATTATAAACTGGTACGTTGGATGTATGGTCTTCAACTTTATATTATTCAGTTAATTTCGTCTCTGGCTTGGTAGTCCCTAGAGTAGGAGAGTTACTCTAAACTGAGTAAACATATGTGTGTGTTATTTACGTTCTGTAAGTGTTTGTTGGCATCAATTTTGGTAAAAATCTGTCTTGATAATGTTTTGCTAAATGTCTTGACATTTGAAGCAAACTGGTTTTGAATGATGTCAAAGCAGATGTCTTGACATCTGCCTCCTGATCTGAACGAGACTTAATATTTGTTTCTAATATTTTGTTTCCTGTTTTTATGCGTGCCATTATTCAGGATTTGTGACTCATAGTTTGAAAAAAACATGGAGGAATATTTTTCTATTTGCATTATCCTTATGAATTAAATCTTGGTATGTTTTCATGGAAATATTCAAGGGATCGGAATATTTGTTTTTCAGCCCAAGCCCACTGCTGCGCCTTTATAAGGACTTGCATCCTTATTCATTTAGCTACAACTTTTGAAGAAGAATATATTCTTTCTGTTTTAGAAGTCTAAGTCTTTTTAATTGTAATACACTCTATGTATTGGTTTAATACTTGAGTTGTAATTTGAGTTGTTAATTGTGCATCATTCATAAGTTTTAGGTATTAAATGATTGAAGTCTGTAAAAACTTAATAATTATGTTGTTCTTCACTGTTAGTGATTGAATGGATTTGAAGAGGGCCTCATACATAGACGTGTCTTAGGTAGAAGTATAGAACGGGTAGTGATTAAGTGATTAGATCGTAAACTGGTTGATTACAGAGGGTCTATGAATTAATACTATTTTGTGGACTTTTCCCTAGCTTGGTAGCCCTCAGAGTAGGTATTGTTGTACACCGAACTGGGTTAACAATCCCTTGTGTTTTTACTTCTTTTAATATTGTTGCATTATATATTGTCCTCAGATATTTGTGTTGTGACATCTCCTTTGACATCACATATCTGATACCAAAATTTCAATTGGTATCAGAGCAGGCATCCTGCTCTATATTTTGGTGATATCTAGGGAAGATACATTCTGGTGCCATGGACAAGGAAGGGGGATTTGTGAGCAAAACACCCATTTTGGATAGAAGCAATTATGACTATTGGAAACCACGTATGGTGGCCTTTTTAAAGTCTCTGGACAGCAGTGCTTGGAAAGCTATCTTAAAAGGATTGAAACACCCTGTCAAATTGGGAGAAAATAGAGAACCTACTTCTGAGTTAAAGCCAGATGAAGATTGGTCTAAAGAAGAGGATGAAATTACTCTTGTAAATTCTAAAGCCTTGAATGCTATATTCAATGTAATTGACAAGAACATTTTTAGATTAGTGAACACATGTGAAGTAATTAAAGATGCCTCGGGGATTCTTCAATCTACCCATGAAGGTACATCCAAAGTGAAGATGTCAAGACTTCATTTTCTCACCACCAGATTTGAAAATATGAGAATGAAGGATGATGAAAGCATTAATCACTTCCATATGAACATCCTTGAGATTGCAAATGCTTCCAGTGGTTTAGGAGAAAAAATTCCAGAAGACAAATTGGTGAGAAAGATGCTTAGGTAACTTCCCAAGAGATTTGATATGAATGTGACTGCCATAGAAGAAGCACGAGACTTTGACAAGATGAAAGTGGATGAACTTGTTGGATCACTTCAGACATTTGAATTAAGTGTCAATAAAAGATCAGAAAATAAGAACAAAAGCATAGCTTTTGTAACCAATACTGAAGATGAAGAGGATGAATGTGATCTGGATACAGATGAAGGAATATCTAATGCCTTAGTTATGCTTGGAAGACAATTTAACAAAGTGATAAAAAGGATGGATAGGAATCCAAGATAAAATGTCAAGAACATCTCATCTAACATCCTTAAGTCAAATGAGTTTGGAATAAAAAGGGGTGAAGAAAAATCCACTCAAGGGAAGGAAATACAATGTCATGGATGTGAAGTTTTTGGTCATATTAGAGCTGAATGTCCTACATATCTTAAGAAACAGAAGAAGAATCTATTTGTTACTTGGTCTGAAGAGGATCCTGATCTTGAAGAGGAATCTACAAAGTATGTTAACGCATTGACATGCAAATATGTGTCTAATGTAGATTTTAGTGATGGTGAACTAACCTTTGATGAGCTAGCTGCCTCATACAAAGAATTGTGTCTCAAAAGTGCAGAAGTTTGCCTAGAAGGGGAGAAACATAAAGAACTCATAACCCAGCTGAAGGCAGAAAGGAAAGAGCACTTGAAAACTATTTCTAATCTGGAAAGTGAAGTGACTTCTCTGAATTCAAATCTTGATAGAGTGGTCAAATTTCTTAAGATGCTGAATAATGGGTCTGACACATTAGATGAAATTCTTCATGTGGGGAGAGTGACAGGAGACAAGAGTGGTATAAGGTTTAATGAGAAAAATGTACCAGTTTCAGAAGAACCTTCATCAAATTCAACTCATGCCAAGTCTAAACCAAAGATGTTGAATCAAATGTCTGAAAGTCATGACAAACATCATGGCAAGAAAAGAAATCATGGGAAACATCACAGTAGGAAAAATTTACTCACACCAATAAAAAATCCCAGCCCTGGAGGTGTCACTACTGTGGAAGGTTTGGTGATATAAGAAATTTTTTTTCAAGTTGTATGGGTATCCTAAAACTACTCCTCTTCCCAAAACTGATCAAATATCTCAATATAGAAAAAAGAAGAAACAATGGGTTCCCAAGTATAATGTTGCTAGTTTCATAGCTCATACTTGTCTCGGAGTATCAACCAAAGAAGACTTGTACTTTGACAGTGGTTGTTCTAGAAACATGACATGTGTCAAGAATCTATTGGTAGATATCCTATCTCATTTCACAAGTTATGTCACTTTTGGTGATGGAACCAAAGGTGAAATCAAAGGAGTTGGAAAGCTGGAATGTTCAGTAGTCCCTAAGCTTGATGATGTGTTGCTTGTTAAAGGGTTAACAACTAACTTGATACGTATAAGCCAATTATGTGATCAAGGATTCAAAGTTAACTTCACAAACGAAGAATTTCTTGTTTGCGATGAAAAGAATGAAGTTATTACGAAAGGAATCAGATCTAAAGACAACTGCTATTTATGGGTTTCCAAAGAATTGAACTTCTCCTCAACATGTGTTTTAGCCAAAGAAAATGAAGTTAAACTATGGCATCAAAAACTTGGGATACTTGCATCTGAAAGGAATGAAAAGAATTATATCTGAAGAAGCCGTGAGAGGGATTCCTAAGCCCAAGATAGAAGAAGGAAGAGTATGTGGTGACTGCCAAATTGGAAACCAAACTAAGATGTCACATCAGAAGATCCAACATCTTACTACATCAAAAGTTTTGGAACTTTGTCGCATGGACTTGATGGGACCTATGCAGGTTGAAAGTCTTAGTGGAAAGAAGTATGCCTATGTTTTTGTAAATGACTTCTCTAGGTACACATGGATAAGTTTTATCAGAGAAAAATCAGAAAATTTTGAAGTGTTTAAAGATCTTTGTAAAAAACTTCAAAGGGAAAAAGATAGTCATGTCATCAGAATCAGAAGTGATCGTGGAAAGGAATTTCAAAACAATACATTTTCTGATTTTTGCTCTTCTGAAGGAATCAGTCATGAATTTTCCTCACCCATTACTCCTCATCAAAATGGGATTATGGAACGTAAAAACATAACCCTTCAAGAATTTGCCAGAGCTATAATTCATGCTAAGAAGTTACCCTGCCACTTTTGGGCTGAAGTTATGAATACTGCGTGATATATCCATAACAGAGTCACTCTAAGGAAAGGCACTTCAACCACCTTCTATGAAATATGGAGGGGAAGAAAACCTACTGTCAAATACTTTCATGTTTTTGGAAGTAAATGATACATCTTAGATGATCGTGATCAAAGAAGGAAGATGGATCCCAAGAGTGATGAAGGAATATTCCCGGGTTACTCTATAAATAACATGGCTTACAGAGTTTTTAACTCCAGAACCAAATTTATGATGGAGTCCATAAATGTTATTATTGATGGTAGAGGATGGAATGATGAAGAAGATGTTTCAGAAGATGTTGGAATAACTTTGATATTTCAACAGAATCAAATGAAAAAAGTATTGACCCACCTCAAGAAGATCCTGAGCCTGATCATCTCAATAAAGGACCTTCAATTAGAACTCAGAGAGATCATTCTAAGGATCTTATCATAGGAGATATAAATAAAGGAGTTACTACTAGATCAAGAGAAGGGATATCAAACTCCTGCTTTGTTTCAAAAATTGAGCCTAAGAATGTCAAATAAGCTTTAACTGATGAGTTCTAGATTAATGCAATGCAAGAAGAGCTAGAACAATTAAGTAGAACTGAAGTTTGGGATCTAGTTCCAAGGCCTGAAGGGACAAATTTGATTGGCACAAAATGGGTGTACAAGAATAAATCTGATTAAAAAGGGGTGGTCACTTGAAATAAGGTAAGGTTAGTTTCACAAGGATAAACTCAAACTGAAGGAGTTCACTTTGATGAAACATTTGCCCTTGTGGCCAGACTTGAATCAATCATACTACTCTTGGGAGTTTCTTCGGTTCTGAAATTTAAATTGTTTCAAATGGATGTAAGAAGTGCCTTCTTAAATGGCTATCTGAATGAGGAAGTCTAAGTAGAAAAACCTAAAGGATTTGTTCATCCAAGCCTTCCTAACCATGTGTAAAAACTGAATAAAGCTTTGTATGGATTAAAGTAGGCTCCAAGAGCTTGGTATGAGAGATTGGCAGAATTTCTTGTTGAGAATGGATATAAGAAAGGTGTAATAGACAAAACTCTTTTTGTCAAGGAAGTAGAAGGGAAGATCATGATTTCACAGATTTATGTTGATGATATTGTGTTTGGTGGGATGTCAAATGAGATGGTTCAACATTTTGTCAGGAAAATGCAGTCAGAATTTGAGATGAGCCTTGTTGGTGAATTAACCTACTTTCTTGGTCTGCAAGTTAAACAAATGGAATATTCCATATTCTTATCTCATAGAAATTATGCGAATAATATAGTAAAGAAAATTGGGATGGAAAATGCCAGTCACAAAAGAACACCTACTCCCACACATCTGAAGTTGTCTAAAGATGAAAAAGGAGTAACTGTGGATCAAAGTCTTTACATAAGTATGATAGGCAGTCTTCTATACCTCACAGCTAGCAGACTAGATATTGCCTTTGCTGTAGTGGTGTGTGCTAGATATCAAGTTGATCCTAAAGTTAGCCGTGCCAACTGTTGTACCCCTATTTCCCCCCCCCCCCCCTAATATCCCTTCATCATACCATGTTGATTCAATCACAATAAGATCATTAGAATTCTTGGTTCCCGTCCCTATATTTAGCTTTGCTCCTTGAGGAATCACCAAGCACATTGACTTGTGTTCTTTTGTGATCATGAATATTTTTATCTTTATATCTTCTCTTAATTAATAAAATACAATGTTGGTTTGTCTTGCTTGTTACTCATGTAGGTAAATGCAATAAGATTCAGCAAGTTGCTCCATGGGTTCATGAGTTTATTTCCATGCCCTAGTTAATAAATCCTGAGAAGTTGAAAACTCACCATTGGAATTTTTTTGGAGGAAATGGCATGGCAAGGTTATTTTGGGTCACTACATTTAAAAGTTATCAATATTGATTCAAAAGTACAAGGGGTTGATTGAAGAAGTTGTCATGTTTGGACAAGGCTTTGTTCCCATTGGTCACAAGTGCATATTTCTCTCAATTCTAAATATATGGAAGTAGTTTTGGTCTCTATGAGTTCTCATTATTATCCTCAATAACTTATATTTACAAAGCATTTGTGTTGGTACAAGAAGTTTTTTCAAAATTGTCAAAGTTCCTCAAGGCATGTTTCTTGATCTATGAGCTAGGGTTTTGAACTTCAAAGGAGTATATCTTGCTCATCTTTTGGTATTTTTGAGTGATTCCAAAGACATCATTCTCTTCAAAGGGTTATTAACAAATCACTTCAAAAGTTCCAAGGAGTTTTCATGTGGAAGAAACTTGATGAAGAAGAAAGATTACAAGTCCTCCAGATGGATCCCCAATTTTCCATGTGTGACTTCAAATGATCATAACTTCGTCAATTTTTTTCAACATGAGCGCATTATTTTTTCACGTTGATCTTGAAGATGTGAGATTTATTCCTTCTTTTATGTGAAAAGTGAGAAAATGGTTGGAAGATGCCCTAAGGATACTAAAGATTATAGGTCATTTTATGAAATTTTTCCAACTTCAACAAGTCATAAATCTCTCAGTTTTTGGATATTTTGAATGGTTCAAGTCTCAAAATATCATTAAATTGATCTACTTCATTCCATCTCTTTTGGTCAAGATCAAATTCCAAGTGGAAGGCTATGTTTGGATGCAAAACATTATAGGTCACTTTTGAACGAAAAGATGAAATATTTCTAAGTATGGAAAGTCAACTTCTTTTTCCCAACTTTGACTCAATGCAACTTTCAGCTAAAGCATCCATTTGATTCCATTATTTTTCCATTGCAAAGTTTGTAGCTTCATCTTTCTAAAGCATCAAGAATCATTCCCTAAGACCCTTTGAGCAGAGAATGCCATTGGTCAGAAGTTGGAAATTTGAAACTGAATTTTTCACCAAGTCAGAAGTTTGAAATCCTTGATTTGGCTTCTAAACACTTTTTTTTCTGCATGTTTTTGCTTCTGAACATGTTTAGTGAGCTTCCAGAAGTGATTAGCATAGCAAAATGCGCATTTTGGATGAGTTTTGATCAAATTAGAAGTCACACTATTCTTGTTTGCAACTTCACACGATTTCCATCCAAACTTCATCATTTCACACGGTTGGACATTCCATTTGATTCCCTATAAATAGAGGGTCATTCTTCATTAATTTCCTCAAGCTTGGATAGCCAGAATCACCCTGCCAAACTTGTTCCACAACTCAAAATTCAGCAACTTCGAAATCCATTCTCAAGCCTTTTTCAATCCAATTTTTCCATTAATTCACCTTCCTTGATCTTCCCTGAAGTTAACCATATAATTACATTCAAGAATCGTGCCCTATATTGCTCCATAGAAGT
Organism: Vicia faba; assembly: GCA_948472305.1. Taxonomy (NCBI): domain Eukaryota; kingdom Viridiplantae; phylum Streptophyta; class Magnoliopsida; order Fabales; family Fabaceae; genus Vicia; species Vicia faba. Next base: position 113,409 of record CATIWC010001705.1, read on the forward strand.
CCAATTTCAGAGCTCTGCAACTCAACTTCAATAGGTAGATTCCTTCATCAATTCTTCAAAACTTTGATATCATTGTAATGCTCTCATTGCCCTGGTTCTAGTCGCAACACTTGCTTTTTATTGGAAACACATTTGGACCATGAAATTTCAAATCCCTTTTCAAAAATTTCCTTCCAAATTGCTTAAGCTACAATTTATATAAATTTGTCGTGAGGGTGTGGTTGTCTTCGTCTTGAAGAGACGAAACAAATGCCATAGGTCTCGTGCTCTAATTATACAGATTGAGCAACCTGGTTTTGGGACTGGCTGGAGGTTGAAGATGACCAACATGTCATCCTTCAACCAATTAAACAACACCATTTGGATTTTTTGAATTTCTGATTTACATTTGATTCATTGCTTTATTCACTAATGACCATGATATGCATAACGCACCAGATCCCTTGGATTTGATTACTAACGAGTTTTGACTCTCATCCAACGGTCCACGTATTTTTGACTTTTATTTTCTTTTCTGATTTTTGGTAACCTCACTTATTTTTTATTTCTGACTTTGGTATTTTTTATCATTTTTAATTTATTTTACTCATTTCTTTTAATTTTAAAAATAGTTTGACTTTAAAAAATTACCAAAAAATTTATAAAATCATTTGAGTCCTTTTTTGGTTTTTCTATGGACTTACTTTTTATTTCTTGATCAATTTGAACATAGTTGATATTTTTCTCTTTTATTTCTCTTTTAAAACATTTTTTAAACGTTTTTTGTATATATTAAATGTAATATTATTTTGTGACTATTTTCTGGTTGATCTTGGGTTAAATTTTTTATCATGAACTTTATTAACATCATTGGATCTATGGTGTTGAGTCTAACTCCACAAAAATGGATGAATGATTTTAATAATAGTTTGATTAAATTTAATTCAAAATTGGTTTGTATATTCTCTCCCACCCATCTTCATCTCATCCCTTTTCTTATTGCACTAAGTGTTATTGGAGCATGATCTCTATATCATGTCTCAAAACAAATGGTTCATAGATTGCTATTGACCGACCTCAAAATAGGTGTGACTTCTATATAAGTCCACTCACGATTGCTTAACATAGCGCTATATTTTGTCCCGATTCGAATAAATGATCATTCGTGGCCCAAACTTATGTTTGTAAGCCCAAGTATGTTAATTTTATCTCTTTGATCCAATAACCTTGAGATTCATTGTGTGGAGGCTTTGGTTCTACCAATCCTCTAATGGATCTATAACACATTTGGTCAATGCGGATCACTTAAACATCGTTGATCATTAAATGGTACTCATGAGGATTCCAAATGGATGATATACTTGACAAAAAGCAAATGCGACTTGTTGTGTGGAGGCTTTCGTTCTACCAATCCTCTAATGAGTTCCAAATGCACGTTTCAAGACGATCATCCAACTAACCACTAATCACTAATATTTGACTTTATCCTTTATTTTTATTATATTCCCTTTTTTTGTGTGCACTATTTACTTTTAGCATTTACATTTCATGCCATTTTCATCTTTGCTCATTTAAGTATTTACTTTATTGTCATTTTTATTTTTGCTCACTTGAGCTTTACTTTTCTTTTTCAAAACACCTAATAAGCAACATAAACCCTAAAAATATTTAATGATACTTGGACTATTTGGTTACTATCCTTGGCATTATGGAGCATTGGACTTTTTGGACTTAGGATTAGGAACCTTGGCCTATGATTGGAGACCTTGTGACCTTATCTGATTATTTTTTCTGGAGCTCTTGAGGTTTACATCAAGGAATTGGGTTGTTTGTTTGTTTTGTGTGCAGGTTATTGTGATTACACTCTTTATTTGTAATATAGAATTCACCCGTATACAGCCGTTACTTTGCCCAATTTTTATGAAGACTTAATACACTTGAAGTTTGGTTCTTTCAAGAGGTCTAATATCATTGCTTGTTTGGTTTCAATCCAATGAATGGGAATTCTATCTTGGCTCATAGTGTCAAGTATTGGCTTCTTGTTTGTTAGATGGTTCCTATCCCTAGCTTTTACCTTTTTCTTTTAGGATAGTCTCTTCTTCTCCTCCCATCTTCTTTAATTTCAAAAATATTCTCCCTCTTTTTGAAAACTCATCTTGCTTTTAAACTTAAACCACTTTCATAATAAACTTGGACAAGGTCCATGAATTTTCAAAACTTTTTCATAAATAAACTTCAATCAACTTAATAACACTTTGACATTTTTTTTGAGAAGACTAAAAGTCAATCAATCTCATTTCAAACCATTTTTGTCACTTTGGCTTTTATCTTTAAACTTTTCTCAAAATATTAGATTCTTGTCAATCCTTGTAGTGATGCAAACAACTATACTTCTATGATATGTAGTGAAGAGAGATATTTTTCCACTCTGGTGTTGAGTGAGGCATTTTTGATTTTAAAATCCAAGCCATATCCTCTATATTTAGATGATGCAAATTCTCCTTTCTCATGATTGTGGGTAGTAAGTATGTTTTCCAGACGGACAATGACGATGATGTCTTATCTCATAAAATTAACCAACACACTTACATTTTAAAATTTTTAAAAGAGGAACTACGTGTACCCTGATCCCCTATTGCACGGAAAGGTGGTATGTAGGTACTAAAGGTTCGCAACCGCGGTGGGTGCAAAAAACCATAAAAATATATTTCTTTTCTCACCTCCACCATCCATTTTTTATACAACATTTTTATAACCAAAATATACATATTTTACAAAGAGGTTCATGCGGAGTACCATAGATGTTTAGGGTGCTAATACCTTCCCTTTGCATAACCAACCCCCTTACCTTGAATCTTTCCCCCCTTTTTTGGGTTATTCGCTCTTTTCCCATTCCTTTGGAAACAATAAAGTATGGTGGAGATTTTATTTTGATTTGTACAAGTCTATTGAATCCCATGGCTTAGTCTTAAACATTTCTACCGTTACAGAAAAATGGCGACTTCACTGGGGAAAGATTGACCTCTTGCCGGTCCATCCCTAAGTGGGTTGAGCCTATCTTTGTTTATATCTGTGTATATGGTCTTTTTGTTTATGTGTTATATGTTGTATATACATTTGCCTGGATTTTCCTGGTTTTCAGGGTGCTTGGTGATTACTCATAAGTCCTATACCCGGACTTGGGAAAACTTTAAGATAGGACGGGCTGTATAGTCATGTTAACTTTGAAGGAGTAATCCCAAAAAAGGAGGCATGAGATCCCCCACTTAGTGGAGGACCCTTTTACTGTAATATCGTTTACTGAGTAACCGCGAAGATGTACTGCTTTCGACCTGGGAGCCTGCTGAAACTGAGGACCATAGAATACCAAACCCATCTTGGCCTTTTAGGTGTAGTGCAGAAGCTATGACAGAGTAATCCGGAAATAGTTGTTACGCGATACCAAACAGGATCTTCATGATCAGAAACCTAGTTCCTACCTTGTTGGGTGATGATTATAACTCTATTCATCTTCAGAATTCTTATCATGGGGGGATGATTATCTGTTGCATGCCCCTGTTGTATCAGTGGTTTATCTCTCATATGCCTCAGTCTGATGTTTTTTGGGATGTCAAGAAGGAACCCCGTTGGGCTCCTAAGATCATGGAACTTATTCACTCGGATATTGATTGGTATCATCAAGCTTACCAGGATATAGAGATTATTGACAGTTATGGTAGTTGCCCCAATGTACCTCTTCTTGGTACAAAGGGAGGAATTAACTATAACCATGTTCTTGCACGACGATAACTCGGTTATCTGATGAGGGATAAACCAAATAGTATTCATTTGAGTAGTTTCTTTCTGAAGGAAGGAGAAGACCATAGGGAAGCTAGGGAGAAGATTGTGAAGGCCTGGTGTCACATCCACAAGAAGAGTAGGAAGTATTTGGGACCTAGGGGTGTTGTTTCCTTGGAGCCATATCTTCAGTGGGTCCAAACGAGAGCTATTCAGTTAAAGATGCTGTATTCCCAAGAAACACCTATGCATAATCTGTTTGTGAAGACTACTCCTCCCTTATTAGATGATCTGGAAGAGTTGCATCTTGCTTTGATCAGGATTCAACAGGAAAAGGATGCTTGGAAGAACAAGTGCCAAACTTTAGAGATTTCCTATAGAGCAGACTTGAAGGAGAAACACGACTTGATTGAGATCCTTGAGAGTCGAGCGGTAGAGACTACGGAGAGGCAAGGGGATTTATTTTCTCCTAAGCCTCAATCAGATGCTGATTACTCAATTCCAGATTCAGGTGATTGGAAGAAGGTTGCCACCAGGTATGCGGAAGAAAACCAGAGGTTGAAGGCTCAAATTGCCAGGCTCAAAGGGAAGCGCCAGCATATAAAGTGATTTCCATCAGTGTTACTTCTCAGGGTTTAAGATTTTATTTTCATCTTGTACTTAGGATCATTGAAACTTTTAATCCATTTTGGAGTTGTTATAATGAAATTTTTCAGTATTTCAAATGCGTTATTACTTTGATATTTGTAATATGTCCATAAATTTTAAATCCCTTGAAATATTAAACAATAAAATAAAAAAATCATATGAATTTCATATCATGTATCATATTGCACATATTTCTTGCATTTTTTATGCATATCCAGGTGTCTTACCAAGCTTATTTACTTCGTTTAGCAAGATGACTCACCACTACAACACTCGGGCTAATTTTAGAAATAAGATGGACAACTTAAAACAAGAGAATCACGAGCTGCGCGAGGAGGTTTCTGCTTTAAAGGCCGACATGGACAATCTTACTGCTCTGATGGAATCTCTAGTGGCTGCTCAGAATCAGCCACCTTGTGTCCAACCTCAACCAATAAGGGAAACTACTGAAGCTCCGACTATTCCCGTATCTGCTACTCCAACAGTTGTTCAAAACCGCATGATTCAAGGTTATCCATGGGGAATGCCAGAGAATTTTGCACTTGAAGGTTTCAATCTTGGTCCTCAAGATACTCCAATTGTTCAAACTATTGTTACTCCTGCACCTCCTGTGGTGCATGCTGCTCCTGCTGCACCTCCTTCGGTGAACATTGTTCCATTTGTTAATGATAATGTGTGTCGTTATTTTCCTCCACCGAGTGAAGACTTGGGTCTTTATGACAATGGATGATTTTCAAGAGCAGTTTGACAAGATGCAAAGAGAGATGAAGGCCTTCAGGGGAAAAGAGTTATTTGGGAAGAATGTGAATGAGTTATGCTTGGTCCTGAATGTTAAGATACCTGCTAAGTTTAAGGTCCCAAAGTTTGAGAAGTACAAGGGAAACACTTGCCCTCGTGATAATCTGGTGATGCATGTAAGGAGAATGTATACCCATACTGATGATGAGCGTATGTTGATTCACTTTTTTCAGCATAGTTTGACCGGTGTTGCGCTGAAGTGGTATATGAGTTTGGACAGTGTTAACATCCATAATTTCAAGGATTTGGGAGAAGCATTCATCAAACAATACAAGTAAAATGTAGACATGGTGCATGACCGTGATCAACTCAGGGCCATGCTTCAGAAAGACAGGGAATCATTCAAAGAATATGCACAGAGATGGCGTGAGGTAGCCGCCCAAGTGATTCCTCCCATGGAAGAGAAGGAGATGACTAAGATCTTCTTGAAAATGTTGGGTGTTTTCTACTACGAGAGAATGGTAGCAAGTGCGCCAAGTGACTTTACTGAAATGGTAGGAATGGGTATCCGCTTAGAAGAGGCTGTGAGAGAGGGTCGTTTAACGAGAAGTGAAAGCTCTTGAGGTGTGAAGAAGCCATCTTATGGGTTTACCAAGAAAAAGGAAGGGGATGCAAATGCTATTATGCAAGTAAGGAGGGTTAATACGCCTAGAAGGAATTATCAGCGTGATCAACAAGTCGCCTCAGTTACTCCAGTTGTGGGTGCAGCTCCAACTACGGTTGCTTATCAGAGACCATCCCAGCAGGGGAATCAAGGGTATAATTAGAGAAGGGAGAGTTATGACCCTATTCCTATGAGCTATACAGAGTTACTAACATCATTGATTTAGAAGAAGCTGGTCCAGACCCGACCATCTCCCGTTGTACCATCACCATTGCCTTGGTATTACAAGGCAGACCAAACGTGTGCTTTTCATCAGGGAGCACCAGGGCATAATGTTGAGAATTGTTATCCGTTGAAGACTGAAGTGTAGAAATCGGTGAAGTCTGGTATTCTATCTTTCAAGGATGTGGGACCTAATGTGAAGGACAATCCTCTACCCAAGCATGGAGGAGTAAATGGTGTGAATATGGTGGCCGGTTGTCCAGGAGACTTCCGGATTTTTGATATTAATATGGTTAGAGGAGATTTTGTGAAAATGCATGCAGACCTTTGTGAATTTAGCTACTACACCTATGACCATTCAGGTTGTGCTATTTGCAGTATAGACATACAGGGTTGCGATAAGATAAAGGCTGATTTACAAGATATGATGGATGAGGGCCTCATCCACATAATCAGGCCTAGGGCAGAGTATGAAAAGGAGGTGAATATGGTTTCTGGATGTCCTGGAGAATTCAGAATTTTTGATGTAGAGTATATGAATGATTACCTTGTGCAATTGCATGCTAATTTCTGCCATATGGCTGGTCAGGTAAAAACCAGTATGGATCTTGCCGAATTTGCTTCCGGGACTCCCGAGGATGTTCAATCGTGAAGAAGGGTGTTAAGTTGTTGTTAGATAATAGAGTTATCAAGGTTACAGGTCAAAGGGACGATTACCATAAAGTTGATTTTATTGAGGTTTGCTTCACTGAAGAAGGATCGGATGATGAGTATGCCTCTGCAGATGAGTATTTCTCCTCAAATGAGGATTTGTTTTCCAGAAATTACTCAATAATGACTGATTGTGTTGAAGAAGGGGTAAACGTCATTGTACCTTGTTTTGGGGCACCCGCCCATCTTGAAGTTGAATATTATAGCAAGCCACATGTTACCCCATTGGTGATTAGTTTACCGGGTCCTATCCCCTACAAGTCAGATAAGGCTGTGCCCTACAAATACAACGCTACAATCTTAGAGGATGGAGTGGAAGTTCCCATCCAACCAATGCCTGATGTTGGAAATATTGTTGAAAATAGCTGGGTGACCCGTAGTGGTCGTTTGTTTACACCAGTTGTTCGAGGAGATGTTAGTGTTGGAAAGAAAATTTCTGAGAATGTTGAACCCAAGAAGGCTACGGGTGAGACTAGTGGGGCTACGTTAGAGAAATAAGTGGATGATATTTTGAAGATAATCAAGATGAGTAACTACAGAATTGTAGATCAACTACTATAAACTCCTTCAAAAATATCTATCTTGGCTTTATTGATGAACTCCTCTGCTCACAGAGAATCCTTGATGAGGGTATTGGACCAAGCTTTTGTGGAGAATGATATTCCTATAGACCAATTAAGTAGCGTAATAGGGAACATTACATCATGTAATAACTTGAGTTTCTGCGATGGTGAATTACCAGATGAAGGAAGGAATCACAACCTGGCCCTCCACATCTCTATGAATTGCAAGAATGATTCACTATCCAATGTGCTGATTGATAATGGAACTGCTTTGAATGTTATACCGAGGAGAACTCTTATGAAGTTGAAATATCAAGGAACGCATATGCGCCCGAGTGGCATCATTGTGAAAGCGTTTGATGGATCAAGGAAATCTGTTATTGGTGAAATGGACATGCCTATTCATATAGGACCACATTTGTTTTAGATAACTTTCCAGGTCATGGATATTATACCCGCTTCTAGTTGTTTGCTAAGAAGGACATGGATACATGAGGCAGGGGCTGTCACTTCAACTTTACACCGGAAACTAAAGTTTGTACGTGAAGGGAAAGTGGTAATCATAAATGGGGAACAAGCATTATTGATATCACATTTGTCCTCTTTCAACATCGTGGAGGAGGATGAAGCTGTTGTTGGAACCCAGTTCCAAGCCTTATCCATTGACAACATAAGAGGAAATGATAATTCCATGGTTTCTCTTAAGGATGCGCTGCAAGTTGTGCGAAAGGGTCATAGCGAGGTATGGGGACAGATTGTGGATCCACCTGTAAACAAGAACAAAGCCGGCTTGGGGTTCTCTTTGAAGAATGACAAAGGTAAGAGCATGAAGCCGAAGTCTGCTGCGAGAAAGTATCAAGACATCTTGCGTAGCGGGGGGTATCTCCATCCAACTGTTTCTGGGATTAATGCCATTGTGGAAGAGGAAACAGAGCAGGATATGTTGAATTATGCGATGCACGAAGTTAGGGTTCAGAACTGGATCACCATTGATGTTCCCTCTTGCATACATGTTTCAAAGTAATTTGTCTTGTTAATCTTTCTGAAAAGCATTCACTCTTCCCAAGGTGGAAGTATTAATGTTGTAGGGCTTATCTGTTTGCTGTATCTTTTAAAATCAATAATAAAAGTTGTCTTTGTTTCCCAAATTGTGTCTTTATTTTCTACTTTTTCTTGGAAAATGGTAATCAGAAAAAACCCTTCAAAATAAATAATAACTGAAATTCAATCTTCATGATCACTTGTTATATGTGTCAGTTTCTAAAAGCAATCATAAATCATATGTGCAGATTAATTAAAAAAACCCGTTGAATACAATGACCCTGCATCCTCTCCCAACTTTGAATGTCCTGTGTATGGGGCCGAAGAAAAAGATTATGATGATATTCCAGAAGAGGTCTCACGGTTGCTTGAGCACGAGGAAAATACCATTCAGCCATATAAAGAGCCTTTGGAAGTGATCAATTTGGGTTCAGAAGAAGATCTGAAGGAAGTCAAGATTGGAGCATTGCTGCATCCTGATGTGAAGAGTAGGTTGATTGAGCTGTTGAAAGAGTATGTGGATATTTTTTCTTGGTCTTATCAATATATGCCTGGTTTAGATACACATATTATAGAGCACCATTTGTCGTTGAAGCCAGAGTGTCCGCCAATCAAATAGAACTTGAGAAGAACTCGCCCATATATGGCAGTGAAGATCAAAAAGGAGGTTCTAAAGCAGATTAATGCTGGTTTTCTTGTGATGTCAGTGTATCCTCAATGGATTGCCAATATTGTTTGAGTACATAAAAAAGACGGAAAAGTTCGCTTGTGCGTAGATTACAGAGATCTAAATAAAGCTAGTCCAAAAGATGATTTTCCATTGCCACACATTGTGTTAGTGGATAGCAGAACAAAATTCAAAGTGTTCTCGTTCATGGACGGATTTTCCTGGTATAATCAAATAAGAATGGCTCTGGAGGACATGGAAAAAACAACGTTTATCACACCCTGGGGAACATTCTGTTATAGAGTGATGCCCTTCGGGTTGAAGAACGCTGGTGCAACGTACCAGAGGGCTATGAACCCCCTACTCCATGATCTGATGCACAAGGAAATCGAAGTATATGTTGATGATATGATTGCTAAATCCCATACTGAAGAAGGGCATGTAGAAGATTTGTTGAAGTTGTTTCAGCATTTGAGGAAGTATCGTCTCCGCTTGAATCCAAATAAATGCACCTTCGGTGTTCGATTAGGAAAATTGTTGGGTTTCATTGTTAGCCAGAAAGGAATTGTAGTTGACCTTGATAAAGTCAAAGCAATTCAAGAGATTCCAGCGCCAAGAACTGAAAAACAAGTCATAAGGTTCCTCGGGCGTTTGAATTATATTTCCAAATTCATTTCCCACATGACTGCAACATGTGAACCGATCTTTAAGTAGTTAAAGAAAGATCAAGGTTGTGTGTGGAAGGATGACTGCCAAAGGGAATTTGAAAGTATTAAAGAATATATGCTTGAACCTCCTACCTTGCTCCCTCATGTCGAAGGAATACTGTTGATTATGTATCTGACAGTGTTAGATAAATCCATGGGTTGTATTCTGGGACAACATGATGAAATAGGGAAGCAAGAGTTCGCCATTTATTATCTCAGTAAAAAGTTCACTGATTGTGAGTCGCGGTATTCCATGCTGGAAAAGACATGTTGTGCTTTGGCCTGGGCGGCAAAGCGTTTGCGGCAGTATATGTTGAATCACACTACTTGGTTGATCTCCAAAATGGATCCAATCAAGTACATTTTTGAAAAGCCTGCTCTTACTGGGAGCATTGCCCGATGGCAGATGTTTCTATCTGAATATGATATCGAATACCGCACTCAAAAAAATATAAAAAGCAGTGTGTTGGCAGATTATCTTTCTCACCAACCAGTGGAGGATCATCAGTCTGTAGAGTATGAATTCCTCGATGAGGATGTGATGTTCATGAAAGTGAAAGATTGTGATGAACCATTGCCTGAGGAAGGTCCTGACCCTGAATCTTGTCGGAGTATGACATTTGATGGAGTTGTGAATGCTTATGGTAAAGTAATTGGTGTTATGATTGTCACTCTACATGGATCGCACATTCCTTTTACCGTAAGGTTGACATTTGATTGTACTAATAATATGGCAGAATATGAGGCTTGCATCATGGGTCTCGTGGTAGCTATTGATCTCAGAATTAAGATTCTTGATGTGTATGGCGATTCGACTTTAGTAATAAATCATATTAAAGGAGAATGAGATACTCGTCACCCCGGCTTGATCCCTTACAAAGATTATGCTAGAAGGTTATTACCCTTCTTTAATAAAGTTGAATTCCATCATATTCCAAGAGATGAAAATCAAATGGTGGATGCTCTTGAAACTTTGGCTTCTATGTATCAAGTAAATACTTGGAATGATATACCTCGAATTATGGTTCAGCGACTGGATAGACCCGCTCATGTGTTTATAATAGAGGAGGTAGCAGATGAGAAGACTTGGTATTATGATATCAAGCATTTTCTCCAGACTCGGGAATACCCGATTGGTGCATCGAATAGAGATAGAAAGACATTGAGAAGATTAGAAGGCTGTTTCTTCCTCATTGAAAATGTGTTGTATAAAAGAAATTATGAGATGGTCTTGCTCAGATGTGTGGATATACATGAAGCAGACATGTTGATGCATGGGTTTCATGGAGGTTCATTTGGAACTCATGCCAATGGATATTCGATGGCTAAAAGGATGCTAAGGGAAAGTTACTATTGGCTGACAATGGAATCTGATTGTTATAAATTTTCAAAGAAGTGACATAAATGCCAGATTTATGCGGACAAGGTTCATGTGCCTCCGACACTTATCAATGTGATATCTTCCCCATGGCCTTTCTCTATGTGGGGTATTGAAATGATTGGGATGATAGAAGCCTAAGCTTCGAATGGAAACTGTTTTATCTTGGTAGCAATTGATTATTTCACCAAGTGGGTGGAGGCTGCTTCATATGCCAATGTTGCTAAGCAGGTGGTTGTGCGCTTCATCAAGAATAACCTTATATTTCGCTATGGTGTGCTGAGCTGAATTATCATCGAAAATGGCTCGAATTTGAACAATAAAATGATGACAGAACTGCGTGAAGAATTCAAGATTGTCCATCACAATTCATCTCCGTACAGGACAAAGATGAATAGGCCAGTTGAAGCTGCTAATAAGAATATCAAGAAGATTATCTAGAAAATGGTCGTTACTTATAAGGATTGGCATGAAATGCTCCCTTTTGCTTTGTATGGATATCGAACATCTGTCCGCACTTTAACAGGATCAACCCCGTTCTCCCTGGTGTATGGAATGAAATCGGTATTCCTAGTCGAGGTTGAGATTCCCTCTTTGCGTGTGATAATGGAAACCGAGTTGACTGAGGCTGAATGGGTCCAAAACCGGTTTGACTAGTTGAATTTGATCAAGGAGAAGAGAATGACAACTTTGTGTCATGGACAGTTATATCAGAAAAGAATGAAGAAAGCTTTCGATAAAAAAGGTCAAACCTCGTGAATTCAGAGAAGGCGACCTCGTGCTCAGGAAGATCATGTCTTTCAACAATTATTCTAAGGGTAAGTGGACTCCCAATTTTGAAGGCCCATATGTTGTCAAGAAAGCCTTCTCTGGCGGTGCATTAATTCTTGAAACTATGGATGGCGAGGAGTTCCCACGTCCCATGAATGCTAATGCAGTCAAGAAATACTTCTCCTAAAGAAGTAAAAGAACAACTCACTAAGTTGAAAAGGGAGGCTTAGGCAAAAAAGAGCGTCTCGGTAGGCCGAAAACCTGAAAGGGCGGTATAGGAAAAAGTTAGACACATAAACAGAATAAATTTCCCGCTAAATTGAAAACCCGCAAGGGCAGCTTAGGCAAAAGTTAGGGACTTTCTTGGCAAGTAACTGCATCATGTAAGATCCGATCATTGAAGCAACAATCTTCTCGAATCCTCATCATACTTCAACAGAAGCTGCTGCTCAGGATTTCAAAAATTATTAGAGGGGATAGTGGTCATTGTATCTCAATGTATATTTTCCATTATATATTACCCTTTTCCAAAATTTGTGATCATCTATGGAGTCTCGTCATTCGCAGACTACCATTCTATTAATAAAGTTTGAGCTGTTACCCAATTATTTATGTTTCTTATTTTGTTTTGCTTGCAAAGACTCCATTTATTATTGATAATAATTTTAAAAGAAAAAAGATTAAATAACAAAATCAATTTTTCAAAAAGAATTTACAATTTTCTTTTACTTTATAATTTGTGATGCGAAAAGAAAAAGAAAAACAACAACAACAAGAACAACAAAAATGGTGACCCCAAGAATGGACAAACTCCAGTTGTTTTAAGAAGTTTTTGTTCCCCTTGGGAAAGTTTACTCAGGATGATTCTCCGTATTGGGTTCATGACTCCGGTATCCTCGGTCATGTTTGGATTCATTTCTCCTCTTCTGAGTTTTCATGATGTAAAGTTTCAATTCGAGATTTCTCAAGTGAAGTTTTTGTTCGGTCTAATAGAAGTTCTTTTTCCAGAGAAGTCGGTACCATAATCACTCTTGAAGAATGCAGATCCCCGGTTTCTCTAGTGAAGAACATATTGTGGTTTTCCCTTTAAGGATGTGGTGATTAACCTCTCCAATAAAGTGGGCCTGAATTCCCCAGTGAATGTTTTGATAATTTGGTGTCCATCTACTTTACTTGAGATTGGTTTTGCAATCCCCAGTAGAAGTTCTACTCTTGAAAACATTTGTTTCCCCGGTGAAGCCTGGAGAAGGATGTTCTATCCCTGTATCTGTACTATTCTGTCACTTTGTTTTGTTTACTTCCGGATTATGTTTCTCCCCCAGTAAAGCTAAAGCAGGCAGTAGGTTATGTTTCCTCAGCTGGCGCTTACTTTTTCTTGGAATGATCATCTTGGATGTGATTTAGCCTAGTGTTGTTTGTGCCCGAGATGGTTTTGCCTGGTTACTCCCAGTGTTGTATATTTGTCTTGTCCGCATACGCACGATAACACTCATACATTCACACATACATCATGCATAGCTAAAATTGGCAAATCATTGCTCGTTAACATTTGTTATATTTTTGTTAACATATCACCCTGTTTTGTAGAGTTATGTTATCCTCTCTTCAATAGAGTGTTGGCCTTAAGCAGAAAGCGTATATTCTTTCAATCTCCTCACTGAGTTATCCTTCGTGGAAGATTTTTGCTTTAACCTTCCTGTACATCTCCTTGTTTGGATGGATTTGGTTTTCCCACTTGAGTTTATTTCTCAAAGGTTATATTTTGGTTGACTGTCTCATTCCAGTTTATTTCTGGTTTAAATCTTTGGTTCCACAACAATATTATTTACTTTGGATATCTGAAAGCTTCGAGTTTTGGTTTGTGCATTTATTTTCCACGAGATGACTTTATCTCCTCAACAAGAATATCGTGGCATTTCTCCAGGAAGTCATAATTCATTCCCTAGGAAGCCATACTGTTCTCCCCATAAAGTCATTTCTTTTTACAATCCTTCATGACAATAAGTAGCAGGTCTCTTTATTTGAGCAACATATGCTTCCCTGTAAAAGTCGACATAACTTTTTTTGCTATCTCCTCTATGAGGGGATAGTTTGCAGTCTGTCGTCAATTTACGCCAGTGGATAGCAACACTTTTCAAATTCGCAGAGACAGTTCACAAGTGGAAGTCTCTTTATTTGAGACATCTTACCCTTTCCAGGCAAAGTGCCTCGGTTAAAGAAGAATTTGAGACCCGTTCTAGGCAAAATGCCAGATGTTTAGGGAAACTTGTTGTCTATTTTCTACCTTCAGTGAACGTTGGTAGTTCATCGTTAGTGAACAACGGTGTTATGATATATTTTCTCCCTACCTTCAGTGATAGTTGGTAGGTCATCGGCAGTGAACATCGATGATTGTTATCTTTTTTCTACCCTCAGTGAATGTTGGTAGTTCATCGTCAGTGAACGATGATGCTATGATATATTTTTCTCTCTACCTTTAGTGAAAGTTGGTAGATCACCATCAGTGAAAGTTGGTGTTTGTTATCTTTTTGTTACCTTCAGTGAACGTTGGCAGTTCATCGTTAGTGAACGGTGGTGCTATGATATATTTTCTCTCTACCTTCAGTGAAAGTTGGTAGATCACAATTAGTGAAAGTTGGTGATTATTATCTTTTTTCTACCCTCAGTGAATGTTGGTAGTTCATCGTCATTGAACGAAGATGCTATGATATATTCTCTCTCTACCTTCAGTGAAAGTTGGTAGATCACCATTAGTGAAAGTTAATGTTTATTATCTTTTTGCTACCCTTAGTGAAAATTGGTAGTTCATCGTCAGTGAACGGCGATGCTATGATATATTTTCTCTCTACCTTCAGTGAAATTTGGTAGATCACCATCAGTGAAAGTTGGTGTTTCTTATCTTTTTGCTACCCTCAGTGAATGTTGGTAGTTCATTGCCAGTGAACGACGATGCTATGATATATTTTCTCCTAACCTTCAGTGAAAATTGGTAGATCACCATCACTGAAAATTGGTGTTTGTTATCTTTTTGCTACCTTCAGTGAACGTTGGTAGTTCATCGTCAGTGAACGATGATGCTATAATATATTATCTCTCTACCTTCTGTGAATGTTTGTAGATCACCATCAGTGAAAGTTGGTGATTGTTATCTTTTTGCTACCCTTAGTGAAGGTTGGTAGTTCAACGTTAGTGAACGACGATGCTATGATATATTCTCTCTCTACCTTCAGTGAAAGTTAGTAGATCACCATCAGTGAAAGTTGGTGTTTGTTATCTTTTTGCTACCCTCAGTGAACGTTGGTAGTTCATCGTCAGTGAACAGCGATAATATGATATATTTTCTATATACCTTTAGTGAAAGTTCGTAGATCACCATCAGTGAAAGTTGGTGTTTCTTATCTTTTTCCTACCCTCAGTGAATGTTGGTAGTTCATCATCAGTGAACGGTGGTGCTATGATATATTTTCTCTCTACCTTTAGTGAAAGTTGGTAGATCACCATCAGTGAAAGTTGGTATTTGTTATCTTTTTTCTACCTTCAATGAATGTTGGTAGTTCATCGTCAATGAACGACGATGCTATGATATATTTTCTCTCTACTTCAATGAAAGTTGGTAGATCACCATCAGTGAAAGTTTGTGTTTGTTATATTTTTGCTACCTTTAGTGAACGTTGGTAGTTCATCGTCAGTGAACGGTGATACTATGATATATTCTCTCTCTACCTTCAGTGAAAGTTGGTAGATCATAATCAGTTAAAGTTGGTGTTTGTTATCTTTTTGCTACCCTCAGTGAACCTTCGTAGTTCATCGTCAGTGAACGGTGGTGCTATGATATATTTTCTCTATACCTTCAGTGAAAGTTTGTAGATCACCATCAGTGAAAGTTAGTGTTTGTTATCTTTTTGCTACCCTCAGTGAACGTTGGTAGTTCATCATCAATGAACGATGATGCTATGATATACTCTATCTCTACCTTCGATGAAAGTTGGTATATCACCATCAGTGAAAGTTGGTGTTTGTTATCTTTTTGCTACCCTTAGTGAACGTTGGTAGTTCATCATTAGTGAACAGCGATGCTATGATATATTTTCTCTCTACCTTCAATGAAATTTGGTAGATCACCATCAGTGAAAGTTGGTGTTTGTTATCTTTTTGCTACCCTCGGTGAACGTTGGCAGTTCATCATTAGCGAACGACGATGCTATGTAATATTTTCTCTCTACCTTCAGTGAAAGTTGGTAGATCACCAACAGTGAAAGTTGGTATTTCTTATCTTTTTTATACCTTCAGTGAGTGTTGGTAGTTCATCATCAGTGAACGGCGATGCTATAATATATTTTCTCTCTACCTTCATTGAATGTTAGTAGATCACCATCAGTGAAAGTTGGTGATTGATATCTTTTTGCTACCCTTAGTGAACGTTGGTAGTTCAACGTCAGTGAACGACGATGCTATGATATATTCTCTCTCTGCCTTCAGCGAAAGTTGGTAGATCACCATCAGTGAAAGTTGGTGTTTGTTATCTTTTTACTACCCTCAGTGAACGTTGGTAGTTCATCGTCATTGAACGACAGTGCTATGATATATTTTCTCTCTACCTTCAGTGAAAGTTGGTAGATCACCATCAGTAAAAGTTGGTGTTTGTTATCTTTTTGCTACCCTCAGTGAAGGTTGGTAGTTCTTCATTAGTGAACGACGATGCTATGATATACTCTCTCTCTACCTTCAGTGAAAGTTGGTAGATCACCATTAGTAAAAGTTGGTGTTTGTTATCTTTTTTCTACCTTCAGTGAACGTTGGTAGTTCATCGTCAGTGAACGACAGTGCTTTGATATATTTTCTCTCTACCTTTAGTGAAAGTTGGTAGATCACCATCAGTGAAAGTTGGTGATTGTTATCATTTTTCTACCCTCAGTGAACGTTGGTAGTTCATCGTCAGTGAACAACAATGCTATGATATATTCTCTCTCTACCTTCAGTGAAAGTTGGTAGATCACCATCATTGAAAGTTAATATTTGTTATCTTTTTTCTACCCTCAGTGTACATCGATAGTTCATCGTCAGTGAATGGCGATGCTATTATATATTTTCTCTCTACCTTCAGTGAAATTTGGTAGATCACCATCAGTGAAAGTTGGTGTTTCTTATCTTTTTGCTACCCTCAGTGAATGTTGGTAGTTCATCGTCAGTGACAGGCGGTGCTATGATATATTTTCTCCTAAACTTCAGTGAAAGTTGGTAGATCACCATCAGTGAAAATTGGTGTTTGTTATCTTTTCGCTACGTTCAGTGAACGTTGGTAGTTCATCGTCAGTGAACGACGATGCTATAATATATTTTCTCTCTACCTTCAGTGAATGTTGGTAGATCACCATCAGTGAAAGTTGGTGATTGTTATCTTTTTTCTACCCTCACTGAATGTTGGTAGTTCAACGTCAGTGAACGACGATGCTATGATATATCCTCTCTCTACCTTCAGTGAAAGTTGGTAGATCACCATCAGTGAAAGTTGGTGTTTGTTATCTTTTTGCTACCCTCAGTGAACGTTGGGAGTTCATCGTCAGTGAACGGAAATGATATGATCCATTTTCTATATACCTTTAGTGAAAGTTGGTAGATCACCATCAGTGAAAGTTTGTGTTTCTTATCTTTTTGCTACCCTCAGTGAATGTTGGTAGTTCATCCTCAGTGAACGGCGGTGCTATGATATATTTTCTCTCTACGTTTAGTGAAAGTTGATAGATCACCATCAGTGAAAATTGGTATTTGTTATCTTTTTTCTACCTTCAATGAATGTTGGTAGTTCATCGTCAGTGAACGACGATGCTATGATATATTTTCGCTCTACCTTTAGTGAAAATTGGTAGATCACTATCAGTGAAAGTTGGTGTTTATTATCTTCTTTTTATCTTCAGTGAACGTTGGTAGTTCATCGTCAGTGAACGGAGATGCTATGATATATTTTCTCTCTACCTTCAATGAAAGTTGGTAGATCACCATCAATGAAAGTTTGTGTTTATTATATTTTTGCTACCTCTAGTGAACGTTGGTAGTTCATCATCAGTGAACAGCGATGCTATGATATATTCTCTCTCTACCTTCAGTGAAAGTTGGTAGATCACCATAAGTGAAAGTTGGTGTTTGTTATCTTTTTGTTACCCTCAGTGAATGTTGGTAGTTCATCGTCAGTGAACGGCGGTGCTATGATATATTTTCTCTCTACCTTCAGTGAAAAATGGTAGATCACCATCAGTGAAAGTTGGTGTTTGTTATCTTTTTGCTACCCTCAATGAACGTTGGTATTTCATCTTCATTGAATGACAATGCTATGATATACTCTATCTCTACCATCAGTGAAAGTTGGTAGATAACCATCAGTGAAAGTTGGTGTTTGTTATCTTTTTGCTACCCTCAGTGAACGTTGGTAGTTCATTGTTAGTGAACAGTGATGCTATGATATATTTTCTCTCTACCTTCAATGAAATTTGGTAGATCACCATCAGTGAAAGTTGGTGTTTGTTATCTTTTTGCTACCCTCAGTGAACGTTGGTAGTTCATCATTAGCGAACGACGATGCTATGATATATTTCCTCTCTACCTTCAGTGAAAGTTGGTAGAGCACCATCAGTGAAAGTTGGTGTTTGTTATCTTTTTTATACCTTCAGTGAATGTTGGTAGTTCATCGTCAGTGAATGGCGATGCTATAATATATTTTCTCTCTACCTTGATTGAATGTTAGTAGATCACCATCAGTGAAAGTTGGTGATTGAAATCTTTTTGCTACCCTCAGTGAACGTTGGTAGTTCAACGTCAGTGAACGACGATGCTATGATATATTCTCTCTCTGCCTTCAGTGAAAGTTGGTAGATCACCATCAGTGAAAGTTGGTGTTTGTTATCTTTTTACTACCCTCATTGAACGTTGGTAGTTCATCATTAGTGAACGACGTTGCTATGATATACTTTCTCTCTACCTTCAGTGAAAGTTGGTAGATCACCATCAGTGAAAGTTGGTGTTTGTTATCTTTTTTCTACCTTCAGTGAACGTTGGCAGTTCATCATCAGTGAACGACGGTGCTTTGATATATTTTCTCTCTACCTTCAGAGAAAGTTGGTAGATCACCATCAGTGAAAGTTGGTGATTGTTATCGTTTTTCTACCCTCACTGAATGTTGGTAGTTCATCGTCAGTGAACGGCGATGCTATGATATATTCTCTCTCTACCTTCAGTGAAAGTTGGTAGATCACCATCATTGAAAGTTAATATTTGTTATCTTTTTGCTACCCTCAGTGAACGTTGGTAGTTCATCGTCAGTGAATGGCGATGCTATGATATATTTTCTCTCTACCTTCAGTGAAATATGGTAGATCACCATCAGTGAAAGTTGGTGTTTCTTATCTTTTTGCTACCCTCAGTGAATGTTGGTAATTAATCGTCAGTGAAAGGCGGTGCTATGATATATTTTCTCTCTACCTTTAGTGAAAGTTGGTAGATCACCATCACTGAAAGTTTGTGTTTGTTATATTTTTGCTACCTTTAGTGAACGTTGGTAGTTCATCGTCAGTGAACGATGATGCTATGATATATTTTCTCTCTTCCTTCAGCGAAAGTTGGTAGATCACCATCAGTGAAAGTTGGTGATTATTTTCTTTTTGCTACCCTCAGTGAACGTTGGTAGTTCATCGTCAGTGAATGGCGGTGCTATGATATATTTTCTCTCTACCTTCAGAGAAAGTTGGTAGATCACCATCAGTGATAGTTGGTGTTTGTTATCTTTTTTCTACCTTTAGTGAACGTTGGTTGTTCAATGTCAGTGAACACCGATGCTATGATATATTTTCTCACTGCCTTCAGCGAAAGTTGGTAGATCACCATCAATGAAAGTTGGTGTTTGTTATCTTTTTGCTACCTTCAGAGAACGTTGGTAGTTCATCGTCAGTGAACGGCGATGCTAGGATATATTTTCTATATGCCTTTAGTGAAAGTTGGTAGATCACAATCAGTGAAAGTTGGTGTTTGTTATCTTTTTGCTACCCTCAGTGAACGTTGGTAGTTCATCGTCAGTGAATGGTGCTGATATGATATATTTTCTATATACCTTTAGTGAAAGTTTGTAGATCACCATCAGTGAAAGTTGGTGTTTCTTATCTTTTTGCTACCCTCAGTGAATCTTTGTAGTTCATCGTAAGTGAACGGCGGTGCTACGATATATTTTCTCTCTACCTTCAGTGAAAGTTGGTAGATCACCATCAGTGAAAGTTGGTATTTTTTATCTTTTTTCTACCTTCAATGAAGGTTGGTAGTTCATCGTCAGTGAACGACGATGCTATGATATATTTTCTCTCTACCTTCAGTGAAAGTTGGTAGATCACCATCACTGAAAGTTGGTGTTTGTTATCTTTTTGCTACCTTTAATTAACGTTGGTAGTTCATCATCAGTGAACGGTTTCTGTTTGTTATCTTTTTGCTACATTCCATGAAAGTTGGTAGATCACCATCAGTGACAATTTCTGTTTGTTATATTTTTGCTACCTTTAGTGAACGTTGGTAGTTCATCGTTAGTGAACGGTGATGCTATGATATATTCTCTCTCTACCTTCAGTGAAAGTTGGTAGGTCAACATCAGTGAGAGGTGGTGTTTGTTATCTTTTTGCTAACCTCAGTGAACGTTGGTAGTTCATCGTCAGTGAACGACGGTGTTATGATATATTCTCTCTCTACCTTCAGTAAAAGTTGGTAGATCACCATTAGTGAAAGTCGGTGTTTTATATCTTTTTGCTACCCTTAGTGAATGTTGGTAGTTCATCGTCAGTGAACGGCGATGCTATGATATCTTTTCTCTCTAGTTTCAGTGAAATATTGTAGATCACCATCAGTGAAAGTTGGTGTTTGTTATCTTTTTTCTACCTCCAATGAATGTTGGTATTTCATCGTCAGTGAATAGAGATGCTATGATATATTTTCTCTCTACCTTAAGTGAAAGTGGGTAGATCACCATCAGTGAAAGTTGGTGTTTGTTATCTTTTTGCTACCTTCAGTGAACGTTGGTATTTCATCGCCAGTGAATGGTGATGCTATAATATATTTTCTCTCTACCTTCTGTGAATGTTGGTAGATCACCATCAGTGAAATTTGGTGATTGTTATCTTTTTGCTAATGTCAGTGAATGTTGGTAGTTCATCGTCAGTGAACGGAGATGCTATAATATATTTTCTCTATACCTTCAGTGACTATTGGTAGATCACCATCAGTGAAAGTTGGTGATTGTTATCTTTTTGCTACCCTCAATGAATGTTGGTAGTTCAACGTCAGTGAACATCGATGCTATGATATATTCTCTATCTACCTTCAGTGAAAGTTGGTAGATCACCATTAGTGAAAGTAAGTGTTTGTTATCTTTTTTCTACCCTCAGTGAATGTTGGTAGTTCATCGTCAGTGAACGATGATGCTATGATATATATTCTATATACCTTTTGTGAAAGGTGGTAGATCACCATCAGTGAAAGTTGGTGTTTCTTATCTTTTTGTTACCCTCAGTGAATGTTTGTAGTTCATCGTCAGTGAACGGCGGTGCTATGATATATTTTCTCTCTACCTTCAGGGAAAGTTGGGAGATCACCACCATTGAAATTTGTAATTTGTTATCCTTTTTCTACCTTCAATGAATGTTGGTAGTTTATCGTCAGTGAACGGTGATGCTATGATATATTTTCTCTCTTCCTTTAGTGAAAGTTGGTATATCACCATCAGTGAAAGTTTGTGTTTGTTATATTTTTGCTACCTTTAGTGAACGTTGGTAGTTCATCGTCAGTGAACGGCGATGCTATAATGTATTCTCTCTACCTTCAGTGAAAGTTGGTAGATCACCATCAGTGAAAGTTGGTATTTTTTATCTTTTTTCTACCTTCAATGAAGGTTGGTAGTTCATCGTCAGTGAACGACGATGCTATGATATATTTTCTCTCTACCTTCAGTGAAAGTTGGTAGATCACCATCACTGAAAGTTGGTGTTTGTTATCTTTTTGCTACCTTTAATTAACGTTGGTAGTTCATCATCAGTGAACGGTTTCTGTTTATTATCTTTTTGCTACCTTCAATAAAAGTTGGTAGATCACCATCAGTGACAGTTTCTGTTTGTTATATTTTTGCTACCTTCAGTGAACGTTGGTAGTTCATCGTTAGTGAACGGTGATGCTATGATATATTCTCTCTCTACCTTCAGTGAAAGTTGGTAGATCAACATCAGTGAGAGGTGGTGTTTGTTATCTTTTTGCTAACCTCAGTGAACGTTGGTAGTTCATCGTCAGTGAACGACAGTGTTATGATATATTCTCTCTCTACCTTCAGTAAAAGTTGGTAGATCACCATTAGTGAAAGTTGGTGTTTTATATCTTTTTGCTACCCTTAGTGAATGTTGGTAGTTCATCGTCAGTGAACGGCGATGCTATGATATCTTTTCTCTCTAGTTTCAGTGAAATTTGGTAGATCACCATCAGTGAAAGTTGGTGTTTGTTATCTTTTTTCTACCTCCAATGAATGTTGGTATTTCATCGTCAGTGAATAGAGATGCTATGATATATTTTCTCTCTACCTTAAGTGAAAGTGGGTAGATCACCATCAATGAAAGTTGGTGTTTGTTATCTTTTTGCTACCTTCAGTGAACGTTGGTATTTCATCGCCAGTGAATGGTGATGCTATAATATATTTTCTCTCTACCTTCTGTGAATGTTGGTAGATCACCATCAGTGAAATTTGGTGATTGTTATCTTTTTGCTACTGTCAGTGAATGTTGGTAGTTCATCGTCAGTGAACGGCGATGCTATGATATATTCTCTCTCTACCTTCAGTGAAAGTTGGTTGATCACCATCAGTGAAAGTTGGTGTTTGTTATCTTTTTGCTACCCTTAGTGAACGTTGGTAGTTCATCGTCATTGAACGGCGATGCTATAATATATTTTCTCTATACCTTCAGTGACTATTGGTAGATCACCATCAGTGAAAGTTGGTGATTGTTATCTTTTTGCTACCCTCAATGAATGTTGGTAGTTCAACGTCAGTGAACAGCGATGCTATGATATATTCTCTATCTACCTTCAGTGAAAGTTGGTAGATCACCATTAGTGAAAGTAAGTGTTTGTTATCTTTTTGCTACCCTCAGTGAACGTTGGTAGTTCATCGTCAGTGAACGATGATGCTATGATAAATATTCTATATACCTTTTGTGAAAGGTGGTAGATCACCATCAGTGAAAGTTGGTGTTTCTTATCTTTTTGTTACCCTCAGTGAATGTTTGTAGTTCATCGTCAGTGAACGGCGGTGCTATGATATATTTTCTCTCTACCTTCAGGGAAAGTTGGGAGATCACCACCATTGAAAGTTGTAATTTGTTATCCTTTTTCTACCTTCAATGAATGTTGGTAGTTCATCGTCAGTGAACGGTGATGTTATGATATATTTTCTCTCTTCCTTTAGTGAAAGTTGGTAGATCACCATCAGTGAAAGTTTGTGTTTGTTATATTTTTGATACCTTTAGTGAACGTTGGTAGTTCATCGTCAGTGAACGGCGATGCTATAATGTATTCTCTCTCTACCTTCAGTGAAAGTTGGTAGATCACCATCAGTGAAAGTTGGTGTTTGTTATGTTTTTACTACCTTCAGTGAACGTTGGTAGGTCATCGTCAGTGAATGGCGATGCTATAATATATTTTCTCTCTACCTTCAGTGAATGTTGGTAGATCACCATCAGTGAAAGTTGGTGATTGTTATCTTTTTGCTACCCTCAGTGAACGTTGGTAGTTCAATGTCAGTGAACGACGATGCTATGATATATTCTCTCTCTTCCTTCAGCGAAAGTTGGTAGATCACCATCAGTGAAAGTTGGTGTTTGTTTTCTTTTTGCTACCCTCAGTGAATGTTGGTAGTTCATCGTCAGTGAATGGCGGTGCTATGATATATTTTCTCTCTACCTTCAGTGAAAGTTGGTAGATCACCATCAGTGAAAGTTGGTGTTTGTTATCTTTTTTCTACCTTCAGTGAACGTTGGTAGTTCAACGTCAGTGAACGCCGATGCTATGATATATTCTCTCTCTGCCTTCAACGAAAGTTGGTAGATCACCATCAATGAAAGTTGGTGTTTGTTATCTTTTTGCTACCTTCAGTGAACGTTGTTAGTTCATCGTCAGTGAACGGCGATGCTAGGATATATTTTCTATATACCTTTAGAGAAAGTTGGTAGATCACCATCAGTGAAAGTTGGTGTTTGTTATCTTTTTGCTACCGTCAGTGAACGTTGGTAGTTCATCGTCAGTGAACCGCGCTGATATAATATATTTTCTATATACCTTTAGTGAAAGTTTGTAGATCACCATCAGTGAAAGTTGGTGTTTCTTATCTTTTTGCTACCCTCAGTGAATGTTGGTAGTTCATCGTCAATGAACGGCGATGCTAGGATATATTTTCTATATACCTTTAGTGAAAGTTGGTAGATCACCATCAGTGAAAGTTGGTGTTTGTTATCTTTTTGCTACCCTCAGTGAACGTTGGTAGTTCATCGTCAGTGAACGGCGTGATATGATATATTTTCTATATACCTTTAGTGAAAGTTTGTAGATCACCATCAGTGAAAGTTAGTGTTTCTTATCTTTTTGCTACCCTCAATGAATGTGGGTAGTTCATCGTCAGTGAACGGCGGTGCTATGATATATTTTCTCTCTACCTTCAGTGAAAGTTGGTAGATCACCATCAGTGAAAGTTGGTATTTGTTATCTTTTTTCTACGTTCAATGAAGGTTGCTAGTTCATCTTCAGTGAACGATGATGCTATGATATATTTTCTCTCTACCTTCAGTGAAAGTTGGTAGATCACCATCATTGAAAGTTGGTGTTTGTTATCTTTTTGCTACCTTTAATTAACGTTGGTAGTTCATCATCAGTGAACGGCGATGATATGATATATTTTCTCTCTACCTTCAATGAAAGTTGGTAGATCACCATCAGTGACAATTTCTGTTTGTTATATTTTTGCTACCTTCAGTGAACGTTGGTAGTTCATCGTTAGTGAACGGTGATGCTATGATATATTCTCTCTCTACCTTTAGTGAAAGTTGGTAGATCAACATCAGTGAGAGGTGGTGTTTGTTATCTTTTTGCTAACCTCAGTGAACGTTGGTAGTTCATCGTCAGTGAACGACGGTGTTATGATATATTCTCTCTCTACCTTCAGTAAAAGTTGGTAGATCACCATTAGTGAAAGTTGGTGTTTTATATCTTTTTGCTACCCTTAGTGAATGTTGGTAGTTCATCGTCAGTGAACGGCGATGCAATGATATCTTTTCTCTCTAGTTTCAGTGAAATTTGGTAGATCACCATCAGTGAACGGCGATGCTATGATATCTTTTCTCTCTAGTTTCAGTGAAATTTGGTAGATCACCATCAGTGAAAGTTGGTGTTTGTTATCTTTTTTCTACCTCCAATGAATGTTGGTATTTCATCGTCAGTGAATAGAGATGCTATGATATATTTTCTCTCTACCTTAAGTGAAAGTGGGTAGATCACCATCAATGAAAGTTGGTGTTTGTTATCTTTTTGCTACCTTCAGTGAACGTTGGTATTTCATCGCCAGTGAATGGTGATGCTATAATATATTTTCTCTCTACCTTCTGTGAATGTTGGTAGATCACCATCAGTGAAATTTGGTGATTGTTATCTTTTTGCTATTGTCAGTGAATGTTGGTAGTTCATCGTCAGTGAACGGCGATGCTATGATATATTCTCTCTCTACCTTCAGTGAAAGTTGGTTGATCACCATCAGTGAAAGTTGGTGTTTGTTATCTTTTTGCTACCCTTAGTGAACGTTGGTAGTTCATCGTCATTGAACGGCGATGCTATAATATATTTTCTCTATACCTTCAGTGACTATTGGTAGATCACCATCAGTGAAAGTTGGTGATTGTTATCTTTTTGCTACCCTCAATGAATGTTGGTAGTTCAACGTCAGTGAACAGCGATGCTATGATATATTCTCTATCTACCTTCAGTGAAAGTTGGTAGATCACCATTAGTGAAAGTAAGTGTTTGTTATCTTTTTGCTACCCTCAGTGAACGTTGGTAGTTCATCGTCAGTGAACGATGATGCTATGATAAATATTCTATATACCTTTTGTGAAAGGTGGTAGATCACCATCAGTGAAAGTTGGTGTTTCTTATCTTTTTGTTACCCTCAGTGAATGTTTGTAGTTCATCGTCAGTGAACGGCGGTGCTATGATATATTTTCTCTCTACCTTCAGGGAAAGTTGGGAGATCACCACCATTGAAAGTTGTAATTTGTTATCCTTTTTCTACCTTCAATGAATGTTGGTAGTTCATCGTCAGTGAACGGTGATGTTATGATATATTTTCTCTCTTCCTTTAGTGAAAGTTGGTAGATCACCATCAGTGAAAGTTTGTGTTTGTTATATTTTTGATACCTTTAGTGAACGTTGGTAGTTCATCGTCAGTGAACGGCGATGCTATAATGTATTCTCTCTCTACCTTCAGTGAAAGTTGGTAGATCACCATCAGTGAAAGTTGGTGTTTGTTATGTTTTTACTACCTTCAGTGAACGTTGGTAGGTCATCGTCAGTGAATGGCGATGCTATAATATATTTTCTCTCTACCTTCAGTGAATGTTGGTAGATCACCATCAGTGAAAGTTGGTGATTGTTATCTTTTTGCTACCCTCAGTGAACGTTGGTAGTTCAATGTCAGTGAACGACGATGCTATGATATATTCTCTCTCTTCCTTCAGCGAAAGTTGGTAGATCACCATCAGTGAAAGTTGGTGTTTGTTTTCTTTTTGCTACCCTCAGTGAATGTTGGTAGTTCATCGTCAGTGAATGGCGGTGCTATGATATATTTTCTCTCTACCTTCAGTGAAAGTTGGTAGATCACCATCAGTGAAAGTTGGTGTTTGTTATCTTTTTTCTACCTTCAGTGAACGTTGGTAGTTCAACGTCAGTGAACGCCGATGCTATGATATATTCTCTCTCTGCCTTCAACGAAAGTTGGTAGATCACCATCAATGAAAGTTGGTGTTTGTTATCTTTTTGCTACCTTCAGTGAACGTTGTTAGTTCATCGTCAGTGAACGGCGATGCTAGGATATATTTTCTATATACGTTTAGAGAAAGTTGGTAGATCACCATCAGTGAAAGTTGGTGTTTGTTATCTTTTTGCTACCGTCAGTGAACGTTGGTAGTTCATCGTCAGTGAACCGCGCTGATATAATATATTTTCTATATACCTTTAGTGAAAGTTTGTAGATCACCATCAGTGAAAGTTGGTGTTTCTTATCTTTTTGCTACCCTCAGTGAATGTTGGTAGTTCATCGTCAATGAACGGCGATGCTAGGATATATTTTCTATATACCTTTAGTGAAAGTTGGTAGATCACCATCAGTGAAAGTTGGTGTTTGTTATCTTTTTGCTACCCTCAGTGAACGTTGGTAGTTCATCGTCAGTGAACGGCGTGATATGATATATTTTCTATATACCTTTAGTGAAAGTTTGTAGATCACCATCAGTGAAAGTTAGTGTTTCTTATCTTTTTGCTACCCTCAATGAATGTGGGTAGTTCATCGTCAGTGAACGGCGGTGCTATGATATATTTTCTCTCTACCTTCAGTGAAAGTTGGTAGATCACCATCAGTGAAAGTTGGTATTTGTTATCTTTTTTCTACGTTCAATGAAGGTTGCTAGTTCATCTTCAGTGAACGATGATGCTATGATATATTTTCTCTCTACCTTCAGTGAAAGTTGGTAGATCACCATCATTGAAAGTTGGTGTTTGTTATCTTTTTGCTACCTTTAATTAACGTTGGTAGTTCATCATTAGTGAACGGCGATGATATGATATATTTTCTCTCTACCTTCAATGAAAGTTGGTAGATCACCATCAATGACAATTTCTGTTTGTTATATTTTTGCTACCTTCAGTGAACGTTGGTAGTTCATCGTTAGTGAACGGTGATGCTATGATATATTCTCTCTCTACCTTTAGTGAAAGTTGGTAGATCAACATCAGTGAGAGGTGGTGTTTGTTATCTTTTTGCTAACCTCAGTGAACGTTGGTAGTTCATCGTCAGTGAACGACGGTGTTATGATATATTCTCTCTCTACCTTCAGTAAAAGTTGGTAGATCACCATTAGTGAAAGTTGGTGTTTTATATCTTTTTGCTACCCTTAGTGAATGTTGGTAGTTCATCGTCAGTGAACGGCGATGCAATGATATCTTTTCTCTCTAGTTTCAGTGAAATTTGGTAGATCACCATCAGTGAACGGCGATGCTATGATATCTTTTCTCTCTAGTTTCAGTGAAATTTGGTAGATCACCATCAGTGAAAGTTGGTGTTTGTTATCTTTTTTCTACCTCCAATGAATGTTGGTATTTCTTCGTCAGTGAACAGAGATGCTATGATATATTTTCTCTCTACCTTCAGTGAAAGTGGGTAGATCACCATCAGTGAAAGTTGGTGTTTGTTATCTTTTTGCTACCTCCAGTGAACTTTGGTATTTCATCGCCAGTGAATGGTGATGCTATAATATATTTTCTCTCTACCTTCTGTGAATGTTGGTAGATCACCATCAGTGAAAGTTGGTGATTGTTATCTTTTTGCTAATGTCAGTGAATGTTGGAAGTTCATTGTCAGTGAACGGCGATGCTATGATATATTCTCTCTCTACCTTCAGTGAAAGTTGGTAGATCACCATCAGTGAAAGTTGGTGTTTATTATCTTTTTGCTACCCTTAGTGAACGTTGGTAGTTCATCGTCATTGAACGGAGATGCTATAATATATTTTCTCTATACCTTCAGTGACTATTGGTAGATCACCATCACTGAAAGTTGGTGATTGTTATCTTTTTGCTACCCTCAATGAATGTTGGTACTTCAACGTCAGTGAACAGCGATGCTATGATATATTCTCTATCTACCTTCAGTGAAAGTTGGTAGATCACCATTAGTGAAAGTGAGTGTTTGTTATCTTTTTGCTACCCTCAGTGAACGTTGGTAGTTCATCGTCAGTGAACGACGATGCTATGATATATTTTCTATATACCTTTAGTAAAAGGTGGTAGATCACCATCAGTGAAAGTTGGTGTTTCTTATCTTTTTGTTACCCTCAGTGAATGTTTGTAGTTCATCGTCAGTGAACGGCGGTGCTATGATATATTTTCTCTCTACCTTCAGTGAAAGTTGGGAGATCACCACCATTGAAAGTTGGTATTTGTTATCCTTTTTCTACCTTCAATGAATGTTGGTAGTTCATCGTCAGTGAACGGTGATACTATGATATATTTTCTCTTTACCTTTAGTGAAAGTTGGTAGATCACCATCAGTGAAAGTTTGTGTTTGTTATATTTTTGCTACCTTTAGTGAACGTGGTAGTTCATCGTCAGTGAACGACGATGCTATAATATATTATCTATCTACCTTCAATGAAAGTTGGTAGATCACCATCATTGAAAGTTGGTGTTTGTTATCTTTTTACTACCATTAGAGAACGTTGGTAGGTCATCGTCAGTGAACGACGATGCTATAATATATTTTCTCTCTACCTTCAGTAAATGTTGGTAGATCACCATCAGTGAAAGTTGGTGATTGTTATCTTTTTGCTACCCTCAGTGAACGTTGGTAGTTCAATGTCAGTGAACGACGATGCTATGATATATTCTCTCTCTTCCTTCAGCGAAAGTTGGTAGATCACCATCAGTGAAAGTTGGTGTTTGTTTTCTTTTTGCTACCCTCACTGAACGTTGGTAGTTCAACGTCAGTGAACGCCGATGCTATGATATATTCTCTCTCTACCTTCAGTGAAAGTTGGTAGATCACCATCAATGAAAGTTGGTGTTTGTTATCTTTTTGCTACTTTCAGTGAACGTTGGTAGTTCATCGTCAGTGAACGGCGATGATAGGATATATTTTCTATATACCTTTAGTGAAAGTTGGTATATCACCATTAGTGAAAGTTGGTGTTTGTTATCTTTTTGCTACCCTCAGTGAATGTTGGTAGTTCATCGTCAGTGAACGGCGGTGCTATGATATATTTTCTCTCTACCTTCAGTGAAAGTTGGTAGATCCCCATTAGTGAAAGTTGGTATTTGTTATCTTTTTTCTACCTTCAATGAAGGTTGGTAGTTCATCGTCAGTGAACGAAGATGCGATGATATATTTTCTCTCTACCTTCAGTGAAAGTTGGTAGATCACCATCATTGAAAGTTTGTGTTTGTTATCTTTTTGCTACCTTCAGTTAACGTTGGTAGTTCATCACCAGCGAACGGCGATGCTATGATATATTTTTTCTCTACCTTCAGTGAAAGTTGGTAGATCACCATCAGTGAAAGATGTTATTTGTTATCTTTTTTCTACCTTCAATGAAGGTTGGTAGTTCATCGTCAGCGAACAACGATGCTATGATATATTTTCTCTCTACCTTTAGTGAAAGTTGGTAGATCACCATCACTGAAAGTTGGTGTTTGTTATCTTTTTGCTACCTTCAATTAACGTTGGTAGTTCATTGTCAGTGAACGGCGATGATATAATATATTTTATCTCTACCTTCAATGAAAGTTGGTAGATCACCATCAGTGACAGTTTCTTTTTGTTATATTTTTGCTACATTCAGTGAACGTTGGTAGTTCATCGTTAGTGAACGGTGATGCTATGATATATTCTCTCTCTACCTTCAGTGAAAGTTGGTAGATCAACATTAGTGAGAGGTGGTGTTTGTTATCTTTTTGCTAACCTCAGTGAACGTTGGTAGTTCATCGTCAGTGAACGACGGTGTTATGATATATTTTCTATATACCTTTAGTGAAAGGTGGTAGATCACCATCAGTGAAAGTTGGTGTTTCTTATCTTTTTGTTACCCTCAGTGAATCTTTGTAGTTCATCGTCAGTGAACGGCGATGCTATGATATATTTTCTCTCTACCTTCAGTGAAAGTTGGGAGATCACCATCAGTGAAAGTTGGTGTTTGTTATCTTTTTTCTACCTCCAATGAATGTTGGTAGTTCATCGTCAGTGAACGGTGATGCTATGATATATTTTCACTCTAACTTTAGTGAAAGTTGGTAGATCACCATCAGTGAAAGTTTGTGTTTGTTATATTTTTGCTACCTTTAGCGAACGTTGGTAGTTCATCGTCAGTGAACGACGATGTTATAATATATTCTCTCTCTACCTTCAGTGAAAGTTGGTAGATCACCATCAGTGAAAGTTGGTGTTTGTTATCTTTTTACTACCTTCAGTGAACGTTGGTAGGTCATCGTCAGTGAACGGCGATGCTATAATATATTTTCTCTCTACCTTCAGTGAATGTTGGTAGATCACCATCAGTGAAAGTTGGTGATTGTTATCTTTTTGCTACCCTCAGTGAACGTTGGTAGTTCAATGTCAGCGAACGAAGATGCTATGATATATTTTCTCTCTACCTTCAGTGAAATTGGTAGATCACCATCAGTGAAAGTTTGTGTTTGTTATCTTTTTGCTACCTTCAGTTAACGTTGGTAGTTCATCGTCAGTGAACGGCGGTGCTATGATATATTTTCTCTCTACCTTCAGTGAAAGTTGGTAGATCACCACCAGTGAAAGTTGTTATTTGTTATCTTTTTTCTACCTTCAACGAAGGTTGGTAGTTCATCGTCAGTGAACGACGATGCTATGATATTTTTCTCTCTACCTTCAGTGAAAGTTGGTAGATCACCATCACTGAAAGTTGGTGTTTGTTATCTTTTTGCTACCTTCAATTAACGTTGGTAGTTCATCGTCAGTGAACGGTGATGATATGATATATTTTCTTTCTACCTTCAATGAAAGTTGGTAGATCACCATCAGTGACAGTTTCTGTTTGTTATATTTTTGCTACCTTCAGTGAACGTTGGTAGTTCATCGTTAGTGAAAGGTGATGCTATGATATATTCTCTCTCTACCTTCAGTGAAAGTTGGTAGATCAACATCAGTGAGAGGTGGTGTTTGTTATCTTTTTGCTAACCTCAATGAACGTTGATAGTTCATCGTCAGTGAACGACGGTGTTATGATATATTCTCTCTCTACCTTCAGTGAATGTTGGTAGATCACCATTAGTAAAAGTTGGTGTTTTATATCTTTTTGCTACCCTTTGTGAATGTTGGTAGTTCATCGTCAGTGAACGGCGATGCTATGATATATTTTCTCTCTACTTTCAGTGAAATTTGGTAGATCACCATCAGTGGAAGTTGGTGTTTGTTATCTTTTTTCTACCTCCAATCAATGTTGGTATTTCATTGTCAGTGAACAGAGATGCTATGATATATTTTCTCTCTACCTTCAGTGAAAGTGGATAGATCACCATCAGTGAAAGTTGGTGTTTGTTATCTTTTTGCTACCTTCAGTGAACGTTGGTATTTCATCGCTAGTGAATGGTAATGCTATAATATATTTTCTCTCTACCTTCTGTGAATGTTGGTAGATCACCATCAGTGAAAGTTGGTGATTGTTATCTTTTTGCTACTGTCAGTGAACGTTGGTAGTTCATCGTCAGTGAACGGCGATGCCTTGATATATTCTCTCTCTACCTTCAATGAAAGTTGGTAGATCACCATTAGTGAAAGTTGGTGTTTGTTATCTTTTTGCTACCCTTAGTGAACGTTGGTAGTTCATCGTCATTGAACGGCGATGCTATAATATATTTTCTCTATACCTTCAATGACTATTGGTAGATCACCATCAGTGAAAGTTGGTGATTGTTATCTTTTTGCTACCCTCAATGAATGTTGGTACTTCAACGTCAGTGAACAGCGATGCTATGATATATTCTCTATCTACCTTCAGTGAAAGTTGGTAGATCACCATTAGTGAAAGTGAGTGTTTGTTATCTTTTTGCTACCCTCAGTGAACGTTGGTAGTTCATCGTCAGTGAACGACGATGCTATGATATATTTTCTATATACCTTTAGTGAAAGGTGGTAGATCACCAATAGTGAAAGTTGGTGTTTCTTATCTTTTTGTTACACTCAGTGAATGTTTGTAGTTCATCGTCAGTGAACGGCGGTGCTATGATATATTTTCTCTCTACCTTCAGTGAAAGTTGGGAGATCACCACCATTGAAAGTTGGTATTTGTTATCCTTTTTCTACCTTCAATGAATGTTGGTAGTTCATCGTCAGTGAACGGTGATGCTATGATATATTTTCTCTCTACCTTTAGAGAAAGTTGGTAGATCACCATCAGTGAAAGTTTGTGTTTGTTATATTTTTGCTACCTTTAGTGAACGTTGGTAGTTCATCGTCAGTGAACGGGGACGTTATAATATATTCTCTCTCTACCTTCAGTGAAAGTTGGTAGATCACCATCAGTGAAAGTTGGTGTTGGTTATCTTTTTACTACATTCAGTTAACGTAGGTAGGTCATCGTCAGTGAACGACGATACTATAATATATTTTCTCTCTACCTTCAGTGAATGTTGGTAGATCACCATTAGTGAAAGTTGGTGATTGTTATCTTTTTGCTACCCTCAGTGAACGTTGGAAGTTCAATGTCAGTGAACGACGATGCTATGATATATTCTCTCTCTTCCTTCAGCGAAAGTTGGTAGATCACCATCAGTGAAAGTTGGTGTTTGTTTTCTTTTTGCTACCCTCAGTGAACGTTGGTAGTTCATCGTCAGTGAATGGCGGTGCTATGATATATTTTCTCTTTACCTTAAGTGAAAGTTGGTAGATCACCATCAGTGAAAGTTGGTGTTTGTTATCTTTTTTCTACCTTCAGTGAACGTTGGTAGTTCAACGTCAGTGAACGCCGATGCTATGATATATTCTCTCTCTGCCTTCAGCGAAAGTTGGTAGATCACCATCAATGAAAGTTGGTGTTTGTTATCTTTTTGCTACCTTCAGTGAACGTTGGTAGTTCATCGTCAGTGAACGGCGATGCTAGGATATATTTTCTATATACCTTTAGTGAAAGTTGGTAGTTCACCATCAGTGACAGTTGGTGTTTTTTATCTTTTTGCTACCCTCAGTGAACGTTGGTAGTTCATCGTCAGTGAACGCCGCTGATATGATATATTTTCTATATACCTTTAGAGAAAGTTGGTAGATCACCATCAGTGAAAGTTTGTGTTTCTTATCTTTTTTATACCCTTAGTGAATGTTGGTAATTCATCGTCAATGAATGGCGGTGCTATGATATATTTTCTCTCTACCTTCAGTGAAAGTTGGTAGATCACCATTAGTGAAAGTTAGTATTTGTTATCTTTTTTCTAACTTCAATGAAGGTTGGTAGTTCATCGTCAGTGAACGAAGATGCTATGATATATTTTCTCTCTACCTTCAGTGAAAGTTGGTAGATCACCATCACTGAAAGTTTGTGTTTGTTATCTTTTTGCTACCTTCAGTTAACGTTGGTAGTTCATCATCAGTGAACGGCGATGCTATGATATATTTTCTCTCTACCTTCAGTGAAAGTTGGTGGATCACACTCAGTGAAAGTTGTTATTTGTTATCTTTTTTCTACCTTCAATGAAGGTTTGTAGTTCATCGTCAGTGAACGACGATGTTATGATATATTTTATCGATACCTTCAGTGAAAGTTGGTAGATCACCATCACTGAAAGTTGGTGTTTGTTATCTTTTTGCTACCTTCAATTAACGTTGGTAGTTCATCGTCAGTGAACGGCGATGATATGATATATTTTCTCTCTACCTTCAATGAAAGTTGGTAGATCACCATCAATGATAGTTTCTGTTTGTTATATTTTTGCTACCTTCAGTGAACTTTGGTATTTCATCGCTAGTGAATGGTAATCCTATAATATATTTTCTCTCTACCTTCAGTGAATGTTGGTAGATCACCATCAGTGAAAGTTGGTGATTGTTATCTTTTTACTACTGTCAGTGAACGTTGGTAGTTCATCGTCAGTGAACGGCGATGCTATGATATATTCTCTCTCTACCTTCAATGAAAGTTGGTAGATCACCATTAGTGAAAGTTGGTGTTTGTTATCTTTTTGCTACCCTTAGTGAACGTTGGTAGTTCATCGTCATTGAACGGCGATGCTATAATATATTTTCTCTATACCGTCAATGACTATTGGTAGATCACCATCAGTGAAAGTTGGTGATTGTTATCTTTTTGCTACCCTCAATGAATGTTGGTAGTTCAATGTCAGTGAACAGTGATGCTATGATATATTCTCTATCTACCTTCAGTGAAAGTTGGTAGATCACCATTAGTGAAAGTGAGTGTTTGTTATCTTTTTGCTACCCTCAGTGAACAGTGGTAGTTCATCGTCAGTGAACGACGATGCTATGATATATTTTCTATATACCTTTAGTGAAAGGTGGTAGATCACCAATAGTGAAAGTTGGTGTTTCTTATCTTTTTGTTACCCTCAGTGAATGTTTGTAGTTCATCGTCAGTGAACGGCGGTGCTATGATATATTTTCTCTCTACCTTCAGTGAAAGTTGGGAGATCACCACCATTGAAAGTTGGTATTTGTTATCCTTTTTCTACCTTCAATGAATGTTGGTAGTTCATCGTCAGTGAACGGTGATGCTATGATATATTTTCTCTCTACCTTTAGTGAAAGTTGGTAGATCACCATCAGTGAAAGTTTGTGTTTGTTATATTTTTGCTACCTTTAGTGAACGTTGGTAGTTCATCGTCAGTGAACGGCGATGTTATAATATATTCCCTCTCTAACTTCAGTGAAAGTTGGTAGATCACCATCAGTGAAATTTGGTGTTTGTTTTCTTTTTGCTACCCTTAGTGAACGTTGGTAGTTCATCGTCAGTGAATGGCGGTGCTATTATATAGTTTCTCTCTACCTTCAATGAAAGTTGGTAGATCACCATCAGTGAAAGTTGGTGTTTGTTATCTTTTTTCTACCTTCAGTGAACGTTGGTAGTTCAACGTCAGTGAACGACGATGCTATGATATATTCTCTCTCTGCCTTCAACGAAAGTTGGTAGATCACCATCAATGAAAGTTGGTGGTTGTTATCTTTTTGCTACCTTCAGTGAACGTTGGTAGTTCATCGTCAGTGAACGGCGATGCTAGGATATATTTTCTATATACCTTTATTGAAAGTTGGTAGATCACCATCAGTGAAAGTTGGTGTTTGTTATCTTTTTGCTACCCTCAGTGAACGTTGGTAGTTCATCGTCAGTGAACGTCGCTGATATGATATATTTTCTATATACCTTTAGTGAAAGTTTGTAGATCACCATCAGTGAAAGTTTGTGTTTCTTATCTTTTTTCTACCCTTAGTGAATGTTGGTAATTCATCGTCAATGAACGACGGTGCTATGATATATTTTCTCTTTACCTTCAGTGAAAGTTGGTAGATCACCATTAGTGAAAGTTGGTATTTGTTATCTTTTTTCTAACTTCAATGAAGGTTGGTAGTTCATCGTCAGTGAACGAAGATGCTATGATATATTTTCTCTCTACCTTCAGTGAAAGTTGGTAGATCACCATCACTGAAAGTTTGTGTTTGTTATCTTTTTGCTACCTTCAGTTAACGTTGGTAGTTCATCATCAGTGAACGGCGATGCTATGATATATTTTCTCTCTACCTTCAGTGAAAGTTGGTGGATCACAATCAGTGAAAGTTGTTATTTGTTATCTTTTTTCTACCTTCAATGAAGGTTGGTAGTTCATCGTCAGTGAACGAATATACTATGATATATTTTATCTATACCTTCAGTGAAAGTTGGTAGATCACCATCACTGAAAGTTGGTGTTTGTTATCTTTTTGCTACCTTCAATTAACATTGGTAGTTCATCGTCAATGAATGGCGATGATATGATATATTTTCTCTCTACCTTCAATGAAAGTTGGTAGATCACCATCAGTGACAGTTTCTGTTTGTTATATTTTTGCTATCTTCAGTGAACGTTGGTAGTTCATCGTTAGTGAACGGTGATGCTATGATATATTCTCTCTCTACCTTCAGTGAAAGTCGGTAGATCAACATCAGTGAGAGTTGGTGTTTGTTATCTTTTTGCTAACCTCAGTGAACGTTTGTAGTTCATCGTCAGTGAACGACGGTGTTATGATATATTCTCTCTCTACCTTCAGTGAAAGTGGGTAGATCACCGTCAGTGAAAGTTGGTGTTTGTTATCTTTTTGCTACCTTCAGTGAACGTTGGTATTTCATCGCCAGTGAATGGTGATGCTATAATATATTTTCTCTCTATCTTCTATGAATGTTGGTAGATCACCATCAGTGAAAGTTGGTGATTGTTATCTTTTTGCTACTGTCAGTGAATGTTGGTAGTTCATCGTCATTGAACGGCGATGCTATTATATATTCTCTCTCTACCTTCAGTGAAAGTTGGTAGATCACCATCAGTGAAAGTTGGTGTTTGTTATCTTTTTGCTACCCTTAGTGAACGTTGGTAGTTCATCGTCATTGAACGGCGATGCTATAATATATTTTCTCTATACCTTCAGTGACTATTGGTAGATCACCATCAGTGAAAGTTGGTGATTGTTATCTTCTTGCTACCCTCAATGAATGTTGGTAGTTTAACGTCAGTGAACGATGATGCTATTATATATTTTATATCTACATTCAGTGAAAGTTGGTAGATCACCATTAGTGAAAGTGAGTGTTTGTTATCTTTTTGCTACCCTCGGTGAACGTTGGTAGTTCATCGTCAGTGAACCACGATGCTATGATATATTTTCTATATACCTTTAGTGAAAGTTTGTAGATCACCATCAGTGAAAGTGAGTGTTTCTTATCTTTTTATTACCCTCAGTGAATGTTTGTAGTTCATCATCAGTGAACGGTGGTGCTATGATATATTTTCTCTCTACCTTCAGTGAAAGTTGGGAGATCACCACCATTGAAAGTTGGTATTTGTTATCCTTTTTCTACCTTCAATGAATGTTGGTAGTTCATCGTCAGTGAACGGTGATGCTATGATATATTTTCTCTCTACCTTTAGTGAAAGTTGGTAGATGACCATCAGTGAAAGTTTGTGTTTGTTATATTTTTGCTACCTTTAGTGAATGTTGGTAGTTCATTGTCAGTGAACGGCGATGCTATAATATATTCTCTCTCTACCTTCAGTGAAAGTTAGTAGATCATTATTAGTGAAAGTTGGTGGTTGTTATCTTTTTACTACCTTCAGTGAACGTTGGTAGGTCATCGTCAGTGAACGGCGATGCTATAATATATTTTCTCTCTACCTTCAGTGAATGTTGGTAGATCACCATCAGTGAAAGTTGGTGACTGTTATCTTTTTGCTACCCTCAGTGAACGTTGGTAGTTCAATGTCAGTGAACGGTGATGCTATGATATATTCTCTCTCTTCCTTCAGCGAAAGTTGGTAGATCACCATTAGTGAAAGTTGGT
The DNA here is from genome assembly GCA_948472305.1 of Vicia faba. Taxonomy (NCBI): domain Eukaryota; kingdom Viridiplantae; phylum Streptophyta; class Magnoliopsida; order Fabales; family Fabaceae; genus Vicia; species Vicia faba. The sequence continues at coordinate 151,656 of CATIWC010001705.1, forward strand.
GTTTGTTTACTTTTTGCTACCCTCAGTGAACGTTGGTAGTTCATCGTTAGTGAATGGCGGTGATATGATATATTTTCTCTCTACCTTCAGTGAAAGTTGGTAGATCACCATCAGTGAAAGTTGGTGTTTGTTATCTTTTTTCTACCTTCAGTGAACGTTGGTATTTCAACGTCAGTGAACGTTGGTATTTCAACGTCAGTGAACGCCGATGCTATGATATATTCTCTTTCTGCCTTCAGTGAACGTTGGTAGTTCATCGGTAGTGAACGACGGTGCTAGGATATATTTTCTGTATACCTTTAGTGAAAGTTGGTAGATCACTATCAGTGAAAGTTGGTGTTTGTTATCTTTTTTCTACCCTCAGTGAATGTTGGTAGTTCATCGTCAGTGAACGGCGCCGATATGATATATTTTCTATATACCTTTAGTGATAGTTTGTAGATCACCATCAGTGAAAGTTGGTGTTTCTTATCTTTTTTCTACCCTCAGTGAATGTTGGTAGTTCATCTTCAGTGAACGGCGGTGCTATGATATATTTTCTCTCTACCTTTAGTGAAAGTTGGTAGATCACCATTAGTGAAAGTTAGTATTTGTTATCTTTTTTCTACCTTTAATGAAGGTTGGTAGTTCATCGTCAGTGAACGAAGATGCTATGATTTATTGTCTCTCTACCTTCAGTGAAAGTTGGTAGATCACCATCACTAAAAGTTTGTGTTTGTTATCTTTTTGCTACCTTCAGTTAACATTGGTAGTTCATCGTCAGTGAACGGCGATGCTATGATATATTTTCTCTCTACTTTCAGTGAAAGTTGGTAGATCAGCATCATTGAAAGTTGTTATTTGTTATCTTTTTTCTACCTTCAATGAAGGTTGGTAGTTCATCGTCAGTGAACCACGATGCTATGATATATTTTCTCTCTACCTTCAGTGAAAGTTGGTAGATCACCATCACTGAAAGTTTGTGTTTGTTATCTTTTTGCTACCTTCAGTTAACGTTGGTAGGTCATCATCAGTGAACGGTGATGATATGATATATTTTCTCTCTACCTTCAATGAAAGTTGGTAGATCACCATCAGTGACAGTTTGTGTTTCTTATATTTTTGCTACCTTCAGTGAACGTTGGTATTTCATCGTCAGTGAACATCGAAGCTATAATATATTTTCTCTCTACCTTCAGTGAATGTTGGTAGATCACCATCACTGAAAGTTGGTGATTGTTATCTTTTTTCTACCCTCAGTGAATGTTGATAGTTCATCGTCAGTGAATGGTGATGCTATGATATAATCTCTCTCTACCTTCAGTGAAAGTTGGTAGATCACCATAAGTGAAAGTTTGTGTTTGCTATCTTTTTGCTACCCTCAGTGAACGTTGGTAGTTCATCGTCAGTGAACGGCGATGCTATGATATATTTTCTATATACCTTTAGTGAATTTTGGTAGATCACCATCAGTGAAATTTGGTGTTTCTTATCTTTTTGCTACCCTCCGTGAATGTTGGTAGTTCATCGTTAGTGAACGACGATGCTATGATATATTTTCTATAAACCTTCAGTTAAAGTTTGTAGATCACCATCAGTGAAAGTTGGTATTTGTTATCTTTTTGCTACCTTCAATGAATGTTGGTAGTTCATCGTCAGTGAACGATGATGCTATGTTATATTTTTTCTCTACCTTCAGTGAAAGATGGTAGATTACCATCAGGGAAAGTTGGTGTTTGTTATCTTTTTTCTACCTTCAATAAATGTGGGTAGTTCATCGTCAGTGAACGGCGATGCTATGATATATTTTCTCTCTACCTTCAGTGAAAGTTGGTAGATCACCATCAATGAAATTGGTGTTTCTTATCTTTTTGCTACCTTCAGTGAACGTTGGTATTTCATCGTCAGTGAACGACGATGCTATAATATATTTTCTCTCTATCTTCAGTGAATGTTGGTAGATCACCATCAGTTAAAGTTGGTGATTGTTATCTTTTTTCTACCCTCAGTGAACGTTGGTAGTTCAATGTCAGTGAACGACGATGCTATGATATATTCTCTTTCTACCTTCAATGAAATTTGGTAGATCACCATTAGTGAAAGTTGGTAGATCACCATCAGTGAAAGTTGGTTTTTGTTATCTTTTTTCTTCCTCCAGTGAATGTTGGTAGTTCATCGTCAGTGAAAGGAGATGCTATAATATATTTTTTCTCTACCTTCAATGAAAGTTGGTAGATCACAATCAGTGAAAGTTTGTGTTTGTTATATTTTTGGTATCTTTAGTGAACGTTGGTAGTTCATCATCAATGAACGATAATGCTATGATATATTCTCTCTCTATCTTCAGTGAAAGTTGGTAGATCACCGTCAGTGAAAGTTGGTGTTTGTTATCTTTTTGCTACCCCTAGTGAATGTTGGTAGTTCATCGTCAGTGAACGGCGGTGCTATGAAATATTCTCTCTCTACCTTCAGTGAAAGTTGGTAGATCACCATTAGTGAAAGTTGGTGTTTGTTATCTTTTTTCTACCCTTAGTGAATGTTGGTAGTTCATCGTCATTGAACGGAGATGCTATGATATATTTTCTCTCTACCTTCAGTGAAAGTTGGTAGATCACCATTAGTTAAAGTTGGTGTTTGTTATCTTTTTTCTACCTTCAATGAATGTTGGTAGTTCATCGATAGTGAACGACGATGCTATGTTATATTTTTTCTCTACCTTCAGTGAAAGATGGTAGATTACCATCAGTGAAAGTTGGTGTTTGTTATCTTTTTTCTACCTTCAATGAATGTTGGTAGTTCATCATCAGTGAACGACGATGCTATGATATATTTTCTCTCTACCTTCAGTGAAAGTTGGTAGATCACCATCAATGAAAGTTGGTGTTTCTTATCTTTTTGCTACCTTCAGTGAACGTTGGTATTTCATCGTCAGTGAACGACGATGATATAATATATTTTCTCTCTACCTTCAGTGAATGTTGGTAGATCACCATCACTGAAAGTTAGTGATTGTTATCTTTTTTCTACCCTCAATGAACGTTGATAGTTCATCGTCAGTGAACGGTGATTCTATGATATAGTCTCGCTCTACCTTCAGTGAAAGTTGGTAGATCACCATCAGTGAAACTTGGTGTTTTCTATCTTTTTGCTACCCTCAGTGAACATTGGTAGTTCATCGTCAGTGAACAACGATGCTATGGTATATTTTCTATATACCTTTAGTGAAAGTTGGTAGATCACCATCAGTGAAAGTTGGTGTTTCTTATCTTTTTGCTACCCTCCGTGAATGTTGGTAGTTCATCGTCAGTGAACGGCGGTGCTATGATGTATTTTCTCTCTACCTTCAGTGAATGTTGGTAGATCACCGTCAGTGAAAGTTGGTGATTGTTATCTTTTTTCTACCCTCAGTGAACGTTGGTAGTTCAATGTCAGTGAACGACGATGCTATAATATATTCTCTCTCTACCTTCAGTGAAAGTTGGTAGATCACCATCAATGAAAGTTGGTAGATCACCATCAGTGAAAGTTGGTTTTTGTTATTTTTTTTCTACCTTCAGTGAATGTTGGTAGTTCATCGTCAGTGAACGGAGAGCTATAATATATTTTCTCTCTACCTTCAATGAAAGTTGGTAGATCACCATCAGTGAATGTTTGTGTTTGTTATATTTTTGCTATCTTCAATGAACGTTGGTAGTTCATCATCAATGAACGGTGATGCTATGATATATTCTCTCTCTATCTTCAGTGAAAGTTGGTAGATCAACATCAGTGAAAGTTGGTGTTTGTTATCTTTTTGCTACCCTCAGTGAATGTTGGTAGTTCATCGTCAGTGAACGGCGGTGCTATGATATATTCTCTCTCTACCTTCAGTGAAAGTTGGTAGATCACCATTAGTGAAAGTTGGTGTTTGTTATCTTTTTTCTACCCTTATGGAATGTTGGTAGTTCATCGTCATTGAATGGAGATGCTATGATATATTTTCTCTCTACCTTCAGTGAAAGTTGGTAGATCACCATCAGTTAAAGTTGGTGTTTGTTATCTTTTTTCTACCTCCAATGAATGTTGGTAGTTCATTGTTAGTGAACAGAGATGCTATGATATATTTTCTCTCTACCTTCAGTGAATGTTGGTAGATCACCATCACTGAAAGTTGGTGATTGTTATCTTTTTTCTACCCTCAGTGAACGTTGATAGTTCATCGTCAGTGAACGGTGATTCTATGATATAGTCTCGCTCTACCTTCAGTGAAAAATGGTAGATCAGCATCAGTGAAAGTTGGTGATTGTTATCTTTTTGCTACCATCAGTGAACGTTGGTAGTTCATCGTCAGTGAACGGGGATGATATAATATATTTTCTCTCTACCTTCAGTGACGGTTGGTAGATCACCATCAGTGAAAGTTGGTGTTTCTTATCTTTTTGCTACCCTTAATGAACGTTGGTAGTTCAACGTCATTGAACGAAGACGCTATGATATATTCTCTATCTACCTTCAGTGAAAGTTGGTAGATCACCATCAGTGAAAGTTGGTGTTAGTTATCTTTTTGCTACCCTCAGTGAACGTTGGTAGTTCATCGTCAGTGAACGACGATGCTATGATATATTTTCTATATACCTTTAGTGAAAGGTGGTAGATCACCATCAGTGAAAGTTGGTGTTTCTTATCTTTTTGTTACCCTCAGTGAATGTTTGTAGTTCATCTTCAGTGAACGGCGGTGCTATGATATATTTTCTCTCTACCTTTAGTGAAAGTTGGGAGATCACCATCAATGAAAGTTGGTATTTGTTATCCTTTTTCTACCTTCAATGAATGTCAGTAGTTCATCGTCAGTGATATGCGATGCTATGATATATTTTCTCTCTACCTTCAGTGAAATTTGGTAGATCACCATCAGTGAAAGTTGGTAGATCACCATCAGTGAAAGTTGGTTTTTGTTATCTTTTTTCTACCTTCAGTGAACGTCGGTAGTTCATCGTCAATGAACGAAGATGCTATAATATATTTTCTCTCTACCTTCAATGAAAGTTGGTAGATCACCATCAGTGAAAGTTTATGTTTGTTATATTTTTGCTATCTTCAGTGAACGTTGGTAGTTCATCGTCAATGAATGGCGGTGCTACGATATATTCTCTATCTACCTTCAGTGAAAGTTGGTAGATCACCATTAGTGAAAGTTGGTGTTTGTTATCTTTTTTCTACCCTTAGTGAATGTTAGTAGTTCATCGTCATTGAACGGAGATGCTATGATATATTTTCTCTCTACCTTCAGTGAAAGTTGGTAGATCACCATCAGTTAAAGTTGGTGTTTGTTATCTTTTTTCTACCTCCAATGAATGTTGGTAGTTCATCGTTAGTGAACAAAGATGCTATGATATATTTTCTCTCTACCTTTAATGAAAGTTGTTAGATCACCATCAATGAAAGTTGGTGTTTGTTATCTTTTTGCTACCTTCAGTAACATTGGTATTTCATCGTCAGTGAATGGTGATGCTATAATATATTTTCTCTCCACCTTCAGTGAAAATTGGAAGATCACCATCAATGAAAGTTGGTGATTGTTATCTTTTTGCTACCCTTAGTGAGTATTGGTAGTTCATCTTCAGTGAACGGGGATGATATAATATATTCTCTCTCTACCTTCATTGACTGTTGGTAGATTACCATCAGTGAAAGTTGGTGATTGTTATCTTTTTGCTACCCTCAATGAATGTTGGTAGTTCAACGTCAGTGAACGACAATGCTATGATATATTCTCTATCTACCTTCAGTGAAAGTTGGTAGATCACCATCAGCGAAAGTTGGTGTTTGTTATCTTTTTGCTACCCTCAGTGAACGTTGGTCGTTCATCGACAGTGAACGACGATGCTATGATATGTTTTCTATATACCTTTAGTGAAATGTGGTAGATCACCATCAGTGAAAGTTGGTGTTTCTTATCTTTTTGTTACCCTCAGTGAATGTTTGTAGTTCATCGTCAGTGAACGGCGGTGCTATGATATATTTTCTCTCTACCTTCAGTGAAACTTGGGAGATCACCATCAATGAAAGTTGGTATTTGTTATCCTTTTTCTACCTTCAATGAATGTTGGTAGTTCATCGTCAGTGAACGGCGATGCTATGATATATTTTCTCTCTACCTTTAGTGAAAGTTGGTAGATCACCATCAATGAAAGTTGGTATTTGTTATCCTTTTTCTACCTTCAATGAATGTTAGTAGTTCATCGTCAGTGAACGGCGATGCTATGATATATTTTCTCTCTACCTTTAGTGAAAGTTGGTAGATCACCATCAGTGAAAGTTTGTGTTTGTTATATTTTTGCTACCTTTAGTGAACGTTGGTAGTTCATCGTCAGTGAACGGAGATGCTATAATATATTATCTCTCTACCTTCAGTGAAAGTTGGTAGATCACCATCAGTGAAAGTTGGTGTTTGTTATCTTTTTGCTACCCTCACTGAATGTTGGTAGTTCATCGTCAGTGAACGGTGGTGCTATGATATATTCTCTCTCTACGTTCAGTGAAAGTTGGTAGATCACCATCAGTGAAACTTGGTGTTTGTTATCTTTTTTCTACCCTTAGTGAATGTTGGTAGTTCATCATCAGTGAACGACGATGCTATGATATATTTTCTCTCTACCTTTAGTGAACGTTGGTAGATCACCATCAGTGAAAGTTGGTGTTTCTTATCTTTTTGCTACCTTCAGTGAACGTTGGTATTTCATCGTCACTGAACAGCGAAGCTATAATATATTTTCTCTCTACCTTCAGTGAATGTTGGTAGATCACCATCACTGAAAGTTAGTGATTGTTATCTTTTTTCTACCCTCAGTGAATGTTGATAGTTCATCGTCAGTGAACGGTGATGCTATGATATATTCTCTCTCTACCTTCAGTGAAAGTTGGTAGATCACCATCAGTGAAAATTGGTGTTTGCTATCTTTTTACTACCCTCAGTGAACATTGGTAGTTCATCGTCAGTGAACGGAGATGCTATGATATATTTTCTATATACCTTTAGTGAAAGGTGGTAGATCACCATCAGTGAAAGTTGGTGTTTCTTATCTTTTTGTTACCCTCAGTGAATGTTTGTAGTTCATCGTCAGTGAACGGCGGTGCTATGATATATTTTCTCTCTACCTTCAGTGAAACTTGGGAGATCACCATCAATGAAAGTTGGTATTTTTATCCTTTTTCTACCTTCAATGAATGTTGGTAGTTCATCGTCAGTGAACGGAGATGCTATGATATATTTTCTCTCTACCTTTAGTGAAAGTTGGTAGATCACCATCAGTGAAAGTTGGTGTTTCTTATCTTTTTGCTACCTTCATTGAACGTTGGTATTTCATCGTCAGTGAACGACGATGCTACAATATATTTTCTCTCTACCTTCAGTGAATGTTGGTAGATCACCATTACTGAAAGTTTGTGATTGTTATCTTTTTGCTATCTTCAGTGAACGTTGGTAGTTCATCGTCAATGAATGGCGGTGCTAAGATATATTCTCTATCTACCTTTAGTGAAAGTTGGTAGATCACCATTAGTGAAAGTTGGTGTTTGTTATCTTTTTTCTACCCTTAGTGAATGTTAGTAGTTCATCGTCATTGAACGGAGATGCTATGATATATTTTCTCTCTACCTTCAGTGAAAGTTGGTAGATCACCATCAGTTAAAGTTGGTGTTTGTTATCTTTTTTCTACCCTCAGTGAATGTTGATAGTTCATCGTCAGTGAGCGGTGATGCTATGATATATTCTATCTCTACCTTCAGTGAAAGTTGGTAGATCACCATTAGTGAAAGTTGGTGTTTGTTATCTTTTTGTTACCCTCAGTGAATGTTGGTAGTTCATCGTCAGTGAACGGTGGTGCTATGATATATTCTCTCTCTATGTTCAGTGAAAGTTGGTAGATCACCATCAGTGACAGTTGGTATTTGTTATCTTTTTTCTACCTTCAATGAATGTTGTTAGTTCCTCGTTAGATAACGACGATGCTATGTTATATTTTTTCACTACCTTCAGTGAAAGTTGGTGTTTGTTATCTTTTTTCTACCTTCAATGAATGTCGGTAGTTCATCGTCAGTGAACGATGATGCTATGATAAATTTTCTCTCTACCTTTAGTGAAAGTTGGTAGATCACCATCAGTGAAAGTTGGTGTTTCTTATCTTTTTGCTACCTTCAGTGAACGTTGGTTTTTCATCTTCAGTGAACGACGATGCTATAATATATTTTCTCTCTACCTTCAGTGAATGTTGGTAGATCACCATCACTGAAAGTTTGTGATTGTTATCTTTTTGCTATCTTCAGTGAACGTTGGTAGTTCATCGTCAATGAATGGCGGTGCTACGATATATTCCCTATCTACCTTCAGTGAAAGTTGGTAGATCACCATTAGTGAAAGTTGGTGTTTGTTATCTTTTTTCTACCCTTAGTGAATGTTAGTAGTTCATCGTCATTGAACGGAGATGCTATGATATATATTCTCTCTACCTTCAGTGAAAGTTGGTAGATCACCATCAGTTAAAGTTGGTGTTTGTTATCTTTTTTCTACCTCCAATGAATGTTGGTAGTTCATCGTTAGTGAACAAAGATGCTATGATATATTTTCTCTGTACCTTCAATGAAAGTTGTTAGATCACCATCAGTGAAAGTTGGTGTTTGTTATCTTTTTTCTACCTTCAGTGAATGTTGATAGTTCATCGTCAGTGAACGGTGATGCTATGATATATTCTATCTCTACCTTCAGTGAAAGTTGGTAGATCACCATTAGTGAAAGTTGGTGTTTGTTATCTTTTTGCTACCCTCAGTGAATGTTGGTAGTTCATCTTCAGTGAACGGTGGTGCTATGATATATTCTCTCTCTACGTTCAGTGAAAGTTGGTAGATCACCATCAGTGAAAGTTGGTATTTCTTATCTTTTTTCTACCTTCAATGAATGTTGGTAGTTCCTCGTTAGATAACGACGATGCTATGTTATATTTTTTCACTACCTTCAGTGAAAGTTGGTGTTTGTTATCTTTTTTCTACCTTCAATGAATGTCGGTAGTTCATCGTCAGTGAACGATGATGCTATGATAAATTTTCTCTCTACCTTTAGTGAAAGTTGGTAGATCACCATCAGTGAAAGTTGGTGTTTCTTATCTTTTTGCTACCTTCAGTGAACGTTGGTATTTCATCCTCAGTGAACGACGATGCTATAATATATTTTCTCTCTACCTTCAGTGAATGTTGGTAGATCACCATCACTGAAAGTTTGTGATTGTTATCTTTTTGCTATCTTCAGTGAACGTTTGTAGTTTATCGTCAATGAATGGCGGTGCTACGATATATTCTCTATCTACCTTCAGTGAAAGTTGGTAGATCACCATTAGTGAAAGTTGGTGTTTGTTATCTTTTTTCTACCCTCAGTGAATGTTAGTAGTTCATCGTCATTGAACGGAGATGCTATTATATATTTTCTCTCTACCTTCAGTGAAAGTTGGTAGATCACCATCAGTTAAAGTTGGTGTTTGTTATCTTTTTTCTACCTCCAATGAATGTTGGTAGTTCATCGTTAGTGAACAAAGATGCTATGATATATTTTCTCTCTACCTTCAATGAAAGTTGTTAGATCACCATCAGTGAAAGTTGGTGTTTGTTATCTTTTTGCTACCTTCAGTGAACATTGGTATTTCATCGTCAGTGAATGGTGATGCTATAATATATTTTATCTCCAACTACAGTGAAAATTGGAAGATCACCATCAATGAAAGTTGGTGATTGTTATCTTTTTGCTACCCTCAGTGAACGTTGGTAGTTCATCGTCAGTGAACGGGGATGATATAATATATTCTCTCTCTACCTTCATTGGTTGTTGGTAGATCACCATCAGTGAAAGTTTGTGATTGTTATCTTTTTGCTACCCTCAATGAACGTTGGTAGTTCAACGTCAGTGAACGACAAATGCTATGATATATTCTCTATCTACCTTCAGTGAAAGTTGGTAGATCACCATCAGTGAAAGTTGGTGTTTGTTATCTTTTTGCTACCCTCAGTGAACGTTGGTAGTTCATCGTCAGTGAACGACGATGCTATGATATGTTTTCTATATACCTTTAGTGAAAGGTGGTAGATCACCATCAGTGAAAGTTGGTGTTTCTTATCTTTTTGTTACCCTCAGTGAATGTTTGTAGTTCATCGTCAGTGAACGGCGGTGCTATGATATATTTTCTCTCTACCTTCAGTGAAACTTGGGAGATCACCATCAATGAAAGTTGGTATTTGTTATCCTTTTTCTACCTTCAATAAATGTTGGTAGTTCATCGTCAGTGAACGGCGATGCTATTATATATTTTCTCTCTACCTTTAGTGAAAGTTGGTAGATCACCATCAGTGAAAGTTTGTGTTTGTTATATTTTTGCTACCTTTAGTGAACGTTGGTAGTTCATCATCAGTGAACGGAGATGCTATAATATATTATCTCTCTACCTTCAGTGAAAGTTAGTAGATCACCATCAGTGAAAGTTGGTGTTTGTTATCTTTTTGCTACCCTGAGTGAATGTTGGTAGTTCATCATCAGTGAACGGTGGTGCTATGATATATTCTCTCTCTACGTTCAGTGAAAGTTGGTAGATCACCATCAGTGAAACTTGGTGTTTGTTATCTTTTTTCTACCCTTAGTGAATGTTGGTAGTTCATCATCAATGAACAGCGATGCTATGATATATTTTCTCTCTACCTTTAGTGAACGTTGGTAGATCACCATCAGTGAAAGTTGGTGTTTCTTATCTTTTTGGTACCTTCAGTGAACGTTGGTATTTCATCGTCAGTGAATAGCGAATCTATAATATATTTTCTCTCTACCTTCAGTGAATGTTGGTAGATCACCATCACTGAAAGTTAGTGATTGTTATCTTTTTTCTACCCTCAGTGAATGTTGATAGTTCATCGTCAGTGAACGGTGATGCTATGATATATTCTCTCTCTACCTTCAGTGAAAGTTGGTAGATCACCATCAGTGAAATTTGGTGTTTGCTATCTTTTTGCTACCCTCAGTGAACGTTGGTAGTTCATCGTCAGTGAACGGAGATGCTATGATATATTTTCTATATACCTTTAGTGAAAGTTGGTAGATCACCATCAGTGAAATTTGGTATTTCTTATCTTATTGCTACCCTCCGTGATAGTTGGTAGTTCATCATCAGTGAACGGCAGTGCTATGATATATTTTCTCTTTACCTTCAGTGAAAGTTTGTAGATCACCATCAGTGAAAGTTGGTATTTGTTATCTTTTTTCTACCTTTAATGAATATTGGTAGTTCATCGTCAGATAACGACGATGCTATGTTATATTTTATCTCTACCTTCAGTGAAAGTTTGTGTTTGTTATCTTTTTTCTACCTTCAATGAATGTCGGTAGTTCATCGTCAGTGAACGGCGATGCTATGATAAATTTTCTCTCTACCTTCAGTGAAAGTTGGTAGATCACCATTAGTGAAAGTTGGTGTTTCTTATCTTTTTGCTACCTTCAGTGAACGTTGGTATTTCATCGTCAGTGAACGAAGATGCTATAATATATTTTCTCTCTACCTTCAGTGAATGTTGGTAGATCACCATCACTGAAAGTTGGTGATTGTTATCTTTTTGCTACCCTCAGTGAATGTTGATAGTTCATCGTCAGTGAACGACGATACTATGATATATTCTCTCTCTACCTTCAGTGAAAGTTTGTAGATCACCATCAGTGAAAGTTGGTGTTTGTTATCTTTTTGCTACCCTCACTGAACGTTGGTAGTTCATCGTCAGTGAACAGCGATGCTATGATATATTTTCTATATACCTTTAGTGAAAGTTGGTAGATCACCATCAGTGAAAGTTGGTGTTTCTTATCTTTTTTCTACCCTCCGTGAATGTTGGTAGTTGATCGTCAGTGAACGGCTGTTCTATGATATGTTTTCTCTCTACCTTCAGTGAAAGTTGGGAGATCACCATCAGTGAAAGTTGGTATTTGTTATCCTTTTTCTACCTTCAATGAATGTTGGTAATTCATCGTCAGTGAACGGCGATGCTATAATATATTCTCTCTCTACCTTCAGTGAAAGTTGGTAGATCACCATCAGTGAAAGTTGGTGTTTGTTATCTTTTTGCTACCCTCAGTGAATGTTGGTAGTTCATCGTCAGTGAACGGTGGTGCTATGATATATTCTCTCTTTATGTTCAGTGAAAGTTGGTAGATCACCATCAGGGAATGTTGGTGTTTGTTATCTTTTTGCTACCTTCAGTGAACATTGGTATTTCATCGTCAGTGAATGGTGATGCTATAATATATTTTCTCTCCACCTTCAGTGAAAATTGGAAGATCACCATCAATGAAAGTTGGTGATTGTTATCTTTTTGCTACCCTCAGTGAACGTTGGTATTTCATCGTCAATGAACAGGGATGATATAATATATTCTCTCTATACCTTCATTGACTGTTGGTAGATCACCATCAGTGAAAGTTGGTGATTGTTATCTTTTTGCTACCCTCAATGAACGTTGGTAGTTCATCGTCAGTGAACGACGATTCTATGATATATTCTCTCTCTACCTTCAGTGAAAGTTGGTGTTTGTTATCTTTTTGCTACCCTCAGTGAACGTTGGTAGTTCATCGTCAGTGAACAGGGATGCTATGATATATTTTCTATATACCTTTAGTGAAAGTTGGAAGATCACCATTAGTGAAAGTTAGTGTTTTTTATCTTTTTGTTACCCTCTTGATTGTTGGTAGTTCATCGTCAGTGAACGGCGGTGCTATGATATATTTTCTCTCTACCTCCAGTGAAAGTTAGGAGATCACCATAAGTGAAAGTAGGTATTTGTTATCCTTTTTCTACCTTCAATGAATGTTGGTAGTTCATCGTCAGTGAACGACGATGCTATGATATATTTTCTCCCTACCTTTAGTGAAAGTTGGTAGATCACCATCAGTGAAAGTTTGTGTTTGTTATATTTTTGCTACCTTTAGTGAACGTTGGTAGTTCATCGTCAGTGAACGGTGATGCTATAATATATTCTCTCTCTACCTTCAGTGAATGTTGGTAGATCACCATCCGTGAAAGTTGGTGTTTGTTATCTTTTTGCTACCCTCAGTGAATGTTGGTAGTTCATCGTCAGTGAACGGTGGTGCTATGATATATTCTCTCTCTACGTTCAGTGAAAGTTGGTAGATCACCATCAGTGAAAGTTGGTGTTTGTTATCTTTTTTCTACCCTCAGTGAATGTTGGTAGTTCATCATCAGTGAACGGTGATGCTATGATATATATTCTCTCTAACTTTAGTGAAAGTTGATAGATCACGATCAGTGAAAGTTGGTGTTTCTTATCTTTTTGCTACCTTCAGTGAATGTTGGTATTTCATCGTCAGTGAACAGCGAAGCTATAATATATTTTCTCTCTACCTTCAGTGAATGTTGGTAGATCACCATCACTGAAAGTTGGTGATTGTTATCTTTTTTCTACCCTCAGTGAATGTTGATAGTTCATCGTCAGTGAACGGTGATGCTATGATATATTCTCTCTCTACCTTCAGTGAAAGTTGGTAGATCACCATTAGTGAAATTTGGTGTTTGCTATCTTTTTGCTACCCTCAGTGAACGTTGGTAGTTCATCGTCAGTGAACGGAGATGCTATGATATATTTTCTATATACCTTTAGTGAAAGTTGGTAGATCACCATCAGTGAAATTTTGTGTTTCTTATCTTTTTTCTACCCTCCGTGAATGTTGGTAGTTCATCATCAGTGAACGGTGGTGCTCTGATATTTTTTCTCTTTACCTTCAGTGAAAGTTGGTAGATCACCATCAGTGAAAGTTGGTATTTGTTATCTTTTTTCTACCTTCAATGAATGTTGGTAGTTCATCGTTAGATAACGACGATGCTATGTTATATTTTTTCTCTACCTTCAGTGAAAGTTGATGTTTGTTATCTTTTTTCTACCTTCAATGAATATCGGTAGTTCATCGTCACTGAACGACGATGCTATGATGAATTTTCTCTCTACCTTTAGTGAAAGTTTGTAGATCACCATCAGTGAAAGTTGGTGTTTCTTATCTTTTTGCTACCTTTAGTGAACGTTGGTATTTCATCGTCAGTGAACGATGATGCTATAATATATTTTCTCTCTACCTTCAGTGAATGTTGGTAGATCACCATCACTGAAAGTTTGTGATTGTTATCTTTTTGCTACCCTCAGAGAATGTTGATACTTCATCGTCAATGAACGACGATTCTATGATATATTCTCTCTCTACCTTCAGTGAAAGTTGGTAGATCACCATCAGTGAAAGTTGGTGTTTGTTATCTTTTTGCTACCCTCAGTGAACGTTGGTAGTTCATCGTAAGTGAACAGGGATGCTATGATATATTTTCTATATACCTTTAGTGTAAGTTGGTAGATCACCATCAGTGAAAGTTGGTGTTTCTTATCTTTTTGCTACCCTCCGTGAATGTTGGTAGTTCATCGTCAGTGAACGGGCGGTGCTATGATATATTTTCTCTCTACCTTCAGTGAAAGTTGGGAGATCACCATAAGTGAAAGTTGGTATTTGTTATCCTTTTTCTACCTTCAATGAATGTTGGTAGTTCATCGTCAGTGAACGACGATGCTATGAAATATTTTCTCCCTACCTTTAATGAAAGTTGGTAGATCACCATCAGTGAAAGTTTGTGTTTGTTATATTTTTGCTACCTTTAGTGAACGTTGGTAGTTCATCGTCAGTGAACGACTATGCTATAATATATTTTCTCTCTACCTTCAGTGAAAGTTGGTAGATCACCATCAGTGAAAGTTGGTGTTTGTTATCTTTTTGCTACCCTTAGTGAATGTTGGTAGTTCATCGTCAGTGAACGGTGGTGCTATGATATATTCTCTCTCTACGTTCAGTGAAAGTTGGTAGATCACCATCAGTGAAAGTTGGTGTTTTTTTATCTTTTTTCTACCCTCAGTGAATGTTGGTAGTTCATCATCAGTGAACGGTGATGCTATGATATATTTTCTCTCTACCTTTAGTGAAAGTTGGTAGATCACCATCAGTGAAAGTTGGTGTTTCTTATCTTTTTGGTACCTTCAGTGAACGTTGGTATTTCATCCTCAGTGAACAGCGAAGCTATAATGTATTTTCTCTCTACATTCAGTGAATGTTGGTAGATCACAGTCACTGAAAGTTGGTGATTGTTATCTTTTTTCTACCCTCAGTGAATGTTGATAGTTCATCGTCAGTGAAAGGTGATGCTATGATATATTCTCTCTCTACCTTCAGTGAAAGTTGGTAGATCACCATCAGTGAAATTTGGTGTTTGCTATCTTTTTGCTACCCTCAGTGAATGTTGGTAGTTCATCGTCAGTGAACGGAGATGCTATTATATATTTTCTATATACCTTTAGTGAAAGTTGGTAGATCACCATCAGTGAAATTTGGTGTTTCTTATCTTTTTCCTACCCTCCGTGAATATTGGTAGTTCATCATCAGTGAACGGCGGTGCTATGATATGTTTTCTCTTTACCTTCAGTGAAAGTTGGTAGATCACCATCAGTGAGAGTTGGTATTTGTTATCTTTTTTCTACCTTCAATGAATGTTGGTAGTTCATCGTTAGATAACGACGATGCTATGTTATATTTTTTCTCTACCTTAAGTGAAAGTTGGTGTTTGTTATCTTTTTTCTACCTTCAATGAATGTCGGTAGTACATCGTCAGTGAACGACGATGCTATGATAAATTTTCTATCTACCTTCAGTGAAAGTTGGTAGATCACCATCAGTGAAAGTTGTTGTTTCTTATCTTTTTGCTACCTTCAGTGAACGTTGGTATTTCATCGTCAGTGAACAGCGAAGCTATAATATATTTTCTCTCTACCTTCAGTGAATGTTGGTAGATCACCATCACTTAAAGTTGGTGATTGTTATCTTTTTTCTACCCTCAGTGAATGTGGATAGTTCATCGTCAGTGAACGGTGATGCTATGATATATTCTCTCTCTACCTTCAGTGAAAGTTGGTAGATCACCATCAGTGAAATTTGGTGTTTGCTATCTTTTTGCTACCCTCAGTGAATGTTGGTAGTTCATCGTCATTGAACGGAGATGCTATGATATATTTTCTATATACCTTTAGTGAAAGTTGGTAGATCACCATCAATGAAATTTGGTGTTTCTTATCTTTTTTCTACCCTCCGTGAATATTGGTAGTTCATCATCAGTGAACGGCGGTGCTATGATATGTTTTCTCTTTACCTTCAGTGAAAGTTGGTAGATCACCATCAGTGAGAGTTGGTATTTGTTATCTTTTTTCTACCTTCAATGAATGTTGGTAGTTCATCGTTAGATAACGACGATGCTATGTTATATTTTTTCTCTACCTTATGTGAAAGTTGGTGTTTGTTATCTTTTTTCTACCTTCAATGAATGTCGGTAGTACATCGTCAGTGAACGACGATGCTATGATAAATCTTCTCTCTACCTTCAGTGAAAGTTGGTAGATCACCATCAGTGAAAGTTGGTGTTTCTTATCTTTTTGCTACCTTCAGTGAACGTTGGTATTTCATCGTCAGTGAACAGCGAAGCTATAATATATTTTCTCTCTACCTTCAGTGAATGTTGGTAGATCACCATCACTGAAAGTTGGTGATTGTTATCTTTTTTCTACCCTCAGTGAATGTTGATAGTTCATCGTCAGTGAATGGTGATGCTATGATATATTCTCTCTCTACCTTCAGTGAAAGTTGGTAGATCACCATCAGTGAAATTTGGTGTTTACTATCTTTTTGCTACCCTCAGTGAAAATTGGTAGTTTATCGTCAGTGAACGGAGATGCTATGATATATTTTCTATATACCTTTAGTGAAAGTTGGTAGATCACCATCAGTGAAATTTGGTGTTTCTTATCATTTTTCTACCCTCCGTGAATGTTGGTAGTTCATCATCAGTGAACGGCGGTGCTATGATATATTTTCTCTTTACCTTCAGTGAAAGTTGGTAGATCACCATCAGTGAAAGTTGGTATTTGTTATCTTTTTTCTACCTTCAATGAATGTTGGTAGTTCATCGTTAGATAGAGACGATGTTATGTTATATTTTTTCTCAACCTTCAGTGAAAGTTGGTGTTTGTTATCTTTTTTCTACCTTCAATGAATGTCGGTAGTTCATCGTCAGTGAACGACGATGCTATGATAAATTTTCTCTCTACCTTTAGTGAAAGTTGGTAGATCACCATCAGTGAAAGTTGGTGTTTCTTATCTTTTTGCTACCTTTAGTGAACGTTGGTATTTCATCGTCAGTGAATGACGATGCTATAAT
The DNA here is from genome assembly GCA_948472305.1 of Vicia faba. Taxonomy (NCBI): domain Eukaryota; kingdom Viridiplantae; phylum Streptophyta; class Magnoliopsida; order Fabales; family Fabaceae; genus Vicia; species Vicia faba. The sequence goes on from CATIWC010001705.1 coordinate 168,941, forward strand.
ATATTTTCTCTCTACCTTCAGTGAATGTTGGTAGATCACCATCACCGAAAGTTTGTGATTGTTATCTTTTTGCTACCCTCAGATAATGTTGATACTTCATCGTCAATGAACGACGATTCTATGATATATTCTCTCTCTACCTTCAGTGAAAGTTGGTAGATCACCATCAGTGAAAGTGGGTGTTTGTTATCTTTTTGCTACCCTCAGTGAACGTTGTTAGTTCATCGTCAGTGAACAAGGATGCTGTGATATATTTTCTATATACCTTTAGTGAAAGATGGTAGATCACCATCAGTGAAAGTTGGTGTTTCTTATCTTTTTTCTACCCTCCGTGAATGTTGGTAGTTCATCGTCACTGAATGACGGTGCTATGATATATTTTCCTCTACCTTCAGTGAAAGTTGGGAGATCACCATAAGTGAAAGTTGGTATTTGTTATCCTTTTTCTACCTTCAATGAATGTTGGTAGTTCATCGTCAGTGAACGACGATGCTATCATATATTTTCTCCCTACCTTTAGTGAAAGTTGGTAGATCACCATCAGTGAAAGTTTGTGTTTGTTATATTTTTGCTACCTTTAGTGAACGTTAGTAGTTCATCGTCAATGAACGGCGATGCTATAATATATTTTCTCTCTACCTTCAGTGAAAGTTGGTAGATCACCATCAGCGAAAGTTGGTGTTTGTTATCTTTTTGCTACCCTCTGTGAAAGTTGGTAGTTCATCGTCAGTGAACGGTGGTGCTATGATATATTCTCTCTCTATGTTCAGTGAAAGTTGGTAGATCACCATCAGTGAAAGTTGGTGTTTGTTATCTTTTTTCTACCCTCAGTGAATGTTGGTAGTTCATCATCTGTGATCGGTGATGCTATGATATATTTTCTCTCTACCTTTAGTGAAAGTTGGTAGATCACCATCAGTGAAAGTTGGTGTTTCTTATCTTTTTTCTACCTTCAGTGAACGTTGGTAATTCATCATCAGTGAACAGCGAAGATATAATATATTTTCTCTCTACCTTAATTGAATGTTGGTAGATCACCATCACTGAAAGTTGGTGATTGTTATCTTTTTTCTACCCTCAGTGAATGTTGATAGTTCATCGTCAGTGAACGACGATGCTATGATATATTCTCTCTCTACCTTCAGTGAAACTTGGTAGATCACCATCAGTGAAATTTGGTGTTTGCTATCTTTTTGCTACCCTCAGTGAATGTTGGTAGTTCATCGTCAGTGAACGGAGATGCTATGATATATTTTCTATATACGTTTAGTGAAAGTTGGTAGATCGCCATCAGTGAAATTTGGTGTTTCTTATCTTTTTGCTACTGTGATACGGTGGGAGAACTGACTTGAGGTTTTGCGTTTGTATTCGCAAATGTTTCGGTTGAGCAAGAGTCGCCACCGACTTTTTATTTTATCCTAAGGAAAGGTTAAAAAGCACAGCAAAAACCTTTTGAGATGTTTTCTTGGGTTCGGGGAGTAGATTATAGAAAGGGAAGGTATTAGCACCCTTTCTATCCATGGTTATCCATGGGCTCTTAGTTACTTGCTTAGATCACTTGCCTTTTTGTTTTCAATTGTTTTAAATGGTGCTTGAGTGTGTGGGTTTGAAAATGTTTTGAAAAGAAGCCAATGTGGTGGCAACCTTTGTAATGATCCATGTGGGGATGTATACAAAGATGTACGTCTTTTGAAAAGGTTTTCATTTGTTTTTGAAAGTTATTTTGAAAGTGTAGTGATGTGTGGTTTTTGAAATAGGCAAGTGTTTTAGTTTGCAAGATTGATTCAAGTAACTAAGAGATTATCTACTCCTAAATTTCTCAAAGATTATTGCTATATCTTAACCCTTTTAACAAGTTTGTTCCACCATTGCAGTTGGTGGACAATCTCATGTTAGGATGTGAAAGGGACGGGCGCGGGTCACCGTTTAGACCATAATTGCAATGATGCTAAGTATCTTTGGGCCATTTTCTTGAGGGACTTGATCATTTGATTTGTTTTTGTTTTGCCCAAAGAGAACTAACATGCAATATGGCCCAATTTTGAAAGGCAACAAGTGGAATACCCTAGGGGGTGCAAGTGTGATTTAGTGTGTTCATTTTCATGCTTGTTTGTCTTGAGATTAGGTCATAACTATTTTTGTTGTTTTTCGCATACAAACCCTAATTCTAACATGGTATAATTAGAAAGCAATAAAGTGCGAAAACAAATTTACTAAGCTATTACAAAACCAAATATGGGAATGGGGTACAAATGTTCGAATGGGGATATTGACAAGTAATTTAAACCTAAAACTATTACATCAATTTTGAATATTTGCAATGTAAATAAATTGCATAATTAAATGGAAATTAAATAAATATGCAAAATGCAAAAAGAAAGTTTTTATATGTATGAGAAAAGTATGGTTTATGTAAAATAAAATAAGAAAATAAAAAGGTATTATTTTGAGTATTTTCAACTTTTAGGGCAAAAACCCTAATTGTAATCAAGATGTATATTAATTAATTAATTCACATAATATTCATTATACAAAAATAAAATAAAACATGGTATATTTGTAAAAAAGGCATTTTTTAGTATTAAATGTTAAAAAAAATAAAATATGTACATTTTTTGGTATTTTTACTCTAAGTATATTAATATATATATATATATATATATATATATATATATATATATATATATATATATATATATATATATATATATATATATATATATATATATATATATATATATATATATATATATATATATATATATATATATATATATATATATATATATATATATATATATATGTATATTTATATTATCCTAAATATGTATTATATATATAAATAATAATAATAATTAATTTTTTTGGAAAATAGTATTTTTTATATGAAATATTTTCAGAGGGTAATATAAAATAAAAATAAAAATGAAAATATATTCACACTATTTTTTCTATTTATTCTAAATAATAATATGTATTTATTTATGTATAAACAAAAGAAATAACTAAATAAATATGCAATAAATTCAAAAAATGATGGAAAAAATATTTTTAAAATTTTAATGTGCTGAGAAAAAATAAATGAGTCAAATGAAAAAAGAAAATATCAAAAATCAATAAAAATAAAGCAAATGGGCTCAGGGGGTGTAAACCAAAAAAAGGGGTGTGAATAAAAAAAACACAAAGCAAGCCCAGCCCAATGCCACTGTCTTCAACCTCCAGCACAATGTTTGAAAATGTGCGCGCCCTGTTCTTCAATGTCCAACTCTCGATTCCTGGCTTTTTAACAAAAACTCATAACACAACAAATGTTCAGCATGAAGAGACGATTCTAACCATGTATGGAACTTGATCTAACTCTCTATGATGAGGGAGAATTTCTCCTCCCCCAAATCCTAACCTAGTTTTTCTGCCATTTTCAAACTCCAAATTCTCTCTACTCAGGCAAAAGAAATGAAATGTAAAGATATGTACATGTTCAGGGCTATGAGTAGAACCTTGTTTCTTCACAAACTTAAGACTAAAGATACATAATAAGAGAGATACGAGTTCAAAGTTTTACCTGTGCAGTTGAACTTCTATCTGGAGAATGAGGAACTTCCAGTGCAAGGTGATGATTGGAAAAGCTTCCTTGAGGTCCAGGGATGCTGTTTCAATGCTTACTTTGTCTTGAGAGCTTCTGAATCAAGCTATAGAACTTCACCTGCAAGTCAAAAATGTGAAAATGGTGGAAACTGTTAGAGGGATTACAGGTCAGGTTTTAGGTCATGGTAAGCTTGCATATATGCTAGGGAATGTGTATGAACTGATTTTAGCAAGAATGCTCGAGAGAAAATGAAGTTGGCACTCAAACTGCAGAGGCAACCCTGTTTTTGCAGTTTGAGGATGATTCTGAGATGGAGGGTGTTTTGGAGGTGCAAGGGTCGTGTCTTAGCTTGGTTATGTTCTCTTGAAGGTGTTTGATCAGTTTGTTCTTGTGTGTCTATGCTGAGATGAGAGTTGTTACAAGTTATGGACTTTTCTTCACACTTAAGCAACAAAATGCAACTTGGCTTTCTAGGTCAGTAGAGGACCCCCTAATGTGCTGCATAAGCTTCTCTTGATCAGTGTGTTATGCACATAATCTTGTGCCAAGCAGATTTTCTATGTACCTTCTTGATTTGTAATTGGACATAAAGCTAATCTTTTCAAAAATGGAAAGTTCACTTTATCTAGTTTAGGGTTAGTTCATCATGTAATGTCCAAATGCTTAGAATAACAACTTGGCACATTGGTTTTGCATTTAATTCTTGAGTGTAACTTGGTTTAAGGACCTGTAATCTAGCCTAAAGCAAGCTGAGTTCAAATTGCAAGATTATGAGCATGTTTTGGTTAAGAACAAAAAGTGAATTTTTGCCAACTTGTGAAATTCGAATCTCTCAAGTTATGAGGTTGTTTGATGAGTTCTTGGACATTTTGGAAAGCTTGGAATGTGTACTACAATCCATCTTTGAAATGCAAATTGAAATTCCAAGTGGAAGGGTATGAAAAATGGCCTTGAAGTGGGGTAGAAAACCTTGTCAAAATAGGGTAAAATTCCACTAAGTTAAAAATGGTTTAGTGCCCTTATTCAAAAAATTGTAACTTGGGATACAAGCTTCAAATGAGAAAACTTTGTGAATCAAAGTTGTAGATTATGCAACAAGCTACAACTTTCATGTTTTGACTTTTGTTTGAATCCAAATGGATCTTGGTGAAAAGATGGGGCAAAGTTGGGAAAAAATTAGGGTTTTTCATAACTTAGAAAAATTCTAAGTTATGAAAAATTCCATTTTCTAACCCTAATTTGCATTTTGTGATTTCTTGGTGAACAAGTTTCATGATTTGGCATGTTTTGGTGAAAAATGAATCTTGACTCTTGATTTTGACCAAAAAGTCAAAGTCTGACTTTTCAGTATACAGTCAAAATTGATCAATTGACTGGGAAATTCAACTGTCAACCTTGTGTACTTGGGATCTTTTGAGCTTGATGAATGTGTCAAGACCATTTCATTGAGTCCTTGAGTCCATATGTGAGCTTGATTTGCCATTGGCTAGGTCAAACAGTCAAAAATTGCCTTTGTGCAGTCAAAACCCTAAAAATGACCATTTTGCCCTTTTGGTGATCTGATCAAATTTCTTATGGAATTGTGATCCAAACTTGATCAAATGGTCCATATGAGTTCACTATGTTGATGTGGGTCAAATTTCATGAGGTTTGACTGTCAATTGGCCACAGTTGACTTTTTCCCCAATACAGCTGATTTCTAGGTCATCTGTCTAATTGACTGGGCAAAACTTGGACTCAAGACTGGAAACTTGGTGAGGATAAACTTGGGAGTCCAATATGAAACATGAAAGTCATCTTAGGCATTCTAGGTCAAAACATCCTTGGGAAAACACAAACCCTAATTTGAGTCCACAGTGCAAGGAGAAGTCTTGAGCAGAGGAAACCCTAACTGGATCTTGATCTTCAAGGGTCTTGTGATGAGAAAATGTTGAGGAAATGGGAGGGAAAATTTTGGGGTACAACAGTTGCCCCTGTTCAATCTTCTTGGACCTGAAGAGTTAGATTGGCGAGATTGCCTTTCGTGACTCGAGGGTAAAAGGAGATTGGACACTAGAGTGCCCGGAAATTTGCACTCGCATGTTGAAGTATCAGCAATGTGATGTCAGGAATGGGCTTACAGATTCCATTTGGAGAGGTGGTGGATAGGGAGATGGGCTTATAGATGCCATCTGGAGATGTGACAGAACCTTGTCGGGAATGGGCTTATAGATGCCATTTGGAAGTGTCGATCGCATAAGAGATTCCTTAGCGAGAACTTGTATATTTGAGAAAGACGGATGTTTTCCTGGCTTGTTACAGGTGTTTGATCTTCAGTCTCCTTATGCAGATATGCCCTGGCTAGATACAGGTATCGAATCTACAATTGGTTGCTCACAAATGTGCCCTGGCTGGATACAGGAGTCGAATCTGGAAATAGTCGTTAATAGATGTGCCCTGGCTGGATACAGGAATCGAATCTTCGAACTCTTCAGACGTGCCTTGGCTAGATACAGGAATCGAGTCTGGAAACGTGGTCAACAGATATGCCCTGGCTGGATACAGGAATCGAATCTGGAGATGTTGTAGTTGATAGATGTGCCCTGGCTGGATACAGGAATCGAATCTGGAGATGTTGTAGTTGATAGATGTGCCCTGGCTGGATACAGGAATCGAATCTTCGAACTCTTCAGACGCGCCCTGGCTAGATATAGGAATCGAGTCTGGAAACTGATCACTCTCAGATGTGCCCTGGCTAGATACAGGTATCGAATCTGGAATTGTGACAGTTGAAGGTAGTTGTTTTTGGGATTGTCTTTTTCCTGAAAAGGCAAAAACGTAAGTTGTATGCAATGTCATGATGTATGATATGCATGATGTCATGATGTTCAACATGAGATGGTGTTGTATGCACTTTATCATATATGTAAGCAAGATGTATGAAAATGTGAAATGTTTATGAATGTAATTTCGTCTTAGGAAAATAAATCCTTGACGAACGGCCGGGGAGTTGCTCTGTGGAAGAGATACTTGGCCGAAGTTTTGCTGAGAGGCCTGTTGAGGACTTTAATGATGGATTCCGCTGGGGATAATGATGATAAACTCCGCTGGGGATTGAAGGAACTTGCCGAGGGCGATCTTCCGTTATTATCATTATTATTTTAACTGAGGATAACCCAGTTATAAGTCCTTGTGAGGAAATAACTCTAAATAACACTCGGGAGATGCGTCCGTGCACTATAGGGAACAAGCTTCCAGAATCTACTGGGGATGAGCTTTAAGACCTGCCGGGGAGTGTTGTGCCTTTTCAGGATTGTCGGGGAGTCAACTCCGCTTGGGGAGAGTATTGCTGAATCTTGTCTTACTCTGCGGGACGTTGAGATGATTTGGTCACATTCTTCAGTCGAATCTACCTTGGTACCTTGGCGGACAAAACAACCAGACTGAATCAGACAACTCCACATTGCCCCTGTTTCTGATGTCACCTGTAATTAATCTTTCGTTTCATATGCGAATATTTATGAGTCAACAATTTTAATGTCAAATGCATATATCAAAAATGAACATTGGTCGTTCTTCGCAAGACAAAGCAGAAAAAAGGGAAAACAATGGCAATTTGTATGGACAAGTGAATTTGTATTGATTTGAACTTTGCCTGTGAATAGGCGTTTTTGTACAAGAGGCTGACATCCTAGTAAGAGGACGCCGCCAAATAACATAGAGTTTGCAATTTGAAAAAAAGAAACCAAAACAGCTATGTGAACAATCCCACTGGGTTCCAACTCTGCTATCGCCTTTATGTCTTCGGATGTCTCATCGCTTTGCTACCTAGTTGAAGATGAAGCTGATTGGTCGATGCCGAAATCTGAGCCAAATAGTTGATGTCGAATTCCGGATGCGAAGCGATCCAATGAGACATAGTGTTACGCTTTTATCCCTAACTTTTGCCTGGACCGCCCTTTCGGGTTTTCAGTCCACCGGGATACCCATTTTTGCCCAGGTCGCCTTTTCAGGTTTTCGACTTGCCGGGTGTACAGATTTTTATTCATTTCATCCCTTATTTTTGCCCGAACCCTTTTGGTTCGCCGGGAAGCCCTTATTTTTGTCTAGGTATGTCAACCTAGCGGGTCTTTTATTTATGCGTAGTATTTTTTCACTATGTCTGCATTGGCGGGGTGAGGAAGGTCGTCACCATCCATGGTGGTTAGGATCATGGCTCCTCCTGAGAACACACATTTAACCACAAATGGCCCTTCGTATGTAGGGGTCCATTTGCCCCGGGGATCACTTTGAGGAAGGATGATGCGTTTGATTACCAGGTCTCCAACTTGATACTCTTGTGGTCTGACTTTCTTGTTAAATGCCCTGATCATCCGTTTTTGATATCTTTGACCATGACAGATAGCAGTGAGCCTTTTTTCGTCAATCAGATTTAATTGATCAAGTCGAGTTTGGATCCAATCATCTTCATTCAAGTCTGCATCCTTCATTATCCAGAGAGAGGGTATCTGGACTTCAATTGGCAATACAGCCTCCATGCCATAGACCAAGGAGAAAGGATTTGCCCCGGTTGACGTCCTTGCTGAGGTACGGTACCCATGAAGAGCGAACGGTAGCATCTCGTGCCAATCTTTATAGGTCACTGTCATCTTCTGCACAATTTTCTTGATATTCTTATTGGCTGCCTCTACAGCCCCATTCATCTTCGGCCGGTAGGGAGAAGAATTGTGGTGCTGTATCTTGAATTGTTCACAGAGTTCAGTGATCATTTTGTTATTGAGATTGGTACCATTGTCCGTAATGATTCTTTCCGGGACTCCGTACCGACAGATCAGATTATGCCGGATGAAACGTGCCACGACGCTCTTGGTTACTGTGGCATAGGAAGCTGCCTCAACCCATTTCGTGAAATAATCGATCGCCACCAAGATGAAGCGATGCCCATTGGATGCCGTCGGTCGGATCTCACCGATCATATCGATGCCCCACATTGCAAAAGGCCAAGGTGCCGTCAGGACATTCAAAGGAACCGGAGGGATATGCACCTTGTCAGCATAGATCTGGCATTTATGACATGTTCGGGAGTGTTGGTAACAATCGGCTTCCATTGTGGACCAGAAATATCCTGCCCGAAGGATTTTCTTAGCCATGGTGTGTCCACTGGAATGTGTTCCAAATGTGCCTTCATGTAATTCCATCATAATTTTCTCTGCTTCAGCCTTATCCACACAACGTAGCAGAGTTGAATCATGATTCCGTTTGTAGAGAATGCCGTTGCTGAGGAAGAATTTTGCAGCAAACCTCCTCATGAACTTCTTATCATTGACAGATGCACCTTCAGGGTATTCCTGAGCTTCCAAGTACCTCTTCACCTCATGATACCAGGGTTTTTCAGTCACCTTCTCAGCCTCCAGCTCACAGCAGTACGCCGGTTCATCCAACTTCCAGATAATGATTCGGGGAGCCTCATTGTCCCATTTAACTTTGAACATTGAAGACATCGTGGCTAGTGCGTCCGCTAGCTGATTCTCCTCTCTAGGGAAGTGTTCGAAAGTTATTTCTTCAAAGTGGGGGAGCAAGGTCAACACGTACTCCTTGTAAGGAATAAGATTTGGGTGTTTCGTATCCCACTCACCTTTGATCTGATTGATCACGAGAGTGGAATCTCCGAAGACACTTAGAAATTTGATCCTTAAGTCGATTGCAGCTTGTAAACCCATGATACATGCCTCATATTCTGCCATGTTGTTGGTGCAGCTGAAACATAATCGGGCGGTGAGGGGAGTATGAGTTCCTTTGGGAGATATTATTACAGCGCCGACGCCGTTACCCAAAGCATTAGAGGCTCCATCAAAATGCATAGACCATCGGGATCCTTCCTCAGGCCCTTCATCCGGTCCAGGTACTTCACAGTCAGTTACCACCATGATGTCTTCGTCCGGAAAATCAAAGTTCAATGATTGGTAATCATCCACAGGTTGGTGTGCCAAATGATCCGCCAGTACACTTCCCTTAATTTCTTTCTGAGTTGTATACTGGATGTCATATTCTGTCAAGATCATTTGCCATCTCGCTATTCTTCCAGACAGAGCGGGCTTTTCAAATATGTACTTGATGGGATCCATCTTTGAAATCAATAAAGTAGTGTGAGTCAGCATATACTGTCTCAGCCGGCGAGCAGCCCATACAAGAGCGCAGCAAGTTTTCTCAAGCAGTGAGTAACGAGACTCACAGTCGGTAAACTTTTTGCTAAAGTAATAAATAGCGTGCTCTTTTCGGCCAGACTCGTCATGCTGCCCCAGCACACACCCCATTGAATTGTTAAGTACTGTCAAGTATAGTATTAGAGGCCTTCCTTCCACCGGTGGCATAAGAATGGGTGGTTGTTGGAGATATTCCTTTATCTTCTCAAAGGCGGCCTGACATTCATCATTCCAGCGTACTACTTGATCTTTCTTCAGCAATTTGAAGATTGGCTCACAAGTAGCAGTCAGATGTGAGATGAATCGGGCAATGTAATTCAGTCGTCCCAGAAAGCCTCTGACTTCTTTCTCTGTTTTTGGAGTCGGCATCTCTTGTATGGCTTTTACCTTGGTAGGGTCCACCTGGATACCCTTATCACTCACGATGAAACCTAACAATTTTCCGGATCTTACCCCAAAGGTGCATTTGTTGGGATTCAACCTCAGCTTGTACAACTTGAGTCGGTCGAACAACTTCCTCAGATGGTCAAGGTGCTCCTCCTCAGTTTGAGACCTTGCAATCATGTCATCAACGTATACCTCAATCTCATGATGGATCATATCATGAAATAAAGCGACCATGGCACGTTGATAGGTTGCCCCAGCATTTTTCAACCCAAATGGCATGACCTTGTAACAGAAGGTTCCCCACTGTGTCACAAAGGTAGTCTTCTCCATATCTTCCGGGGCCATTTTGATCTGATTATACCCTGAAAAACCATCCATGAAGGAGAACACCTTGTGTTGAGCGGTATTGTCGACAAGAACGTCGATGTGAGGTAAGGGGAAGTCGTCCTTGGGGCTTGCCCTGTTCAAATCCCTGTAGTCGACACACATCCTGACTTTTCCATCCTTCTTTGGTACTGGCACTACGTTAGCAACCCACTGAGGGTAAGAAGTTACTGCTAGAAACCCGGCGTCGAACTGCTTCATAACCTCAGCCTTGATCTTTTCAGACATCTCTGGACGCATCCGTCAGACTTTTTGCTTTACCGGAGGGCAATCTTCCTTGGTTGGTAGGTGGTGAACTACAATGTCGGCATCCAAACCAGGCATATCTTCATAGGACCAAGCAAAAATCTCCATGTAATCCTGTAGCATCTGGATCAATCGTTGCTTCACGCTGAGCTCTAGATTGGCACCAATCTTGACCTCTTTCCTATCTGTCTCAGTACCCAGATTAATTGTCTCCAACGGCTCTTCATGTGGTTGAATAGCTCTCTCTTCCTGGAGTAGCAGTCTTGCGAGTTCACCAGGCACTTCGCAGTCATCTTCACCTTCGTCTTCGGCCAAGTTGATCGGATTCTCAAAGTCATAACTGGCGGTAGCAGAGCTGTTACCAGTGAGATCCAGAGTGGATTGAAACCTGTATAAGTGAGTGTGTGTAAATATAGCTGTTTTGCAATATGTATAACACAGAAAGAAAAAAAAAGCGCAAGATTTGAAATGCAACAAACGTCCAATGTTTTGATTGATGATATATGAAAATGTCATACAAAAAAGCCCTCACAAATGGAGCTACGATGCCCCGGGTAGGACACCGAGCCAACAAAGTTTTAACATATTGTTTGTTACAAATTGGAAATTAAAAGAAATTAATTACTGCGTGACAAATGTGATAGGAGTAAAATCCTTTACTGTCCAGTTGCTCGGTCCGTCGCTGGTAGTCGGGTAGATCCAACTGTCAAATTCTGCTTCCTCTACATCCTCCTCAATAGCATTCACCCTTGAGTTGGAGATAAACACCAGAGCCTTTCTGACCTTCTCCTTGCGCACAGCCCTCTGAGCCTCTGCAGTAAAGCCCAGCCCAAACTTGTCGTTCTTCTGAGTGAAGTCAGGAAGCTGACCCCAGTTTGCACAATTGCCTTTCTGAACCACAGCCCGGGCATCCCTTAGGGAAGCCATCTTCAAGGAAACATTCTCTTCGTCTGTTGTTTCTGCTGCTGCTGAAATTGGATGTACCTCCTCGAAATGCTGAAAGGGGGTTTCAATAAACTCCCCGTCCATCTCAATGTATCTGAAGGAATTCAAATGGCTCACCATATACTCCTCTTCTCCTTGCACAGTGACGATCTTCCCCCTGACAGGGTACTTCAGCTTCTGGTGCAAGGTAGAGGTCACTGCCCCAGCTTTATGGATCCAAGGTCGACCCAGTAGACAAGAGTACGATGGACGTATATCCATCACATAAAAAGTAGAGTCAAATACTTGAGAGCCCACACGAATAGGGATGTCAACCTCTCCATGAACCATCCTTTTTGAACCGTCAAAGGCCCTGACGATGATATTGCTGGGCTTCAGTTCTAGGCCTTCATAATCCAAACGGTCTAAAGCCTTTTTCGGTAGAACATTCAAGGAAGAACCAGTATCCACCAATACATGCGCCAGAGTAGTGCCCCTGCATTCGATAGAGACATGCATGGCATCATTGTGGTCTCTTCCCTTCGTAGTCAGGTCAGCATCTGAAAAACCCAAGCCATTGTCTGCTGTCAGATTTGCTACGCAATCAGTGAACTGGACTGCAGATGTCTCCTGTGGCACATGAGCCGTCTTGAGAAATGAAATCAAGGCTTTAGCATGGGCCTCGGAGCATAGCAATAAAGAGAGCATGGAGATCTTGGAGGGCGTATGCCCCAGCTTCTCGACAACATTGAAATCACTTTTCTTTATTATTTTCAGGATCTCCTCCATTTCTTGTTGGGAGGCCTCAGCATTTATAGGTATTGGTGCCTCCATCCGGGCAGGCTCCTCTTCAATCCCTTTGCCCCGAGCATTAGATGACTCGGCGGCAGGGGAAACAACTTGATCAGCAACAGTAACAGGTACACTTGTAGGTGTTATAAGGAGGGGTCTTCGAATAGCGGGCGGTGCAATGTCAGGCGAGAAGAGCCTGCCACTGCGGGTGACCTTGGCCGGACCAGTGATATCGCAGATACTGGCGCCAGTGTCGAATTCTTGTTTGATTCCATTTACATATACGTCTGCCCCATAATGCCAGGGGACAGCTTTATCAGATACGTAGGGGAGAGGCCCCGGAACAGTAATAACCACAGGTGCAACAGTCATGATTTGAACAGGCTTCTTTGGGAGAGCCTTGATTGGATTATTGAAGATGGTAACCACAGAAACTTCTTTTACCGGAACCAACTGAACAGCAGACTTCTTAAACATAATCTCCTTGCTATCCATTAGGCTTTGGACGCCTAACCTCAGCAAGGGACAACCAGATAGGGAAACAGCACAGAACAGGCAACCTTCACTGCAACCCGGAAATAAACCGGCCCGCAGTAGGTTCTTCTTGACAGTCCTCAGAGGGGTGACAACTTCATTTACCGAAAAAGCATACAGTTCTTCCTCAATGGCATTTACTCTATGCTGGGGCATAGGAGCAGTTACAACATTTGGTCTCTCCGGCGCTTCAAACTGAATTTCCTTTGCGTCGATCAAATCTTGCACCTTGTTTCTCAAGGCCCAGCAATCATCAGTAGTGTGCCCGGGACTATCAGAATGATAAGCACACCGGGCATTTGGGTTATACTTAGGAGACGCAGTGTTGACAACCTTAGGAGCTTCTTTGAGGGTCACCAGGTTGGTGGATAACAGTTGGGGTAAAATTTGAGATAAGGTCATACTCAGTCGGGTATACTGCCTCTTGGGCCTTTCGCTTCTTTGTTGATTGTACTGCTGAGGAGCAGCAACAGGTTTTGAGATGACCAAAGCATTGACGGCTTGGCGACTTTCTGGCTTGATTTGTCTTCTAGGACCATAGACGGCACTTGCTTCTTTCTTAAACGGCCTCTTCTCAGCACTTGTGGAGGCAGCCTTTTGTATCTTGCCTGACCTGATGCCAGCTTCAATTCTTTCTCCCGTCAATATCAAATCTGTAAACCCAGCGGAGGAGTTACCAACCAAATGATTGAAAAACGGACCAGACAACGTCCCTAGAAACATATCAACCAGCTCACGATCAGTCAATGGAGGCTGCACCCTGCCAGCCAAATCTCTCCATTTTTGTGCGTACTCTTTGAACCCTTCACCCATTCCTAGAGACATACCCTGAAGTTGGGTACATGTAGGAGCGAGATCAGAATTGTATTGGTATTGTCTGTAGAATGCGGTTGCCAAATCTTCCCAGTGTCGGATGCTGGTTCCATCTAATTGGTAGAACCATTCAAGCTGTGACCCCGAGAGGCTATCTTGGAAGAAGTGAATCCAGAGGTTCTTATCCGCCGTATAAGGTTGGATCTTCATTACGTACGACCTTAGATGCAGCTTTGGGCAGGAGACCCCATCATACTTGGCGAAGGCAGGCGCCTTAAACTTGTGTGGAATTACTACCCCAGAAGATAACCCCAAATCTCCGAAATCCAGCCCTGGCACATTCTGAATTTCCATGGAGCTTAAGCGGTCCTCCAATTGCTTGTATCTGTCAGCAGCAGGTGGGTATTGTTCGTCGTTATAGTCCGTCTCGTTGTCGGAGGCTGCGGGACTAGGAGCCCCTCCCCCTTGGGGACTGTTTTTCTCAGCAGAAGAAGTGGTTGGATCAGCTTCATTATGGAGTGTGTTCCCAAATCTGCGTCCGGTGTTGAACAACGCAGTCCTCTTTTTCTTCTTCTTCTTCAGGAGTAGAGTCTTCAACTCTTGCTGACCTTGGGCTAGGCTTAGGACCATCTCTTGAAACTGTGCACTTTGGGCCTGAAGGGCCTTGATTGCTTGCTCACTGGAGGAGTCTGGATTCATGATGACTGTGCAAAATAAACAGCGAAGGAGATTAAGCAACCTATGAAATAGGGTACCTGCTATGCATATGGTGCAATGGAATGCGTATGTTTTATGTTTTCAAAGACAAACAAGATTCAACTTTGTAGACAAAAAGGGAAACACACTTCATTAGATTAAAATTTTCAATTGTTCAACAATTTGCCCTTAGGCATTACAGGAATGAAAAATACTGGAAAGGAAATAAACTATAAAAGGAAACATCCAAAGCTCATCAATGCTCCCATGACCTCCTCTTTTCAGTGCTGATGTAGTTGTTCAGGACCCGCTCTTCCTCCAATTGCTTAGTCAGCCTCTGGATCTTCCGTTCCTGCTCGTTGAACTTCTCCCGATAGAAATCCCGTTCTTCCTTTAGCTGTCCCCAAGATCTCTTCATGGTGTCAAAATCAGTAGGTATCTGAGGAGGGAGGACAGTTGGAGGAACCCCATCTTCATCAGGAGACTCAAGGATGAGAGGTCTAACAGCTTCGTAGGGCATACCTAACCTCTGAGCACGGATGCGGACCCACTTGCAATAGGGCTTCAATGGCAGAGAAGTCTTTGGTCCCAACTCATGTGGGTTGACTTTGTGGATTCTGTCCCAGGCTCTAATGAATCCCTGGCGTAGTTTGTCACTGTCTGCCTGAAACTCAAAATGGAAGTGAGGAACCAGCATTTCATGAGGCCCATCTCCTCTGGCTCTTCCAAACTGACGGAGAGCTAAGCATGGATTATAAGAGATTCCTCCTTGGATACCAATTAACGGAATGTTAGGGTATTCTCCGCAACGGTCAATAACAGCTACCTCATCCAAACCTCTGAGAGTCCAGGTGATGTCATTATCAGTGAGAGCCATTAACCTCCTAGCCCAACCTTTTCCTTCTTCATTCTTCAGCGCGAACTTAGGAAGGTGCGAAATAAACCACCTTACTAGCAAAGGAGCACAACACCACGGAGTTCCCCGTTTTCGAGCAGTACGAGCATAGAGTTGTTGTAGAATATCACCCAAAAGAGTGGGTACCGGATTCCGAGACATGAAAATCCTTATGACATGGATACTGATAAAAGTGTCAGGGTTGGGAAACAATACCAGACCATAGATCAAAAGAGCCAGAATATCCTCGTACGCCTTGAAGTCCAAGTCATTCCAGAAATCATTAGCCTTGCCAACCAGAAATTTGACCAAAAAGCCCTTGATCCCATTTCTAGTTTCCCAGTTGGACAATACCTCTTCTTTGGTCAAGGGGAGAATTGCAGCAATCTCTTCAGGCCTAGGAGTCTTTTCCAAACCAGTGAATGGAGTTTGTTCCAAGACAGGGATCCCAAGCAAATAAGAAAATTCTTCCAGAGTAGGAACCAGCTGGAAGTCTTGAAAGGTGAAACAATGGTATAGAGGGTCATAAAACTGGGTCAGAACACTTATCAGTTGTTGGTCCCATTTGGCAGTGATCAAGCCAAGGAGAGACCCATGTCTGTTGATGAAGGAAGAAGTGTTTGGAATCCTACCAACCAAATCCTTGAGTAAAATTGGTGGTTGAACAAAGTTGAGCCGGACAGTATTCCTACGCACGGGCATCATGATGTCCTACAAAACAGAGCAAAGATGAAACTCTTTTGTCTTTGAAATGGGTTAGCCCTTTATACAGGATGCATGCAATGGTATGATGGCATGATGCTATGATGAAGCACACCACAAGTATTCACATAGGTAAATAAGGCACACAAGTCACACAAGACACCCTTAGGTTTCAGGCCAGCATGAGTTTCAGGTATTACCCTCTTTTGGTTTTGTTGGTTAAAACCAGTCCTATCAAAAGTAACCGGGTTCTAGAGGATCTCAAATCATTGGCTACCCTCAATCGGTCATAACTCCAGCATCGCAATCTTTTCTCGCGGCCAGAACCATCTCGAGAGTTTAGCCTCAATGAGTGTAGCATACTGCTACTGTCCTAATAGCCAAGTTGGTCAATTTAGGGTTCTAAGGTTGGTTGGTGTTTAATGACCCCTTAGAAGACCTATATTCTCCCCGTTGCAACACAAGGGATTTAGGTACAGACTAAGATGCCACACCAACGTAGCCACTGCTTCACCCATGTCGGTCTACGCCGGACAGGTCCCTCACAGATTATGCTACCTAAAAAGGGTATTTCCCAGATCCGTGTTAGGATCTATGAAACTCCGATGCAAAGCCCACAAATATAAAAGCAAACAAAGAAAACAATTGAAAACAAAGGTGATCTAAGCCCTAAGGTTACTCCACTTTTAAAGAATTCCCCAGCAGAGTCGCCAGTTCTGTGATACGGTGGGAGAACTGACTTGAGGTTTTGCGTTTGTATTCGCAAATGTTTCGGTTGAGCAAGAGTCGCCACCGACTTTTTATTTTATCCTAAGGAAAGGTTAAAAAGCACAGCAAAAACCTTTTGAGATGTTTTCTTGGGTTCGGGGAGTAGATTATAGAAAGGGAAGGTATTAGCACCCTTTCTATCCATGGTTATCCATGGGCTCTTAGTTACTTGCTTAGATCACTTGCCTTTTTGTTTTCAATTGTTTTAAATGGTGCTTGAGTGTGTGGGTTTGAAAATGTTTTGAAAAGAAGCCAATGTGGTGGAAACCTTTGTAATGATCCATGTGGGGATGTATACAAAGATGTACGTCTTTTGAAAAGGTTTTCATTTGTGTTTGAAAGTTATTTTGAAAGTGTAGTGATGTGTGGTTTTTGAAATAGGCAAGTGTTTTAGTTTGCAAGATTGATTCAAGTAACTAAGAGATTATCTACTCCTAAATTTCTCAAAGATTATTGCTATATCTTAACCCTTTTAACAAGTTTGTTCCACCATTGCATTTGGTGGACAATCTCATGTTAGGATGTGAAAGGGACGGGCGCGGGTCACCGTTTAGACCATAATTGCAATGATGCTAAGTATCTTTGGGCCATTTTCTTGAGGGACTTGATCATTTGATTTGTGTTTGTTTTGCCCAAAGAGACCTAACATGCAATATGGCCCAATTTTGAAAGGCAACAAGTGGAATACCCTAGGGGGTACAAGTGTGATTTAGTGTGTTCATTTTCATGCTTGTTTTTCTTGAGATTAGGTCATAACTATTTTTGTTGTTTTTCGCATACAAACCCTAATTCTAACATGGTATAATTAGAAAGCAATAAGGTGCGAAAACAAATTTACTAAGCTATTACAAAACCAAATATGGGAAGGGGGGTACAAATGTTCGAATGGGGATATTGACAAGTAATTTAAACCTAAAACTATTACATCAATTTTGAATATTTGCAATATAAATAAATTGCATAATTAAATGGAAATTAAATAAATATGCAAAATGCAAAAAGAAAGTTTTTATATGTATGAGAAAAGTATGGTTTATGTAAAATAAAATAAGAAAATAAAAAGGTATTATTTTGAGTATTTTCAACTTTTAGGGCAAAAACTCTAATTGTAATCAAGATGTATATTAATTAATTAATTCACATAATATTCATTATACAAAAATAAAATAAAACATGGTATATTTGTAAAAAAGGCATTTTTTAGTATTAAATGTTAAAAAAAATAAAATATGTACATTTTTTGGTATTTTTACTCTAAGTATATTAATATATATATATATATATATATATATATATATATATGTATATTTATATTATCCTAAATATGTATTATATATATAAATAATAATAATAATTAATTTTTTTGGAAAATAGTATTTTTTATATGAAATATTTTCAGAGGGTAATATAAAATAAAAATAAAAATGAAAATATATTCACACTATTTTTTCTATTTATTCTAAATAATAATATGTATTTATTTATATATAAACAAAAGAAATAACTAAATAAATATGCAATAAATTCAAAAAATGATGGAAAAAATATTTTTAAAATTTTAATGTGCTGAGAAAAAATAAATGAGTCAAATGAAAAAAGAAAATATCAAAAATCAATAAAAATAAACCAAATGGGCTCAGGGGGTGTAAACCAAAAAAAGGGGTGTGAATAAAAAAAACACAAAGCAAGCCCAGCCCAATGCCACTGTCTTCAACCTCCAGCACAATGTTTGAAAATGTGCGCGCCCTGTTCTTCAATGTCCAACTCTCGATTCCTGGCTTTTTAACAAAAACTCATAACACAACAAATGTTCAGCATGAAGAGACGATTCTAACCATGTATGGAACTTGATCTAACTCTCTAAGATGAGGGAGAATTTCTCCTCCCCCAAATCCTAACCTAGTTTTTCTACCATTTTCAAACTCCAAATTCTCTCTACTCAGGCAAAAGAAATGAAATGTAAAGATATGTACATGTTCAGGGCTATGAGTAGAACCTTATTTCTTCACAAACTTAAGACTAAAGATACATAATAAGAGAGATACGAGTTCAAAGTTTTACCTGTGCAGTTGAACTTCTATCTGGAGAATGAGGAACTTCCAGTGCAAGGTGATGATTGGAAAAGCTTCCTTGAGGTCCAGGGATGCTGTTTCAATGCTTACTTTGTCTTGAGAGCTTCTGAATCAAGCTATAGAACTTCACCTGCAAGTCAAAAATGTGAAAATGGTGGAAACTGTTAGAGGGATTACAGGTCAGGTTTTAGGTCATGGTTAGCTTGCATATATGCTAGGGAATGTGTATGAACTGATTTTAGCAAGAATGCTCGAGAGAAAATGAAGTTGGCACTCAAACTGCAGAGGCAACCCTGTTTTTGCAGTTTGAGGATGATTCTGAGATGGAGGGTGTTTTGGAGGTGCAAGGGTCGTGTCTTAGCTTAGTTATGTTCTCTTGAAGGTGTTTGATCAGTTTGTTCTTGTGTGTCTATGCTGAGATGAGAGTTGTTACAAGTTATGGACTTTTCTTCACACTTAAGCAACAAAATGCAACTTGGCTTTCTAGGTCAGTAGAGGACCCCCTAATGTGCTGCATAAGCTTCTCTTGATCAGTGTGTTATGCACATAATCTTGTGCCAAGCAGATTTGCTATGTACCTTCTTGATTTGCAATTGGACATAAAGCTAATCTTTTCAAAAATGGAAAGTTCACTTTATCTAGTTTAGGGTTAGTTCATCATGTAATGTCCAAATGCTTAGAATAACAACTTGGCACATTGGTTTTGCATTTAATTCTTGAGTGTAACTTGGTTTAAGGACCTGTAATCTAGCCTAAAGCAAGCTGAGTTCAAATTGCAAGATTATGAGCATGTTTTGGTTAAGAACAAAAAGTGAATTTTTGCCAACTTGTGAAATTCGAATCTCTCAAGTTATGAGGTTGTTTGATGAGTTCTTGGACATTTTGGAAAGCTTAGAATGTGTAATACAATCCATCTTTGAAATGCAAATTGAAATTCCAAGTGGAAGGGTATGAAAAATGGCCTTGAAGTGGGGTAGAAAACCTTGTCAAAATTGGTTAAAATTCCACTAAGTTAAAAATGGTTTAGTGCCCTTATTCAAAAAATTGTAACTTGGGATACAAGCTTCAAATGAGAAAACTTTGTGAATAAAAGTTGTAGATAATGCAACAAGCTACAACTTTCATGTTTTGACTTTTGTTTGAATCCAAATGGATCTTGGTGAAAAGATGGGGAAAAGTTGGGGAAAAATTAGGGTTTTTCATAACTTAGAAAAATTCTAAGTTATGAAAAATTCCATTTTCTAACCCTAATTTGCATTTTGTGATTTCTTGGTGAACAAGTTTCATTATTTGGCATGTTTTGATGAAAAATGAATCTTGACTCTTGATTTTGACCAAAAAGTCAAAGTCTGACTTTTCAGTATACAGTCAAAATTGTTCAATTGACTGGGAAATTCAACTGTCAACCTTGTGTACTTGGGATCTTTTGAGCTTGATGAATGTGTCAAGACCATTTCATTGAGTCCTTGAGTCCATATATGAGCTTGATTTGTCATTGGCTAGGTCAAACAGTCAAAAATTGCCTTTGTGCAGTCAAAACCCTAAAAATGACCATTTTGCCCTTTTGGTGATCTGATCAAATTTCTTATGGAATTGTGATCCAAACTTGATCAAATGGTACATATGAGTTCACTATGTTGATGTGGGTCAAATTTCATGAGGTTTGACTGTCAATTGGCCACAGTTGACTTTTTCCCCAATACAGCTGATTTCTAGGTCATCTGTCTAATTGACTGGGCAAAACTTGGACTCAAGACTGGAAACTTGGTGAGGATAAACTTGGGAGTCCAATATGAAACATGAAAGTCATCTTAGGCATTCTAGGTCAAAACATCCTTGGGCAAACACAAACCCTAATTTGAGTCCACAGTGCAAGGAGAAGTCTTGAGCAGAGGAAACCCTAACTGGATCTTGATCTTCAAGGGTCTTGTGATGAGAAAATGTTGAGGAAATGGGAGGGCAAATTTTGGGGTACAACAGCTACCCTCCGTGAATATTGGTAGTTCATCATCAGTGAATGGAGATGCTATAATATATTCTCTCTCTACCTTCAGTGAAAGTTGGTAGATCACCATCAGTGAAAGTTGGTGTTTGTTATCTTTTTTCTACCCTCAGTGAATGTTGGTAGTTCATCATCAGTGAACGGTGATACTATGATATATTTTCTCTTTACCTTTAGTGAAAGTTGGTAGATCACCATCAGTGAAAGTTGGTGTTTCTTATCTTTTTGCTACCTTGATATTTCATCGTCAGTGAGAAACGAAGCTATAATATATTTTCTCTCTACCTTCAGTGAATGTTGGTAGATCACCATCACTGAAAGTTGGTGATTGTTTTCTTTTTTCTACCCTCAGTGAATGTTGATAGTTCATCGTCAGTGAACGGTGATGTTATGATATATTCTCTCTCTACCTTCAGTGAAAGTTGGTAGATCACCATCAGGGAAATTTGGTGTTTGCTATCTTTTTGCTACCCTCAGTGAACGTTGGTAGTTCATCGTCAGTGAACGGAGATGCTATGATATATTTTCTATATACCTTTAGTGAAAGTTGGTAGATCACCATCAGTGAAATTTGGTGTTTCTTATCTTTTTGCTACCCTCCGTGAATATTGGTAGTTCATCATCGGTGAACGGCGATGCTATAATATATTCTCTCTCTACCTTCAGTGAAAGTTGGTAGATCACCATCAGTGAAAGTTGGTGTTTGTTATCTTTTTTCTACCCTTAGTGAATGTTGGTAGTTCATCATCAGTGAACGGTGATGCTATGATATATTTTCTCTTTACCTTTAGTGAAAGTTGGTAGATCACCATCAGTGAAAGTTGGTGTTTCTTATCTTTTTGCTACCTTGATATTTCATCGTCAGTGAGAAACGAAGCTATAATATATTTTCTCTCTACCTTCAGTGAATGTTGGTAGATCACCATCACTGAAAGTTGGGATTGTTATCTTTTTTCTACCCTCAGTGAATGTTGATAGTTCATCGTCAGTGAACGGTGATGCTATGATATATTCTCTCTCTACCTTCAGTGAAAGTTGGTAGATCACCATCAGTGAAATTTGGTGTTTGCTATCTTTTTGCTACCCTCAGTGAACGTTGGTAGTTCATCGTCAGTGAACGGAGATACTATGATATATTTTCTATATACCTTTAGTGAAAGTTGGTAGATCACCATCAGTGAAATTTGGTGTTTCTTATCTTTTTTCTACCCTCCGTGAATGTTGGTAGTTCATCATAAGTGAACGGCGGTGCTATGATATATTTTCTCTTTACCTTCAGTGAAAGTTGGTAGATCACCACCAGTGAAAGTTGGTATTTGTTATCTTTTTTCTACCTTCAATGAATGTTGGTAGTTCATCGTTAGATAACGACGATGCTATGTTATATTTTTTCTCTACCTTCAGTGAAAGTTGGTGTTTGTTATCTTTTTTCTACCTTCAATGAATGTCGGTAGTTCATCGTCAGTGAACGACGATGCTATGATGAATTTTCTCTCTACCTTTAGTGAAAGTTCGTAGATCACCATCAGTGAAAGTTGGTGTTTCTTATCTTTTTGCTACCTTCAGTGAACGTTGGTATTTCATCGTCAGTGAACGACGATGTTTTATTATAATTTCTCTCTACCTTTAGTGAATGTTGGTAGATCACCATCACTCAAAGTTGGTGATTGTTATCTTTTTGCTACCCTCAAAGAACGTTGATAGTTCATAGTCAGTGTACGACGATTCTATGATATATTCTCTCTCTACCTTCAGTGAAAGTTGGTAGATCACCATCAGTGAAAGTTGGTGTTTGTTATCTATTTACTACCCTCAGTGAACGTTGGTAGTTCATCGTTAGTGAACAGCGATGCTATGATATATTTTCTATATACCTTTAGTGAAAGTTGGTAGAACACCATCAGTGAAAGATGGTGTTTCTTATCTTTTTGCTACCCTCTGTGAATGTTGGTAGTTCATCGTCAATGAACGGCGGTGCTATGATATATTTTCTCTCTACCTTCAGTGAAAGTTGGGAGATCACCATCAGTGAAAGTTGGTATTTGTTATCCTTTTTCTACCTTCAATGAATGTTGGTAGTTCATCGTCAGTGAACGACGATGCTATGATATATTTTCTCCCTACCTTTAGTGAAAGTTGGTAGATCACCATCAGTGAAAGTTTGTGTTTGTTATATTTTTGCTACCTTTAGTGAACGTTGGTAGTTCATCGTCAGTGAACGGCGATGCTATAATATATTTTCACTCTACCTTCAGTGAAAGTTGGTAGATCACCATCAGTGAAAGTTGGTGTTTGTTATCTTTTTGCTACCGTCAGTGAATGTTGGTAGTTCATCGTCAGTCAACGGTGGTGCTATGATATACTCTCTCTACGTTCAGTGAAAGTTGGTAGATCACCATCAGTGAAAGTTGGTGTTTGTCATCTTTTTTCTACCCTCAGTGAATGTCGGTAGTTCATCATCAGTGAACGGTGATGCTATGATATATTTTCTCTCTACCTTTAGTGAAAGTTGGTAGATCACCATCAGTGAAAGTTGGTGTTTCTTATCTTTTTGCTAAGTTCAATGAACGTTGGTATTTCATCGTCAGTGAACAGCAAAGATATAATATATTTTCTCTCTACCTTCAGTGAATGTGGGTAGATCACCATCACTGAAAGTTGGTGATTGTTATCTTTTTTCTACCCTCAGTGAATGTTGATAGTTCATCGTCAATGAATGGTGATGCTATGATATATTCTCTCTCTACCTTCAGTGAAAGTTGGTAGATTACCACCAGTGAAATTTAGTGTTTGCTATCTTTTTGCTACCCTCAGGGAACCTTGGTAGTTCTTCGTCAGTGAACGGAGATGCTATGATATATTTTCTATATACCTTTAGTGAAACTTGGTAGATCACCATCAGTGAAATTTGGTGTTTCTTATCTTTTTTCTACCTTCAATGAATGTTGGTAGTTCATCGTCAGATAACGACGATGCTATGTTATATTATTTCTCTACCTTCAATGAAAGTTGGTGTTTGCTATCTTTTTTCTACCTTCAATGAATGTCGGTAGTTCATCGTCAATGAACAGCGATGCTATGATATATTTTCTCTCTACCTTCTGTTAAAGTTGGTAGATCACCATCAGTGAAAGTTGGTGTTTCTTATCTTTTTGCTACCTTCAGTGAACGTTGGTATTTCATCGTCAGTGAACGACGATGCTATAATATATTTTCTCTCTACCTTCAGTGAATGTTGGTAGATCACCATCACTGAAATTTAATGATTGTTATCTTTTTGCTACCCTCATTGAATGTTGATAGTTCATCGTCAATGAACAACGATTCTATGATATATTCTCTCTCTACCTTCAGTGAAAGTTGGTAGATCACCATCAGTGAAAGTTGGTGTTTGTTATCTTTTTGCTACCCTCAGTGAACGTTGGTAGTTCATCGTCAGTGAACAACGATGCTATGATATATTTTCTATATACCTTTAGTGAAAGTTGGTAGATAACCATCAGTGAAAGTTAGTGTTTCTCATCTTTTTGCTATCCTCCGTGAATGTTGGTAGTTCATCGTTAGTGAACGGCGGTTCTATGATATATTTTCTCTCTACCTTCAGTGAAAGTTGGGAGATCACCATCAGTGAAAGTTGGTATTTCTTATCCTTTTTCTACCTTCAATGAATGTTGGTAGTTCATCGTCATTGAGCGGCGATGCTATGATATATTTTCTCCCTACCTTTAGTGAATGTTGGTAGATCACCATCAGTGAAAGTTTTTGTTTGTTATATTTTTGCTACCTTTAGTGAACGTTGGTAGTTCATCGTCAGTGAACGGCGATGCTATAATATATTCTCTCTCTACCTTCAGTGAATGTTGGTAGATCACCATCAGTGAAAGTTGGTGTTTGTTATCTTTTTGCTACCCTCAGTGAATGTTGGTAGTTCATCGTTAGTGAACGGTGGTGCTATGATATATTCTCTCTTTACGTTCAGTGAAAGTTGGTAGATCACAATCAGTGAAAGTTGGTGTTTGTTATCTTTTTTCTACCCTCAGTGAATGTTGGTAGTTAATCATCAGTGAACGGTGATGTTATGATATATTTTCTCTTTACCTTTAGTGAAAGTTGGTAGATCACCATCAGTGAAAGTTGGTGTTTCTTATCTTTTTGCTACCTTGATATTTCTTCGTCAGTGAACAACGAAGCTATAATATATTTTCTCTCTACCTTCAGTGAATGATGGTAGATCACCATCACTGAAAGTTGGTGATTGTTATCTTTTTTCTACCCTAAGTGAATGTTGATAGTTCATCGTCAATGAACGGTGATGCTATGATATATTCCCTCTCTACCTTCAGTGAAAGTTGGTAGATCATCATCAGTGAAAGTTGGTGTTTCTTATCTTTTTGCTACCATCAGTGAACGTTGGTATTTCATCGTCAGTGAACAGCGAAGCTATAATATATTTTCTCTCTACCTTCAGTGAATGTTGGTAGATCACCATCACTGAAAGTTGGTGATTGTTATCTTTTTGCTACCCTCAGTGAACGTTGATAGTTCATCGTCAGTGAACAGTGATTCTATGATATATTCTCTGTCTACCTTCAGTGAAAGTTGGTAGATCACCATCAGTGAAAGTTGGTGTTTTCTATCTTTTTGCTACCCTCAGTGAACGTTGGTAGTTCATCGTCAGTGAACAGCGATGCTATGATATATTTTCTATATACCTTTAGTGAAAGTTGGTAGATCACCATCAGTGAAAGTTGGTGTTTCTTATCTTTTTGCTACCCTCCGTGAATGTTGGTAGTTCATCGTCAGTGAACGGCGGTGCTATGATATATTTTCTATCTACCTTCAGTGAAAGTTGGTAGATCACCATCAGTGAAAGTAGGTATTTGTTATCTTTTTTCTACCTTCAATGAATGGTTGTAGTTCATCGTCATTGAAAGACGATGCTATGATATATTTTCTCTCTACCTTCAGTGAAAGTTGGTGGATCACCATCAGTGAAAGTTGGCTTTTGTTATCTTTTTTATACCTTCAGTGAATGTTGGTAGTTCATCCTTAGTGAACGGAGATGCTATAATATATTTTCTCTCTACCTTCAATGAAGTTTGTAGATCACCATCAGTGAAAGTTTGTGTTTGTTATATTTTTGCTATCTTAAGTGAACGTTGGTAGTTCATCGTCAGTGAACAATGATGCTGTGATATATTCTCTCTCTATCTTCAGTGAAAGTTGGTAGATCACCATCACTGAAAGTTGGTGTTTGTTATCTTTTTGCTACCCTCAGTGAATGTTGGTAGTTCATCGTAAGTGAACGGTGGTGCAATGATATATTCTCTCTCTACCTTCAGTGAAAGTTGGTAGATCACAATTAGTGAAAGTTGGTGTTTGTTATCTTTTTGCTACCCTTAGTGAATGTTGGTAGTTCATCGCCATTTAACGGCGATGCTATGATATATTTTCTCTCTAACTTCAGTGAAAGTTGGTAGATCACCATTAGTTAAAGTTGGTGTTTGTTATCTTTTTTCTACCTCCAATGAACGTTGGTATTTCATCGTCAGTGAATGGTGATGCCATAATATATTTTCTCTCTACCTTCAGTTAAAATTGGTAGATCACCATTAGTGAAAGTTGGTGATTGTTATCTTATTGCTACCGTCAGTGAACGTTGGTAGTTCATCGTCAATGAATGGCGATGCTATGACATATTCTCTCTCTACCTTCAGTGAAAGTTGGTAGATCACCATCAGTGAAAGTTGGTGTTTGTTATCTTTTTTCTACCCTCAGTGAACGTTGGTAGTTCATCGTCAGTGAACGGAGATGATATAATATATTTTCTCTCTACCTTCAGTGACTGTTGGTAGATCACCATCAGTGAAAGTTGGTGATTGTTATCTTTTTGCTACCCTCAATGAACGTCGGTAGTTCAACGTCAGTGAACGACGATGCTATGATATATTCTCTATCTACATTCAAGGAAAGTTGGTAGATCACCATCAGTTAAGGTTGGTGTTTGTTATCTTTTTGCTACCCTCAGTGAACGTTGGTAGTTCATCGTCAGTGAACGACGGTGCTATGATATATTTTTTATATACCTTTAGTGAAAGGTGGTAGATCACCATCAGTGAAAGTTGGTGTTTCTTATCTTTTTGTTACCCTCAGTGAATGTTGCTAGTTCATCGTCAGTGAACGGCGGTACTATGATATATTTTCTCTCTACCTTCAGTGAAAGTTGGGAGATCACCATTAATGAAAGTTGGTATTTGTTATCCATTTTCTACCTTCAATGAATGTTGGTAGTTCATCATCAGTGAACGGCGATGATATGATATATTTTCTCTCTACCTTTATTGAAAGTTGGTAGATCACTATCAGTGAAAGTTTGTGTTTGCTATATTTTTTCTACCTTTAGTGAAAGTCGGTAGTTCTTCGTCAGTGAATGGCGATGCTATAATATATACTCTCTCTACCTTCAGTGAAAGTTGGTAGATCACCATTAGTGAAAGTTGGTGTTTGTTATCTTTTTGCTACCCTTAGTGAATATTGGTAGTTCATCGTCAGTGAACGGCGGTGCTATGATATATTCTCTCTCTACCTTCAGTGAAAGTTGGTAGATCACCATCAGTGAAAGTTGGTGTTTGTTATCTTTTTTCTACCCTCAGTGAATGTTGGTAGTTCATCGTTAGTGAACGACGATACTATGATATATTTTCTCTCTACCTTTAGTGAAAGTTGGTAGATCACCATCAGTGAAAGTTGGTGTTTCTTATCTTTTTGCTACCTTCAGTGAAAGTTGGTATTACATCTTCAGTGAACAGCGATGCTATAATATATTTTCTCTCTACCTTCTGTGAATGTTGGTAGATCACCATCACTGAAAGTTGTTGATTGTTATCTTTTTGCTACCCTCAGTGAACGTTTGTAGTTCATCGTCAGTGAACGGCGATGCTATGATATATTCTCTCTCTACCTTCAGTAAAAGTTGGTAGATCACCATCAGTGAAAGTTGTTGTTTCTTATCTTTTTGCTACCCTCCGTGAATGTTGGTAGTTTATCATCAGTGTACGGTGGTGCTATGATATATTTTCTCTTTGCCTTCAGTGAAAGTTGGTAGATCACCATCAGTGAAAGTTGGTGTTTGTTATCTTTTTTCCACCTTCAATGAATGTTGGTAGTTCATCGTCAATGAAAGGCGATGATATGATATATTTCCTCTTTACCTTCAGTGAAAGTTGGTAGATCACCATCAGTGAAAGTTGGTGTTCCTTATCTTTTTGCTACGTTCAGTGAACGTTGGTATTTCATCGTCAGTGAACGATGATGCTATAATATATTTTCTCTCTACCTTCAGTGAATGTTGGTTGATCACCATCAGTGAAAGGGTGTGTTTGTTATCTTTTTGCTACCTTCAGTGAATGTTGGTATTTCATCGTCAGTGAATGGTGATGCTATAATATATTTTCTCTCTACCTTCAGTGAAAATTGGTAGATCACCATCAGTGAAAGTTGGTGATTGTTTTCTTTTTGCTACCGTCAGTGAACGTTGGTAGTTCATCGTCAGTAAACGGCGATGCTATGATATATTCTTTCTCTACCTTCAGTGAAAGTTGGTAGATCACCATCAGTGAAAGTTGGTGTTTGTTATCTTTTTGCTACCCTCAGTGAATGTTGGTAGTTCATCGTCAGTGAACGACGATGATATAATATATTTTCTCTCTACCTTCAGTGACTGTTGGTAGATCACCATCAGTGAAAGTTGGTGATTGTTATCTTTTTGCTACCCTTAATGAACGTTGGTAGTTCAACGTCAGTGAACGACGATGCTATGATATATTCTCTATCTACCTTCAGTGAAAGTTGGTAGATCACCATTAGTGAAAGTTGGTGTTTGTTATCTTTTTGCTACCCTCAGTGAATGGTTGTAGTTCATCGTCAGTGAACGGCGACGCTATTATATATTTTTATATACCTTTAGTGAAAGGTGGTAGATCACCATCAGTGAAAGTTGGTGTTCCTTATCTTTTTGTTACCCTCAGTGAATGTTGGTAGTTCATCGTCAGTGAACGGCGGTGCTATGATATATTTTCTCTCTACCTTCAGTGAAAGTTGGGATATCACCATCCGTGGAAGTTGGTATTTGTTATCTTTTTTCTACCTTCAATGAATGTTGGTAGTTCATCGTCAGTGAACGGCGATGCTATGATATATTTTCTCTCTACCTTTAGTGAAAGTTTGTAGATCACCATCAGTGAAAGTTGGTGTCTCTTATCTTTTTTCTACCTTCAGTGAACGTTGGTAGTTCATCGTCAGTGAACGGCGGTGCTATGATATATTCTCTCTCTACCTTCAATGAATGTCGGTAGATCACCATCAATGAAAGTTGGTGTTTGTTATCTTTTTGCTACCCTCGGTGAACGTTGGTAGTTCATCGTCAGTGAACAACGATGATATAATATATTTTCTCTCTACCTTCAGTGACTGTTGGTAGATCACCATCAGTGAAAGTTGGTGATTGTTATCTTTTTGCTACCCTTAATGAACATTGGTAGTTCAACGTCAGTGAACGACGATGCTATGATATATTCTCTATCTACCTTCAGTGAAATTTGTGTTTGTTATCTTTTTGCTACCCTCAGTGAACGGTTGTAGTTCATCGTCAGTGAACGGCGATGCTATTATATATTTTTATATACCTTTAGTGAAAGTTGGTAGATCACCATCAGTGAAAGTTGGTGTTTCTTATCTTTTTGCTACCCTCCGTGAATGTTGGTAGTTCATCGTCAGTGAACGGCGGTGCTACGATATATTTTCTCTCTACCTTCAGTGAAAGTTTGTAGATCACCATCAGTGTAAGTTGGTATTTGTTATCTTTTTTCTACCTTCAATGAATGTTGGTAATTCATCGTTAGTGAACGGCGATGCTATGATATATTTTCTCTCTACCTTCAAAGAAAGTTGGTAGATCACCATCAGTGAAAGTTTGTGTTTGTTATCTTTTTTCTACCTTAAGTGAACGTTGGTAGTTCATTGTCAATGAACGGAGACGTTATAATATATTTTCTCTCTACCTTCAATGAAAGTTGGTAGATCACCATCAATGAAAGTTTGTGTTTGTTATATTTTTTCTATCTTCAGTGAACGTTGGTAGTTCATCGTTAGTGAATAGTGATGCTATGATATATTCTCTCTCTATCATCAGTGAAAGTTGGTAGATCACCATTAGTGAAAGTTGGTGTTTGTTATCTTTTTGCTACCCTCAGTGAATGTTGGTAGTTCATCGTCAGTGAACGACGGTGCTATGACATATTCTCTCTCTACCTTCAGTGAAAGTTGGTAGATCACCATTAGTGAAAGTTGGTATTTGTTATCTTTTTGCTACCCTTAGTGAATGTTGGTAGTTCATCGTCATTGAACAGCGATGCTATGATATATTTTCTCTCTACCTTCAGTGAAAGTTGGTAGATCACCATCAGTGAAAGTTGGTGTTTGTTATCTTTTTTCTACCTCCAATGAATGTTGGTAGTTCATCGTCAGTGAACAGAGATACTGTGATATATTATCTCTCTACCTTCAGTGAAAGTTGGTAGATCACCATCAGTGAAAGTTGGTGTTTGTTATCTTTTTGCTACCCTCAGTGAACGTTGGTAGTTCATCGTCAGTGAACGACAATGATATAATATATTTTCTCTCTACCTTCAGTGACTGTTGGTAGATCACCATCAGTGAAAGTTGGTGATTGTTATCTTTTTGCTACCCTTAATGAACGTTGGTTGTTCAACGTCAGTGAACGACGATGCTATGATATATTCTCTATCTACCTTCAGTGAAAGTTGGTAGATCACCATCAGTGAAAGTTGGTGTTTGTTATCTTTTTTCTACCCTCAGTGAACGATTGTAGTTCATCGTCAGTGAACGGCGATGCTATTATCTATTTTATATACATTTAGTGAAAGGTGGTAGATCACCATTAGTGAAAGTTGGTGTTTCTTATCTTTTTGTTACCCTCAGTGAATGTTGGTAGTTCTTCGTAAGTGAACGGAGGTGCTATGATATATTTTCTCTCAACCTTCAGTGAAAGTTGGGAGATCACCATCAGTGAAAGTTGGTATTTGTTATCTTTTATCTACCTTCAATGAATGTTGGTAGTTCATCGTCAGTGAACGGCGATGCTATGATATATTTTCACTCTACCTTTAGTGAAAGTTGGTAGATCACCATCAGTGAAAATTGGTGTTTCCTATCTTTTTTCTACTTTCAGTGAACGTTGGTATTTCATCGTCAGTGAGCAGCGATGCTATAATATATTTTCTCTCTACCTTCAGTGAATGTTGGTAGATCACCATCACTGAAAGTTGGTGATTGTTATCTTTTTGCTACCCTCAGTGAATGTTGATAGTTCATCGTTAGTGAACGGCGATGCTATGATATATTCTCTCTCTACCTTCAGTGAAAGTTGGTAGATCACCATCAGTGAAAGTTGGTGTTTTCTATCTTTTTGCTACCCTCAGTGAACGTTGGTAGTTCATCGTTAGTGAACGGTGAAGCTATGATATATTTTCTATATACCTTTAGTGAAAGTTGGTAGATCACCATTAGTGAAAGTTGGTGTTTCTTATCTTTTTGCTACCCTCCGTGAATGTTGGTAGTTCATCATCAGTGAACGGCGGCGCTATGATATATTTTCTCTTTACATTCAGTGAAAGTTGGTAGATCACCATCAGTGAAAGTTGGTATTTGCTATCTTTTTTCTACCTTCAATGAATGTTGGTAGTTCATCGTTAGTGAACGACGATGTTATGTTATATTTTTTCTCTACCTTTAGTGAAAGTTGGTAGATCACCATCAGTGAAAGTTGGTATTTGTTATCTTTTTTCTACCTTCAATGAATGTTGGTAATTCATCGTTAGTGAACGACGATGCTATGATATATTTTCTCTCTACCTTCAGTGAAAGTTGGTAGATCACCATCAGTGAAAGTTGGTGTTTGTTATCTTTTTTCTACCTTCAGTGAACGTTGGTAGTTTATCGTCAATGAACGGAGACGCTATAATATATTTTCTCTCTACCTTCAATGAAAGTGGGTAGATCACCATCAACGAAAGTTTGTGTTTGTTATATTTTTTCTATCTTCAGTGAACATTGGTAGTTCATCGTTAGTGAATAGTGATGCTATGATATATTCTCTCTCTATCATCAGTGAAAGTTGGTAGATCACCATTAGTGAAAGTTGGTGTTTGTTATCTTTTTTCTACCCTCAGTGAATGTTGGTAGTTCATCGTCAGTGAACGACGGTGCTATGATATATTCTCTCTCTACCTTCAGTGAAAGTTGGTAGATCACCATTAGTGAAAGTTGGTAGATCACCATCAGTGAAAGTTGGTGTTTGTTATCTTTTTTCTACCTCCAATGAATGTTGGTAGTTCATCGTCAGTGAACAGAGATACTATGATATATTATCTCTCTACCTTCAGTGAAAGTTGGTAGATCACCATCAGTGAAAGTTGGTGTTTGTTATCTTTTTGCTTACTTCAGTGAACATTGGTATTTCATCGTCAGTGAATGGTGATGCTATAATATATTTTCTCTCTACCCTCAGTGAAAATTGGTAGATCACCATCAGTGAAAGTTGGTGATTGTTTTCTTTTTGCTACCGTCAGTGAACATTGGCAGTTCATTGTTAGTAAACGGCGATGCTATGATATATTCTCTCTCTACCTTCAGTGAAAGTTGGTAGATGACCATCAGTGAAAGTTGGTGTTTGTTATCTTTTTGCTACCCTCAGTGAACGTTGGTAGTTCATCGTCAGTGAACGGCGATGATATAATATATTTTCTCTCTACCTTCAGTACTGTTGGTAGATCACCATCAGTGAAAGTTGGTGATTGTTATCTTTTTGCTACCCTTAATGAACGTTGGTTGTTCAACGTCCGTGAATGACGATGCTATGATATATTCTCTATCTACCTTCAGTGAAAGTTGGTAGATCACCATCAGTGAAAGTTGGTGTTTGTTATCTTTTTGCTACCCTCAGTGAACGGTTGTAGTTCATCGTCAGTGAACGACGATGCTATTATATATTTTATATACATTTAGTGAAAGGTGGTAGATCACCATCAGTGAAAGTTGGTGTTTCTTATCTTTTTGTTACCCTTAGTGAATGTTGGTAGTTCATCGTCAGTGAACGGCGGTGCTATGATATATTTTCTCTCTACCTTCAGTGAAAGTTGGGAGATCACCATCAGTGAAAGTTGGTATTTGTTATCTTTTTTCTACCTTCAATGAATGTTGGTAGTTCATCGTCAGTGAACGGCGATGCTATGATATATTTTCTCTCTACCTTTAGTGAAAGTTGGTAGATCACCATCAGTGAAAGTTGGTGTTTCTTATCTTTTTGCTACTTTCAGTGAACGTTGATATTTCATCGTCAGTGAACAGCGATGCTATAATATATTTTCTCTCTACCTTCAGTGAATTTTGGTAGATCACCATCACTGAAAGTTGGTGATTGTTATCTTTTTGCTACCCTCAGTGAATGTTGATAGTTCATCGTTAGTGAACGGCGATGCTATAATATATTTTCTCTCTACCTTCAATGAATGTTGGTAGATCACCATCAGTGAAAGTTGGTGTTTTCTATCTTTTTGCTACCCTCAGTGAACGTTGGTAGTTCATCGTCAGTGAACGGTGATGCTATGATATATTTTCTATACACCTTTAGTGAAAGTTGGTAGATCACCATCAGTGAAAGTTAGTGTTTCTTATCTTTTTGCTACCCTCCGTGAATGTTGGTAGTTCATCGTCAGTGAATGGTGGTGCTATGATATATTTTCTCTCTACCTTCAGTAAAAGTTGGGAGATCACCCTCAGTGAAAGTTGGTATTTGTTATCCTTTTTCTACCTTCAATGAATGTTAGTAGTTCATCGTCAGTGAACGGCGATGCTATGATATATTTTCTCCCTACCTTTAGTGAAATTTGGTAGATCACCATCAGTGAAATTTGTGTTTGGTATATTTTTACTACCTTTAGTGAATGTTGGTAGTTCATCGTCAGTGAACGGCGATGCTATGATATATTTTCTCTCTACCTTTAGTGAAAGTTGGTAGATCACCATCAGTGAAAGTTGGTGTTTCTTATCTTTTTGCTACTTTCAGTGAACGTTGGTATTTCATCGTCAGTGAACAGCGATGCTATAATATATTTTCTCTCTACCTTCAGTGAATGTTGGTAGATCACCATCACTGAAAGTTGGTGATTGTTATCTTTTTGCTACCCTCAGTGAAGGTTGATAGTTCATCGTTAGTGAACGGCGATGCTATAATATATTTTCTCTCTACCTTCAATGAATGTTGGTAGATCACCATCAGTGAAAGTTGGTGTTTTCTATCTTTTTGCTACCCTCAGTGAACGTTGGTAGTTCATCGTCAGTGAACGGTGATGCTATGATATATTTTCTATACACCTTTAGTGAAAGTTGGTAGATCACCATCAGTGAAAGTTAGTGTTTCTTATCTTTTTGCTACCCTCCGTGAATGTTGGTAGTTCATCGTCAGTGAACGGTGGTGCTATGATATATTTTCTCTCTACCTTCAGTAAAAGTTGGGAGATCACCCTCAGTGAAAGTTGGTATTTGTTATCCTTTTTCTACCTTCAATGAATGTTAGTAGTTCATCGTCAGTGAACGGCGATGCTATGATATATTTTCTCCCTACCTTTAGTGAAAGTTGGTAGATCACCATCAGTGAAATTTGTGTTTGTTATATTTTTACTACCTTTAGTGAATGTTGGTAGTTCATCGTCAGTGAACGGCGATGCTATGATATATTTTCTCTCTACCTTTAGTGAAAGTTGGTAGATCACCATCAGTGAAAGTTGGTGTTTCTTATCTTTTTGCTACTTTCAGTGAACGTTGATATTTCATCGTCAGTGAACAGCGATGCTATAATATATTTTCTCTCTACCTTCAGTGAATTTTGGTAGATCACCATCACTGAAAGTTGGTGATTGTTATCTTTTTGCTACCCTCAGTGAATGTTGATAGTTCATCGTTAGTGAACGGCGATGCTATAATATATTTTCTCTCTACCTTCAATGAATGTTGGTAGATCACCATCAGTGAAAGTTGGTGTTTTCTATCTTTTTGCTACCCTCAGTGAACGTTGGTAGTTCATCGCCAGTGAACGGTGATGCTATGATATATTTTCTATACACCTTTAGTGAAAGTTGGTAGATCACCATCAGTGAAAGTTAGTGTTTCTTATCTTTTTGCTACCCTCCGTTTATGTTGGTAGTTCATCGTCAATGAACGGCGGTGCTATGATATATTTTCTCTCTACCTTCAGTAAAAGTTGGGAGATCACCATCAGTGAAAGTTGGTATTTGTTATCCTTTTTCTACCTTCAATGAATGTTGGTAGTTCATCGTCAGTGAACGGCGATGCTATGATATATTTTCTCCCTACCTTTAGTGAAAGTTGGTAGATCACCATCAGTGAAATTTGTGTTTGTTATATTTTTACTACCTTTAGTGAATGTTGGTAGTTCATCGTCAGTGAACGGCGATGCTATGATATAATTTCTCTCTACCTTCAGTGAAAGTTGGTAGATCACCATCAGTGAAAGTTGGTGTTTCTTATCTTTTTGCTACCTTCAGTGAACGTTGGTATTTCATCGTCAGTGAACGACGATGCTATAATATATTTTCTCTCTACCTTCAGTGAATGTTGGTAGATCATCCTCACTGAAAGTTAGTGATTGTTATCTTTTTGCTACTCTCAGTGAACGTCGATAGTTCATCGTCAGTGAATGGCGATTCTATGATATATTCTCTCTCTACCTTCAGTGAAAGTTGGTAGATCACCATCAGTGAAAGTTGGTGCTTTCTATCTTTTTGCTACCCTCGGTGAACGTTGGTAGTTCATCGTCAGTGAACAGCGACGCTATGATATATTTTCTATACACCTTTAGTGAAAGTTGGTAGATCACCATCAGTGAAAGTTGGTGTTTCTTATCTTTTTGCTACCCTCCGTGAATGTTGGTAGTTCATCGCCAGTGTACGACGGTGCTATGATATATTTTATCTCTACCTTCAGTAAAAGTTGGGAGATCACCATCAGTGAAAGTTGGTATTTGTTATCCTTTTTCTACCTTCAATGAATGTTGTTAGTTCATCGTCAGTGAACGGCGATGCTATGATATATTTTCTCCCTACCTTTAGTGAAAGTTGGTAGATCACCATCAGTGAAATTTGTGTTTGTTATATTTTTGCTACCTTTAGTGAACGTTGGTAGTTCATCGTCAGTGAACGACAATGCTATAATATATTTTCTCTCTACCTTCAGTGAAAGTTGGTAGATCACCATCAGTGAAAGTTGGTGTTTCTTATCTTTTTCCTACCTTCAGTGAACGTTGGTATTTCATCGTCAGTGAACGACGATGCTATAATATATTTTCTCTCTACCTTCAGTGAATGTTGGTAGATCACCATCACTAAAAGTTGGTGATTGTTATGTTTTTGCTACCCTCAGTGAACTTCAATAGTTCATCGTCAGTGAATGGCGATTCTATGATATATTCTCTCTCTACCTTCAGTGAAAGTTGGTAGATCACCATCAGTGAAAGTTGGTGTTTTCTATCTTTTTGCTACCCTCGGTGAACGTTGGTAGTTCATCTTCAGTGAAAAGCGATGCTATGATATATTTTCTATACACCTTTAGTGAAAGTTGGTAGATCACCATCAGTGAAAGTTGGTGTTTCTTATCTTTTTGCTACCTTCCGTGAATGTTGGTAGTTCATCGTCAGTGAACGGCAGTGCTATGATATATTTTCTCTCTACCTTCAGTAAAAGTTGGGAGATCACCATCAGTGAAAGTTGGTATTTGTTATCCTTTTTCTACCTTCAATGAATGTTGGTAGTTCATCGTCAATGAATGGCGATTCTATGATATATTTTCTCCCTACCTTTAGTGAAAGTTGGTAGATCACCATCAGTGAAATTTGTGTTTGTTATATTTTTGCTACCTTTAGTGAATGTTGGTAGTTTATCGTCAATGAACAGCGATGCTATGATATATTTTCTCTCTACCTTCAGTGAAAGTTGAAAGACCACCATCAGTGAAAGTTGGTGTTTCTTATCTTTTTGCTACCTTCAGTGAACGTTGGTTCTTCATCGTCAGTGAACAACGATGCTATAATATATTTTCTCTCTACCTTCAGTGAATGTTGGAAGATCACCATCACTGGAAGTTGGTGATTGTTATCTTTTTTCTACCCTCAGTGAACGTCGATAGTTCATCGTCAGTGAATGGCGATTCTATGTTATATTCTCTCTCTACCTTCAGTGAAAGTTGTAGATCACCATCAGTGAAAGTTTGTGTTTTCTACATTTTTGCTACCCTCAGTGAACGTCGATAGTTCATCGTCAGTGAATGGCGATTCTATGATATATTCTCTCTCTACCTTCAGTGAAAGTTGGTAGATCACCATCAGTGAAAGTTGGTGTTTTCTATCTTTTTGCTACCCTCGGTGAACGTTGGTAGTTCATCTTCAGTGAAAAGCGATGCTATGATATATTTTCTATACACCTTTAGTGAAAGTTGGTAGATCACCATCAGTGAAAGTTGGTGTTTCTTATCTTTTTGCTACCTTCTGTGAATGTTGGTAGTTCATCGTCAGTGAACGGCAGTGCTATGATATATTTTCTCTCTACCTTCAGTAAAAGTTCGGAGATCACCATCAGTGAAAGTTGGTATTTGTTATCCTTTTTCTACCTTCAATGAATGTTGGTAGTTCATCGTCAGTGAATGGCGAAGCTATGATATATTTTCTCCCTACCTTTAGTGAAAGTTGGTAGATCACCATCAGTGAAATTTGTGTTTGTTATATTTTTGCTACCTTTAGTGAATGTTGGTCGTTTATCGTCAATGAACAGCGATGCTATGATATATTTTCTCTCTACCTTCAGTGAAAGTTGGTAGACCACCATCAGTGAAAGTTGGTGTTTCTTATCTTTTTGCTACCTTCAGTGAACGTTGGTATTTCATCGTCAGTGAACAACGATGCTATAATATATTTTCTCTCTACCTTCAGTGAATGTTGGAAGATCACCATCACTGGAAGTTGGTGATTGTTATCTTTTTTCTACCCTCAGTGAACGTCGATAGTTCATCGTCAGTGAATGGCGATTCTATGTTATATTCTCTCTCTACCTTCAGTGAAAGTTGTAGATCACCATCAGTGAAAGTTTGTGTTTTCTACATTTTTGCTACCATCGGTGAACGTTGGTAGTTCATCGTCAGTGAATAGCAATTCTATGATATATTTTCTATACACCTTTAGTGAAAGTTGGTAGATCACCATCAGTGAAAGTTGGTGTTTCTTATCTTTTTGCTACCCTCCGTGAATGTTGGTTGTTCATCTTCAGTGAACGACGGTGCTATGATATCTTTTCTCTCTACCTTCAGTAAAAGTTGGGAGATCACCATCAGTGAAAGTTGGTATTTGTTATCCTTTTTCTACCTTCAATGAATGTTGTTAGTTCATCGTCAGTGAACGGCGATGCTATGATATATTTTCTCCCTACCTTTAGTGAAAGTTGGTAGATCACCATCAGTGAAATTTGTGTTTGTTATATTTTTGCTACCTTTAGTGAACGTTGGTAGTTCATCGTCAGTGAACGACAATGCTATAATATATTTTCTCTCTACCTTCAGTGAAAGTTGGTAGATCACCATCAGTGAAAGTTGGTGTTTCTTATCTTTTTCCTACCTTCAGTGAACGTTGGTATTTCATCGTCAGTGAACGACGATGCTATAATATATTTTCTCTCTACCTTCAGTGAATGTTGGTAGATCACCATCACTAAAAGTTGGTGATTGTTATGTTTTTGCTACCCTCAGTGAACGTCGATAGTTCATCGTCAGTGAATCGCGATTCTATGATATATTCTCTCTCTACCTTCAGTGAAAGTTGGTAGATCACCATCAGTGAAAGTTGGTGTTTTCTATCTTTTTGCTACCCTCGGTGAACGTTGGTAGTTCATTGTCAGTGAACAGCGATGCTATGATATATTTTCTATACACCTTTAGTGAAAGTTGGTAGATCACCATCAGTGAAAGTCAGTGTTTCTTATCTTTTTGCTACCCTCCGTGAATGTTGGTAGTTCATCGTCAGTGAACGGCGATGATATGATATATTTTCTCTCTACCTTCAGTAAAAGTTGGGAGATCACCATCAGTGAAAGTTGGTATTTGTTATCCTTTTTCTACCTTCAATGAATGTTGGTAGTTCATCGTCAGTGAACGGCGATGCTATGATATATTTTCTCCCTACCTTTAGTGAAAGTTGGTAGATCACCATCAGTGAATTTGTGTTTGTTATATTTTTGCTACCTTTAGTGAATGTTGGTAGTTCATCGTCAGTGAATGGCGATGCTATGATATATTTTCTCTCTACCTTCAGTGAAAGTTGGTAGATCACCATCAGTGAAAGTTGGTGTTTCTTATCTTTTTTCTACCTTCAGTGAACGTTGGTATTTCATCGTCAGTGAACGACGATGCTATAATATATTTTCTCTCTACCTTCATTGAATGTTGGTAGATCATCATCACTGAAAGTTGGTGATTGTTATCTTTTTGCTACTCTCAGTGAACGTTGATAGTTCATCGTCAGTGAATGGCGATTCTATGATATATTCTCTCTCTACCTTCAGTGAAAGTTGGTAGATCACCATTAGTGAAAGTTGGTGTTTTCTATCTTTTTGCTACCCTCGGTGAACGTTGGTAGTTCATCGTCAGTGAACAGCGACGCTATGATATATTTTCTATACACCTTTAGTGAAAGTTGGTAGATCACCATCAGTGAAAGTTGGTGTTTATTATCTTTTTGCTACCCTCCGTGAATGTTGGTAGTTCATCGCCAGCGAACGGCGGTGCTATGATATATTTTCTCTCTACCTTCAGTAAAAGTTGGGAGATCACCATCAGTGAAATTTGGTATTTGTTATCCTTTTTCTACCTTCAATGAATGTTATTATTTCATCGTCAGTGAACGACGATGCTATGATATATTTTCTCCCTACCTTTAGTGAAAGTTGGTAGATCACCATCAGTGAAATTTGTGTTTGTTATATTTTTGCTACCTTTAGTGAATGTTGGTAGTTCATCGTCAGTGAACAGCGATGCTATAATATATTTTCTCTCTACCTTCATTGAAAGTTGGTAGATCACCATCAGTGAAAGTTGGTGTTTCTTATCTTTTTGCTACCTTCAGTGAACGTTGGTATTTCATTGTCAGTGAACGACACTGCTATAATATATTTTCTCTCTACCTTCAGTGAATGTTGGTAGATCACCATCACTAAAAGTTGGTGATTGTTATGTTTTTGCTACCCTCAGTGAACGTCGATAGTTCATCGTCAGTGAATGGCGATTCTATGATATATTCTCTCTCTACCTTCAGTGAAAGTTGGTAGATCACCATCAGTGAAAGTTGGTGTTTTCTATCTTTTTGCTACCCTCGGTGAACGTTGGTAGTTCATCATCAGTGAACAGCGATGCTATGATATATTTTCTATACACCTTTAGTGAAAGTTGGTAGATCACCATCAGTGAAAGTTGGTGTTTGCTATCTTTTTGCTACCCTCCGTGAATGCTGGTAGTTCATCGTCAGTGAACGGTAGTGCTATGATATATTTTCTCTCTACCTTCAGTAAAACTTGGGAGATCACCATCAGTGAAAGTTGGTATTTTTTATCCTTTTTCTACCATCAATGAATGTTGGTAGTTCATCGTCAGTGAACGGCGATGCTATGATATATTTTCTCCCTACCTTTAGTGAAAGTTGGTAGATCACCATCAGTGAAATTTGTGTTTGTTATATTTTTGCTACCTTTAGTGAATGTTGGTAGTTCATCGTCAGTGAACGGCGATGCTATAATATATTTTCTCTCTACCTTCAGTGAAAGTTGGTAGATCACCATCAATGAAAGTTGGTGTTTCTTATCTTTTTGCTACCTTCAGTGAACGTTGGTATTTCATCATCAGTGAACGACGATGCTATAATATATTTTCTCTCTACCTTCAGTGAATGTTGGTAGATCATCATCACTGAAAGTTGGTGATTGTTATCTTTTTGCTACTCTCAGTGAACGTCGATAGTTCATCGTCAGTGAATGGTGATTCTATGAAATATTCTCTCTCTACCTTCAGTGAAAGTTGGTAGATCACCATCAGTGAAAGTTGGTGTTTTCTATCTTTTTGCTACCCTCGGTGAACGTTGGTAGTTCATCGTCAGTGAACAGCGACGCTATGATATATTTTCTATACACCTTTAGTGAAAGTTGGTAGATCACCATCAGTGAAAGTTGGTGTTTCTTATCTGTTTGCTACCCTCCGTGAATGTTGGTAGTTCATCGCCAGTGAATGGCGGTGCTATGATATATTTTCTCTCTACCTTCAGTAAAAGTTGGGAGATCACCATCAGTGAAAGTTGGTATTTGTTATCCTTTTTCTACCTTCAATGAATGTTGTTAGTTCATCGTCAGTGAACGACGATGCTATGATATATTTTCTCCCTACCTTTAGTGAAAGTTGGTAGATCACCATCAGTGAAATTTGTGTTTGTTATATTTTTGCTACCTTTAGTGAACGTTGGTAGTTCATCGTCAGTGAACAGCGATGCTATAATATATTTTCTCTCTACCTTCAGTTAAAGTTGGTAGATCACCATCAGTGAAAGTTGGTGTTTCTTATCTTTTTGCTACCTTTAGTGAACGTTGGTATTTCATTGTCAGTGAACGACACTGCTATAATATATTTTCTCTCTACCTTCAGTGAATGTTGGTAGATCACCATCACTAAAAGTTGGTGATTGTTATGTTTTAGCTACCCTCAGTGAACGTCGATAGTTCATCGTCAGTGAATGGCGATTCTATGATATATTCTCTCTCTACCTTCAGTGAAAGTTGGTAGATCACCATCAGTGAAAGTTGGTGTTTTCTATCTTTTTGCTACCCTCGGTGAACGTTGGTAGTTCATCGTCGGTGAACAACGATGCTATGATATATTTTGTATACACCTTTAGTGAAAGTTGGTAGATCACCATCAGTGAAAGTTGGTGTTTCCTATCTTTTTGCTACCCTCCGTGAATGTTGGTAGTTCATCACCAGTGAACGGCGGTGCTATGATATATTTTCTCTCTACCTTCAGTAAAAGTTGTGAGATCACCATCAGTGAAAGTTGGTATTTGTTATCCTTTTTCTACCTTCAATGAATGTTATTAGTTCATCGTCAGTGAACGGCGATGC
Organism: Vicia faba; assembly: GCA_948472305.1. Lineage (NCBI taxonomy): Eukaryota > Viridiplantae > Streptophyta > Magnoliopsida > Fabales > Fabaceae > Vicia > Vicia faba. The sequence continues at coordinate 211,217 of CATIWC010001705.1, forward strand.
TATGATATATTTTCTCCCTACCTTTAGTGAAAGTTGGTAGATCACCATCAGTGAAGTTTGTGTTTGTTATATTTTTGCTACCTTTAGTGAAGGTTGGTAGTTCATCGTCAGTGAACGGCGATGCTATAATATATTTTCTCTCTACCTTCAGTGAAAGTTTGTAGATCACCATCAGTGAAAGTTGGTGTTTCTTATCTTTTTGCTACCTTCAATGAACGTTGGTATTTCATCGTCAGTGAACGACGATGCTATAATATATTTTCTCTCCACCTTCCGTGAATGTTGGTAAATCATCATCACTGAAAGTTGGTGATTGTTATCTTTTTGCTACTCTCAGTGAACGTCGATAGTTCATCGTCAGTGAATGGCGATTCTATGATATATTCTCTCTCTACCTTCAGTGAAAGTTGGTAGATCACCATCAGTGAAAGTTGGTGTTTTCTATCTTTTTGCTACCCTCGGTGAACGTTGGTAGTTCATCGTCAGTGAACAGCGACGCTATGATATATTTTCTATACACCTTTAGTGAAAGTTGGTAGATCACCATCAGTGAAAGTTGGTGTTTCTTATCTTTTTGCTACCCTCCGTGAATGTTGGTAGTTCATCGCCAGTGAACGGCGGTGCTATGATATATTTTCTCTCTACCTTCAGTAAAAGTTGGGAGATCACCATCAGTGAAAGTTGGTATTTGTTATCCTTTTTCTACCTTCAATGAATGTTGTTAGTTCATCGTCAGTGAACGACGATGCTATGATATATTTTCTCCCTACCTTTAGTGAAAGTTGGTAGATCACCATCAGTGAAATTTGTGTTTGTTATATTTTTGCTACCTTTAGTGAACGTTGGTAGTTCATCGTCAGTGAACAGCGATGCTATAATATATTTTCTCTCTACCTTCAGTAAAAGTTGGTAGATCACCATCAGTGAAAGTTGGTGTTTCTTATCTTTTTGCTACCTTCAGTGAACGTTGGTATTTCATGGTCAGTGAACGACACTGCTATAATATATTTTCTCTCTACCTTCAAGGAATGTTGGTAGATCACCATCACTAAAAGTTGGTGATTGTTATGTTTCTTCTACCCTCAGTGAACGTCAATAGTTCATCGTCAGTGAATGGCGATTCTATGATATATTCCCTCTCTACCTTCAGTGAAAGTTGGTAGATCACCATCAGTGAAAGTTGGTGTTTTCTATCTTTTTTCTACCCTCGGTGAACGTTGGTAGTTCATCATCAGTGAACAGCGATGCTATGATATATTTTCTATACACCTTTAGTGAAAGTTGGTAGATCACCATCAGTGAAAGTTGGTGTTTCTTATCTTTTTGCTACCCTTCGTGAATGTTGGTAGTTCAACGTCAGTGAACGGTAGTGCTATGATATATTTTCTCTCTACCTTCAGTAAAAGTTGGGAGATCACCATCAGTGAAAGTTGGTATTTTTTATCCTTTTTCTACCTTCAATGAATGTTGGTAGTTCATCGTCAGTGAACGGCGATGCTATGATATATTTTCTCCCTACCTTTAGTGAAAGTTGTTAGATCACCATCAGTGAAATTTGTGTTTGTTATATTTTTGCTACCTTTAGTGAATGTTGGTAGTTCATCGTCAGTGAACAGCGATGCTATAATATATTTTCTCTCTACCTTCAGTGAAAGTTGGTAGATCACCATCAGTGAAAGTTGGTGTTTCTTATCTTTTTGCTACCTTCAGTGAACGTTGGTATTTCATCTTTAGTGAACGACGATGCTATAATATATTTTCTCTCTACCTTCAGTGAATGTTGGTAGATCATCATCACTGAAAGTTGGTGATTGTTATATTTTTGCTACTCTCAGTGAACGTCGATAGTTCATCATCAGTGAATGGCGATTCTATGATATATTCTCTCTCTACCTTCAGTGAAAGTGGGTAGATCACCATCAGTGAAAGTTGGTGTTTTCTATCTTTTTGCTACCCTCGATGAACGTTGGTAGTTCATCGTCAGTGAACAACGATGCTATGATATATTTTCTATACACCTTTAGTGAAAGTTGGTAGATCACCATCAGTGAAAGTTTGTGTTTCTTATCTTTTTGCTACCCTCCGTGAATGTTGGTAGTTCATCGCCAGTGAACGGCGGTGCTATGATATATTTTCCCTCTACCTTCAGTAAAAGTTGGGAGATCACCATCAGTGAAAGTTGGTATTTGTTATCCTTTTTCTACCTTCAATGAATGTTGTTAGTTCATCGTCAGTGAACGGCGATGCTATGATATATTTTCTCCCTACCTTTAGTGAAAGTTGGTAGATCACCATCAGTGAAGTTTGTGTTTGTTATATTTTTGCTACCTTTAGTGAACGTTGGTACTTCATCGTCAGTGAACGGCGATGCTATAATATATTTTCTCTCTACCTTCAGTGAAAGTTGGTGTTTCTTATCTTTTCGCTACCTTCAGTGAACGTTGGTATTTCATCGTCAGTGAACGACGATGCTATAATATATTTTCTCTCTACCTTCAGTGAATGTTGGTAGATCACCATCACTGAAAGTTGGTGATTGTTATGTTTTTGCTACCCTCAGTGAACGTCGATAGTTCATCGTCAGTGAATGGCGATTCTATGATATATTCTCTCTCTACCTTCAGTGAAAGTTGGTAGATCACCATCAGTGAAAGTTGGTGTTTTCTATGTTTTTGCTACCCTCGGTGAACGTTGGTAGTTCATCGTCAGTGAACAGCGATGCTATGATATATTTTCTATACACCTTTAGTGAATGTTGGTAGATCACCATCAATGAAAGTTGGTGTTTCTTATCTTTTTGCTACCCTCCGTGAATGTTGGTAGTTCATCGTCAGTGAACGGCAGTGCTATGATATATTTTCTCTCTACCTTCAGTAAAAGTTGGGAGATCACCATCAGTGAAAGTTGGTATTTGTTATCCTTTTTCTACCTTCAATTTATGTTGGTAGTTCATCGTCAGTGAACGGCGATGCTATGATATATTTTCTCCCTACCTTTAATGAAAGTTGGTAGATCACCATCAGTGAAATTTGTGTTTGTTATATTTTTGCTACCTTTAGTGAATGTTGGTAGTTCATCGTCAATGAACGGTGATGCTATGATATATTTTCTCTCTACCTTCAGTGAAAGTTGGTAGATCACCATCAGTGAAAGTTGGTGTTTCTTATCTTTTTGCTACCTTCAGTGAACTTGGTATTTCATCGTCAGTGAACGATGATGCTATAATATATTTTCTCTCTACCTTCAGTGAATGTTGGTAGATCACCATCACTGGAAGTTGGTGATTGTTATCTTTTTGCTACCCTCAGTGAACGTCGATAGTTCATCGTCAGTGAATGGCGATTCTATGATATATTCTCTCTCTACCTTCAGTGAAAGTTGGTAGATCACCATCAGTGAAAGTTGGTGTTTTCTATCTTTTTCCTACCCTCGGTGAACGTTGGTAGTTCATCGTCAGTGAACAGCGATGCTATGAGATATTTTCTATACACCTTTAGTGAAATTTGGTAGATCACCATCAGTGAAAGTTGGTGTTTCTTATCTTTTTGCTACCCTCCGTGAATGTTGGTAGTTCATCGTCAGTGAACGGCGGTGCTATGATATATTTTCTCTCTACCTTCAGTAAAAGCTGGGAGATCACCATCAGTGAAAGTTGGTATTTGTTATCCTTTTTCTACCTTCAATGAATGTTGTTAGTTCATCGTCAGTGAACGGCGATGCTATGATATATTTTCTCCCTACCTTTAGTGAAAGTTGGTAGATCACCATCAGTGAAATTTGTGTTTGTTATATTTTTGCTACCTTTAGTGAATGTTGGTAGTTCATTGTCAGTGAACGGTGATGCTATTATATATTTTCTCTCTACCTTCAGTGAAAGTTGGTAGATCACCATCAGTGAAAGTTGGTGTTTGTTATCTTTTTTCTACCTTCAGTGAACGTTGGTAGTTCATCGTCAATGAACGGTGATGCTATAATATATTTTCTCTCTACCTTCAATGAAAGTTGGTAGATCAACATCAATGAAAGTTTGTGTTTGTTATATTTTTTCTACCTTCAATGAATGTTGGTAGATAACAATCAATAAAAGTTGGTGTTTGCTATCTTTTTGCTACCCTCAGTGAACGTTGGTAGTTCATCGTCATTGAACGGTGATGCTATGATATATTTTCTATATACCTTTAGTGAAAGTTGGTAGATCACCATCAGTGAAAGTTGGTGTTTGTTATCTTTTTGCTACCCTCAGTGAAGGTTGGTGTTTCTTATCTTTTTGCTACCTTCAGTGAATGTTGGTATTTCATATTCAGTGAACGGCGATGCTATAATATATTTTCTCTCTAATTTCAGTTAATGTTGGTAGATCACCATCACTAAAAGTTGGTGATTGTTATATTTTTGCTACCCTCAGTGAACATTGATAGTTCATCGTCAGTGAAAGGCGATGTTATAATATATTTTCCCTCTACCTTCAGTGAATGTTGGTAGATCACCATCAGTGAAAGTTGGTGTTTGCTATCTTTTTGCTACCCTCAGTAAACGTTGGTAGTTCGTCGTCAATGAACGACGATGCTATGATATATTTTCTATATACCTTTAGTGAAAGTTGGTAGATCACCATCAGTGAAAGTTGCAGTTTCTTATCTTTTTGCTACCCTCCGTGACCGTTGGTTGTTCATCGTCAGTGAACGGCGGTGCGATGATATATTTTCTCTCTACCTTTAGTGAAATTTGGTAGATCACCATCAGTTAAAGTTGGTATTTGTTATCTTTTTTCTACCTTCAATGAATGTTGGTAGTTCATCGTCAGTGAACGGCGATGCTATGATATATTCTCTATCTACCTTCAGTGAAAGTCGGTAGATCACCATCAGTGAAAGTTAGTGTTTGTTATCTTTTTGCTACCCTCAGTGAACGTTGGTAGTTCATAGTCAGTGAACGACGATGCTATGATATATTTTTTATATACCTTTAGTGAAAGGTGGTGGATCACCATCAGTGAAAGTTGGTGTTTCTTATCTTTTTGTTACCATCAGTGAATGTTGGTAGTTCATCGTCAGTGAACGGTGGTGCTATGATATATTTTCTCTCTACCTTCAGTGAAAGTTGGTAGATCACCATCAATGAAAGTTGGTGTTTGTTATCTTTTGATACCCTCAGTGAACGTTGGTAGTTCATCGTCACTGAACGACGATGCTATGATATATTTTCTATATACCTTTAGTGAAAGTTGGTAGATCACCATCAGTTAAAGTTGGTATTTGTTATCTTTTTCTACCTTCAATGAATGTTGGTAGTTCATCGTCAGTGAACGGCGATGCTATGATATATTCTCTATCTACCTTCAGTGAAAGTCGGTAGATCACCATCAGTGAAAGTTGGTGTTTGTTATCTTTTTGCTACCCTCAGTGAACGTTGGTAGTTCATCGTCAGTGAACGACGATGCTATGCTATATTTTTTATATACCTTTAGTGAAAGGTGGTGGATCACCATCAGTGAAAGTTGGTGTTTCTTATCTTTTTGTTACCCTCAGCGAATGTTGGTAGTTCATCGTCAGTGAACGGCGGTGCTATGATATATTTTCTCTCTACCTTCAGTGAATGTTGGTAGATCACCATCAGTGAAAGTTGGCGTTTGTTATCTTTTGATACCCTCAGTGAACGTTGGTAGTTCATCGTCAGTGAACGACAATGCTATGATATATTTTCTATATACCTTTAGTGAAAGTTGGTAGATCACCATCAGTGAAAGTTGGTGTTTCTTATCTTTTTGCTACCCTCCGTGAATGTTGGTAGTTCATCGTCAGTGAACGGCGATGCTATGATATATTTTCTCTCTACCTTCAGTGAAAGTTGGTAGATCACCCTCAGTGAAAGTTGGTATTTGTTATCTTTTTTCTACCTTCAATGAATGTTGGTAGTTCTTCGTCAGTGAACGACGATGCTATGATATATTTTCTCTCTACCTTCAGTGAAAGTTGGTAAATCACCATCAGTGAAAGTTAGCGTTTCTTATCTTTTTGCTACCTTCAGTGAACGTTGGTATTTCATCGTCAGTGAACGGAGATTCTATAATATATTTTATCTCTACCTTCAGTGAATGTTGGTAGGTCACCATCACTAAAAGTTGGTGATTGTTATATTTTTGCTACCCTCAGTGAACGTTGATAGTTCATCGTCAGTGAACGACGATGCTATGATAAATTCTCTCTCTACCTTCAGTGAAAGTTGGTAGATCACCATCAATGAAAGTTGGTGTTTTTTGTCTTTTTGCTACCCTTAGTGAACGTTGGTAGTTCATCGTCACTGAACGGTGATGCTATGATATATTTTCTATATACCTTTAGTGAAAGTTGGTAGATCACCATCAGTGAAAGTTGCAGTTTCTTATCTTTTTGCTACCCTCCGTGACCGTTGGTAGTTCATTGTCAGTGAACAGCGGTGCTATGATATATTTTCTCTCTACCTTTAGTGAAAGTTGGTAGATCACCATCAGTTAAAGTTGGTATTTGTTATCTTTTTTCTACCTTCAATGAATGTTGGTAGTTCATCGTCAGTGAACGGCGATGTTATGATATATTCTCTATCTACCTTCATTGAAAATCGGTAGATCACCATCATTGAAAGTTGGTGTTTGTTATCTTTTTGCTACCCTCAGTGAACGATGGTAGTTCATCGTCAGTGAACGACGATTCTATGATATATTTTTTATATACCTTTAGTGAAAGGTGGTGGATCACCATCAGTGAAAGTTGGTGTTTCTTATATTTTTGTTACCCTCAGTGAATGTTGGTAGTTCATCGTCAGTGAACGGCGGTGCTATGATATATTTTCTCTCTACCTTCAGTGAAAGTTGGTAGATCACCATCAGTGAAAGATGGTGTTTGTTATCTTTTTGCTACCCTCAGTGAACGTTGGTAGTTCATCGTCAGTGAACGACGATGCCATGATATATTTTCTATATACCTTTAGTGAAAGTTGGTAGATCACCATCAGTGAAAGTTGGTGTTTCTTATCTTTTTGCTACCCTCCGTGAATGTTGTTAGTTCATCGTCAGTGAACGGCGATGCTATGATATATTTTCTCTCTACCTTAAGGGAAAGTTGGTAGATCACCCTCAGTGAAAGTTGGTATTTGTTATCTTTTTTCTACCTTCAATGAATGTTGGTAGTTCTTCGTCAGTGAACGACGATGCTATGATATATTTTCTCTCTACCTTCAGTGAAAGATGGTAGATCACCATCAGTGAAAGTTGGTGTTTCTTATCTTTTTGCTACCTTCAGTGAAGGTTGGTATTTCATCGTCAGTGAACGGCGATGCTATGATATATTCTCTCTCTACCTTCAGTGAAAGTTGGTAGATCACCATCAGTGAAAGTTGGTGTTTTTTTATCTTTTTGCTACCCTCTGTGAACGTTGGTAGTTCATCGTCAGTGAACGACTATGCTATGATATATTTTCTATATACCTTTAGTGAAAGTTGGTAGATCACCATCAGTGAAAGTTGCAGTTTCTTATCTTTTTACTACCCTCCGTGAATGTTGGTAGTTCATCGTCAGTGAACGGCGGTGCTATGATATATTTTCTCTCTACCTTCAGTGAAAGTTGGTAGATCACCATCAGTGAAAGTTGGTGTTTGTTATCTTTTGATACCCTCAGTGAACGTTGGTAGTTCATCGTCAGTGAACGACGATGCTATGATATATTTTCTATATACCTTTAGTGAAAGTTGGTAGATCACCATCAGTTAAAGTTGGTATTTGTTATCTTTTTCTACCTTCAATGAATGTTGGTAGTTCATCGTCAGTGAACGGCGATGCTATGATATATTCTCTATCTACCTTCAGTGAAAGTCGGTAGATCACCATCAGTGAAAGTTGGTGTTTGTTATCTTTTTGCTACCCTCAGTGAACGTTGGTAGTTCATCGTCAGTGAACGACGATGCTATGCTATATTTTTTATATACCTTTAGTGAAAGGTGTGGATCACCATCAGTGAAAGTTGGTGTTTCTTATCTTTCTGTTACCCTCAGTGAATGTTGGTAGTTCATCGTCAGTGAACGGCGGTGCTATGATATATTTTCTCTCTACCTTCAGTGAATGTTGGTAGATCACCATCAGTGAAAGTTGGTGTTTGTTATCTTTTGATACCCTCAGTGCACGTTGGTAGTTCATCGTCAGTGAACGGCGGTGCTATGATATATTTTCTCTCTACCTCCAGTGAAAGTTGGTAGATCACCATCAGTGAAAGTTGGTGTTTGTTATCTTTTAATACCCTCAGTGAACGTTGGTAGTTCATCGTCAGTGAACGACGATGCTATGATATATTTTCTATATACCTTTAGTGAAAGTTGGTAGATCACCATCTGTTAAAGTTGGTATTTGTTATCTTTTTCTACCTTCAATGAATGTTGGTAGTTCATCGTCAGTGAACGGCGATGCTATGATATATTCTCTATCTACCTTCAGTGAAAGTCGGTAGATCACCATCAGTGAAAGTTGGTGTTTGTTATCTTTTTGCTACCCTCAGTGAACGTTGGTAGTTCATCGTCAGTGAACGACGATGCTATGCTATATTTTTTATATACCTTTAGTGAAAGGTGGTGGATCACCATCAGTGAAAGTTGGTGTTTCTTATCTTTTTGTTACCCTCAGTGAATGTTGGTAGTTCATCGTCAGTGAACGGCGGTGCTATGATATATTTTCTCTCTACCTTCAGTGAATGTTGGTAGATCACCATCAGTGAAAGTTGGTGTTTGTTATCTTTTGATACCCTCAGTGAACGTTGGTAGTTCATCGTCAGTGAACGACGATGCTATGATATATTTTCTATATACCTTTAGTGAAAGTTGGTAGATCACCATCAGTGAAAGTTTGTGTTTCTTATCTTTTTGCTACCCTCCGTGAATATTGGTAGTTCATCGTTAGTGAACGGCGATGCTATGATATATTTTCTCTCTACCTTCAGTGAAAGTTGGTAGATCACCCTCAGTGAAAGTTGGTATTTTTTATCTTTTTTCTACCTTCAATGAATGTTGGTAGTTCTTCGTCAGTGAATGACGATGCTATGATATATTTTCTCTCTACCTTCAGTGAAAGTTGGTAAATCACCATCAGTGAAAGTTAGCGTTTCTTATCTTTTTGCTACCTTCAGTGAACGTTGGTATTTCATCGTCAGTGAACGGAGATTCTATAATATATTTTATCTCTACCTTCAGTGAATGTTGGTAGGTCACCATCACTAAAAGTTGGTGATTGTTATATTATTGCTACCCTCAGTGAACGTTATTAGTTCATCGTCAGCGAACGGCGATGCTATGATAAATTCTCTCTCTACCTTCAGTGAAAGTTGGTAGATCACCATCAGTGAAAGTTGGTGTTTTTTGTCTTTTTGCTACCCTTAGTGAACGTTTGTAGTTCATCGTCAGTGAACGGTGATGCTATGATATATTTTCTATATACCTTTAGTGAAAGTTGGTAGATCACCATCAGTGAAAGTTGCAGTTTCTTATCTTTTTGCTACCCTCTGTGACTGTTGGTAGTTCATCGTCAGTGAACAGCGGTGCTATGATATATTTTCTCTCTACCTTTAGTGAAAGTTGGTAGATCACCATCAGTTAAAGTTGGTATTTGTTATCTTTTTTCTACCTTCAATGAATGTTGGTAGTTCATCGTCAGTGAACGGCGATGCTATGATATATTCTCTATCTACCTTAATTGAAAGTCGGTAGATCACCATCATTGAAAGTTGGTGTTTGTTATCTTTTTGCTACCCTCAGTGAACGATGGTAGTTCATCGTCAGTGAACGACGATGCTATGATATATTTTTTATATACCTTTAGTGAAAGGTGGTGGATCACCATCAGTGAAAGTTGGTGTTTCTTATCTTTTTGTTACCCTCAGTGAATGTTGGTAGTTCATCGTCAGTGAACGGCGGTGCTATGATATATTTTCTCTCTACCTTCAGTGAAAGTTGGTAGATCACCATCAGTGAAAGTTGGTGTTTGTTATCTTTTGATACCCTCAGTGAACGTTGGTAGTTCATCGTCAGTGAACGACGATGCTATGATATATTTTCTATATACCTTTAGTGAAAGTTGGTAGATCACCATCAGTGAAAGTTGGTGTTTCATATCTTTTTGCTACCCTCCGTGAATGTTGGTAGTTCATCGTCAGTGAACGGCGATGCTATGATATATTTTCTCTCTACCTTCAGGGAAAGTTGGTAGATCACCCTCAGTGAAAGTTGGTATTTGTTATCTTTTTTCTACCTTCAATGAATGTTGGTAGTTCTTCGTCAGTGAACGACGATGCTATGATATATTTTCTCTCTACCTTCAGTGAAAGTTGGTAGATCACCATCAGTGAAAGTTGGTGTTTCTTATCTTTTTGCTACCTTCAATGAATGTTGGTATTTCATCATTAGTGAACGGCGATTCTATAATATATTTTCTCTCTACCTTCAGGGAATGTTGGAAGATCACCATTACTAAAAGTTGGCGATTGTTATATTTTTACTACCCTCAGTGAACGTTGATAGTTCATCGTCAGTGAACGGCGATGCTATGATATATTCTCTCTCTACCTTCAGTGAAAGTTGGTAGATCACCATCAGGGAAAGTTGGTGTTTTTTATCTTTTTGCTACCCTCAGTGAACGTTGGTAGTTCATCGTCAGTGAACGACTATGCTATGATATATTTTCTATATACCTTTAGTGAAAGTTGGTAGATCACCATCAGTGAGAGTTGCAGTTTCTTACCTTTTTGCTACCTCCGTGAACGTTGGTAGTTCATCGTTAGTGAACGGAGGTGCTATGATATATTTTCTCTCTACCTTTAGTGAAAATTGGTAGATCACCATCAGTTAAAGTTGGTATTTGTTATCTTTTTTCTACCTTCAACGAATGTTGGTAGTTCATCGTCAGTGAACGGCGATGCTATGATATATTCTCTATCTACCTTCAGTGAAAGTCGGTAGATCACCATCAGTGAAAGTTGGTGTTTGTTATCTTTTTGCTACCCTCAGTGAATGTTGGTAGTTCATCGTCAGTGAACTATGATGCTATGATATATTTTTTATATACCTTTAGTGAAAGGTGGTAGATCACCATCAGTGAAAGTTGGTGTTTGTTATCTTTTTGTTACCCTCAGTGAACGTTGGTAGTTCATCGTCAGTGAACGACGGTGCTATGATATATTTTCTCTCTACCTTCTGTGAAAGTTGGTAGATCACCATCAGTGAAAGTTGGTGTTTGTTATCTTTTGATACCCTCAGTGAACGTTGGTAGTTCATCGTCAGTGAACGACGATGCTATGATATATTTTTTATACTCCTTTAGTGAAAGGTGGTAGATTACCATCACTGAAAGTTGGTGTTTCTTATCTTTTTGTTACACTCATTGAATGTTGGTAGTTCATCGTCAGTGAACGGAAGTGCTATGATATATTTTCTCTCTACCTTCAGTGAAAGTTGGGAGATCACCATCAATGAAAGTTGGTATTTGTTATCTGTTTTATACCTTCAGTGAATGTTGGTAGTTCATCATCAGTGAACAGCGATGCTATGATATATTTTCTCTCTACCTTCAGTGAATGTTGGTAGATCACCATCAGTGAAAGTTGGTGTTTGTTATCTTTTTTCTACCTTCAGTGAATGTTGGCAGTTCATCGTCAGTGAACGGAGATGCTATGATATATTTTCTCTCTACCTTCAATGAAAGTTGGTAGATCACCATCAGTGAAAGTTTGTGTTTGTTATATTTTTTCTACCTTCGGTGAATGTTGGTAGTTCATCGTTAGTGAATGGAGATGCTATGATATATTCTCTCTCTATCTTCAGCGAAAGTTGGTAGATCACCATCAGTGAAAGTTGGTGTTTGTTATCTTTTTGCTACCCTCACTGAATGTTGGTAGTTCATCGTCAGTAAACGGCAGTGCTATGATATATTCTCTCTCTACCTTCAGTGAAAGTTGGTAGATCACCATTAGTGAAAGTTGGTGTTTGTTATCTTTTTGCTACCCTTAGTGAATGTTGGTAGGTCATCGTCAGTGAATGGCGATGCTATGATATATTTTCTCTCTACCTTCAGTGAAAGTTGGTAGATCACCATCAGTGAAAGTTGGTGTTTGTTATCTTTTTTCTACCTCCAATGAATGTATGTAGTTCATTGTCAGTGAACAGAGATGCTATGATATATTTTCTCTCTACCTTCAGTGAAAGTTGGTAGATCACCATCAATGAAAGTTGGTGTTTATTATATTTTGGCTACCCTCAGTGAACGTTGGTAGTTCATCGTCAGTGAACGGCGATGATATAATATATTTTCTCTCTACCTTCAGTGACTGTTGGTAGATCACCATCAGTGAAAGTTGGTGATTGTTATCTTTTTGCTACCCTCAATGAACGTTGGTAGTTCAACGTCAGTGAACGGCGATGCTATGATATATTCTCTATCTACCTTCAGTGAATGTTGGTAGATCACCATCAGTGAAAGTTTGTGTTTGTTATATTTTTGCTACCTTCGGTGAATGTTGGTAGTTCATCGTCAGTGAACGGCAATGCTATAATATATTCTCTCTATACCTTCAGTGAAAGTTGGCAGATCACTACCGGTGAAAATTATTGTTTCTTATCTTTTTTCTACCTTCAGTGAACGTTGGTAGTTCATCGTCAGTGAACGGTGGTGCTATGACATATTCTCTCTCTACCTTCAGTGAAAGTTGGTAGATCACCATTAGTGAAAGTTGGTGTTTGTTATCTTTTTGCTACACTCAGTGAACGTTGATAGTTCATCGTCAGTGAACGGAGATGCTATGATATATTCTCTCTCTACCTTCAGTGAAAGTTGGTAGATCACCATCAGTGAAAGTTGGTGTTTTCTATCTTTTTGCTATCCTCAGTGAACGTTGGTAGTTCATTGTCAGTGAACGGGGATGCTATGATATATTTTCTATACACCTTTAGTGAAAGTTGGTAGATCACCATCAGTGAAACTTGGTGTTTCTTATCTTTTTCTACCTTAAATGAATGTTGGTAGTTCATCGTCAGTGAACGGCGGTGCTATGATATATTTTCTCTCTACCTTTAGTGAAAGTTGGTAGATCACCATCAGTGAAAGTTGGTATTTGTTATCTTTTTTCTACCTTAAATGAATGTTGGTAGTTCATCGTCAGTGAACGACGATGCTATGATATATTTTCTCTCTACCTTTAGTGAAATTTGGTAGATCACCATCAGTGAAAGTTGGTGTTTGTTATCATTTTTCCACCTTCAGTGAATGTTGGCAGTTCATCGTCAGTGAACGGAGATGCTATGATATATTTTCTCTCTACCTTTAATGAAAGTTGGTATATCACCATCAGTGAAAGTTTGTGTTTGTTATATTTTTGCTATCTTTAGTGAACATTGGTAGTTCATCGTTAGTGAATGGAGATGCTATGATATATTCTCTCTCTATCTTCAGCGAAAGTTGGTAGATCACCATCAGTGAAAGTTGGTGTTTGTTATCTTTTTGCTACCCTCAGTGAATGTTGGTAGTTCATCGTCAGTGAACGGCAGTGCTATGATATATTCTCTCTCTACCTTTAGTGAAAGTTGGTAGATCACCATTAGTGAAAGTTGGTGTTTGTTATCTTTTTGCTAGCCTTAGTGAATGTTGGTAGGTCATCGTCAGTGAACGTCGATGCTATGACATATTTTCTCTCTACCTTCAGTGAAAGTTGGTAGATCACCATCAGTGAAAGTTGGTGTTTGTTATCTTTTTTCTACCTCCAATGAATGTTGGTAGTTCATCGTTAGTGAACAGAGATGGTATGATATATTTTCTCTCTACCTTCAGTGAAAGTTGGTAGATCACCATCAATGAAAGTTGGTGTTTATTATCTTTTTGCTACCCTCAGTGAATGTTGGTAGTTCATCGTCAGTGAATGGCGATGATATAATATATTTTCTCTCTACCTTCAGTGACTGTTGGTAGATCACCATCAGTGAAAGTTGGTGATTGTTATCTTTTTTCTACCCTCAATGAACGTTGGTAGTTCAACGTCAGTGAACGACGATGCTATGATATATGCTCTATCTACCTTCAGTGAATGTTGGTAGATCACCATCAGTGAACGTTGGTGTTTGTTATATTTTTGCAACCCTCATTGAACGTTGGTAGTTCATTGTCATTGAACGACGATGTTATGATATATTTTCTATATACCTTTAGTGAAAGTTGGTAGATCACCATCAGTGAAAGTTGGTGTTTTCTATCTTTTTGCTACCCTCAGTGAACGTTGGAGTTCATCATCAGTGAACGGCGATGCTATGATATATTTTCTATATACCTTTAGTGAAAGTTGGTAGAGCACCATCAGTGAAAGTTGGTGTTTCCTATCTTTTTTCTACCCTCCATGAATGTAGGTAGTTCATCGTCAGTGAACGGCGGTGCTATGATATATTTTCTCTCTACCTTTAGTGAATGTTGGTAGATCACCATTAGTGAAAGTTGGTATTTGTTATCTTTTTTCTACCTTAAATGAGTGTTGGTAGTTCATCGTCAGTGAACGACGATGCTATGATATATTTTCTCTCTACCTTCAGTGAATGTTGGTAGATCACCATCAGTGAAAGTTGGTGTTTGTTATCTTTTTTCTACCTTCAGTGAATGTTGGCAGTTCATCGTCAGTGAACGGAGATGCTATGATATATTTTCTCTCTACCTTCAATGAAAGTTGGTAGATCACCATCAGTGAAAGTTTGTGTTTGTTATATTTTTGCTACCTTCGGTGAATGTTGGTAGTTCATCGTTAGTGAATGGAGATGCTATGATATATTCTCTCTCTATCTTCAGCGAAAGTTGGTAGATCACCATCAGTGAAAGTTGGTGTTTGTTATCTTTTTGCTACCCTCACTGAATGTTGGTAGTTCATCGTCAGTAAACGGCAGTGCTATGATATATTCTCTCTCTACCTTTAGTGAAAGTTGGTAGATCACCATCAATAAAAGTTGGTGTTTGTTATATTTTTCCTAACCTCAGTGAACGTTGGTAGTTCATCGTCAGTGAACGGCGATGATATAATATATTTTCTCTCTACCTTAAGTGACTGTTGGTAGATCACCATCAGTGAAAGTTGGTGATTGTTATCTTTTTGCTACCCTCAATGAACGTTGGTAGTTCAACGTCAGTGAACGGCGATGCTATGATATATTCTCTATCTACCTTCAGTGAATGTTGGTAGATCACCATCAGTGAAAGTTTGTGTTTGTTATATTTTTGCTACCTTCGGTGAATGTTGGTAGTTCATCGTCAGTGAACGGCAATGCTATAATATATTCTCTCTATACCTTCAGTGAAAGTTGGCAGATCACTACCAGTGAAAATTATTGTTTCTTATCTTTTTTCTACCTTCAGTGAACGTTGGTAGTTCATCGTCAGTGAATGGTGGTGCTATGACATATTCTCTCTCTACCTTCAGTGAAAGTTGGTAGATCACCATTAGTGAAAGTTGGTGTTTGTTATCTTTTTGCTACACTCAGTGAACGTTGATAGTTTATCGTCAGTGAACGGAGATGCTATGATATATTCTCTCTCTACCTTCAGTGAAAGTTGGTAGATCACCATCATTGAAAGTTGGTGTTTTCTATCTTTTTGCTACCCTCAGTGAACGTTGGTAGATCATTGTCAGTGAACGGGGATGCTATGATATATTTTCTATATACCTTTAGTGAAAGTTGGTAGATCACCATCAGTGAAAGTTGGTGTTTCTTATCTTTTTCTACCCTCCGTGAACGTTGGTAGTTCATCGTCAGTGAACGACGGTGCTATGATATATTTTCTCTCTACCTTTAGTGAAAGTTGGTAGATCACCATCAGTGAAAGTTGGTATTTGTTATCTTTTTTCTACCTTAAATGAATGTTGGTAGTTCATCGTCAGTGAACGACGATGCTATGATATATTTTCTCTCTACCTTCAGTGAAATTTGGTAGATCACCATCAGTGAAAGTTGGTGTTTGTTATCTTTTTTCCACCTTCAGTGAATGTTGGCAGTTCATCGTCAGTGAACGGAGATGCTATGATATATTTTCTCTCTACCTTCAATGAAAGTTGGTATATCACCATCAGTGAAAGTTTGTGTTGTTATATTTTTGCAATCTTTAGTGAACATTGGTAGTTCATCGTTAGTGAATGGAGATGCTATGATATATTCTCTCTCTATCTTCAGCGAAAGTTGGTAGATCACCAACAGTGAAAGTTGGTGTTTGTTATCTTTTTGCTACCCTCAGTGAATGTTGGTAGTTCATCGTCAGTGAACGGCAGTGCTATGATATATTCTCTCTCTACCTTCAGTGAAAGTTGGTAGATCACCATTAGTGAAAGTTGGTGTTTGTTATCTTTTTGCTAGCCTTAGTGAATGTTGGTAGGTCATCGTCAGTGAACGACGATGCTATGACATATTTTCTCTCTACCTTCAGTGAAAGTTGGTAGATCACCATCAGTGAAAGTTGGTGTTTGTTATCTTTTTTCTACCTCCAATGAATGTTGGTAGTTCATCGTTAGTGAACAGAGATGCTATGATATATTTTCTCTCTACCTTCAGTGAAAGTTGGTAGATCACCACCAATGAAAGTTGGTGTTTATTATCTTTTTAGTACCCTTAGTGAATGTTGGTAGTTCATCGTCAGTGAACAACGATGATATAATATATTTTCTCTCTACCTTCAGTGACTGTTGGTAGATCACCATCAGTGAAAGTTGGTGATTGTTATCTTTTTTCTACCCTCAATGAACGTTGGTAGTTCAACGTCAGTGAACGACGATGCTATGATATATTCTCTATCTACCTTCAGTGAATGTTGGTAGATCACCATCAGTGAACGTTGGTGTTTGCTATATTTTTGCAACCCTCATTGAACGTTGGTAGTTCATTGTCATTGAACGACGATGCTATGATATATTTTCTATATACCTTTAGTGAAAGTTGGTAGATCACCATCAGTGAAAGTTAGTGTTTCTTATCTTTTTGCTACCCTCCGTGAATGTTGGTAGTTTATCTTCAGTGAACGCCGGTGCTATGATATATTTTCTCTCTACCTTCAGTGAAAGTTGGTAGATCACCATCAATGAAAGTTGGTGTTTGTTATCTTTTTTCTACCTCCAATGAATGTTGGTAGTTCATCGTCAGTGAACAGAGATGCTATGATATATTTTCTCTCCACTTTCAGTGAAAGTTGGTAGATCACCATCAATGAAACTTGGTGTTTGTTATCTTTTTGCTACCCTCAGTGAATGTTGGCAGTTCATCGTCAGTGAACGGAGATGCTATGATATATTTTCTCTCTACCTTCAATGAAAGTTGGTATATCACCATCAGTGAAAGTTTGTGTTTGTTATATTTTTGCTATCTTTAGTGAACATTGGTAGTTCATCGTTAGTGAATGGAGATGCTATGATATATTCTCTCTCTATCTTCAGCGAAAGTTGGTAGATCACCATCAGTTAAAGTTGGTGTTTGTTATCTTTTTGCTACCCTCAGTGAATGTTGGTAGTTCATCGTCAGTGAATGGCAGTGCTATGATATATTCTCTCTCTACCTTCAGTTAAAGCTGGTAGATCACCATTAGTGAAAGTTGGTGTTTGTTATCTTTTTGCTAGCCTTAGTGAATGTTGGTAGGTCATCGTCAGTGAACGTTGATGCTATGACATATTTTCTCTCTACCTTCAGTGAAAGTTGGTAGATCACCATCAGTGAAAGTTGGTGTTTGTTATCTTTTTTCTACCTCCAATGAATGTTGGTAGTTCATCGTTAGTGAACAGAGATGCTATGATATATTTTCTCTCCACTTTCAGTGAAAGTTGGTAGATCACCATCAATGAAAGTTGGTGTTTGTTATATTTTTGCTACCCTCAGTGAATGTTGGCAGTTCATCGTCAGTGAACGGAGATGCTATGATATATTTTCTCTCTACCTTCAGTGACTGTTGGTAGATCACCATCAGTGAAAGTTGGTGATTGTTATCTTTTTTCTACCCTCAATGAACGTTGGTAGTTCAACGTCAGTGAACGACGATGCTATGATATATTCTCTATCTACCTTCAGTGAATGTTGGTAGATCACCATCAGTGAACGTTGGTGTTTGCTATATTTTTGCAACCCTCATTGAACGTTGGTAGTTCATTGTCATTGAACCACGATGCTAAGATATATTTTCTATATACCTTTAGTGAAAGTTGGTAGATCACCATCAGTGAAAGTTGGTGTTTTCTATATTTTTGCTACCCTCAGTGAACGTTGGTAGTTTATCATCAGTGAACGGCGATGCTATGATATATTTTCTATATACCTTTAGTGAAAGTTGGTAGAGCACCATCAGTGAAAGTTGGTGTTTCTTATCTTTTTTCTACCCTCCATGAATGTAGGTAGTTCATCGTCAGTGAACGGCGGTGCTATGATATATTTTCTCTCTACCTTTAGTGAATGTTGGTAGATAACCATCAGTGAAAGTTGGTATTTGTTATCTTTTTTCTACCTTAAATGAATGTTGGTAGTTCATCGTCAGTGAACGACGATGCTATGATATATTTTCTCTCTACCTTCGGTGAATGTTGGTAGATCACCATCAGTGAAAGTTGGTGTTTGTTATCTTTTTTCTACCTTCAGTGAATGTTGGCAGTTCATCTTCAGTGAACGGAGATGCTATGATATATTTTCTTTCTACCTTCAATGAAAGTTGGTAGATCACCATCAGTGAAAGTTTGTGTTTGTTATATTTTTGCTACCTTCGGTGAATGTTGGTAGTTCATCGTTAGTGAATGGAGATGCTATGATATATTCTCTCTCTATCTTCAGCGAAAGTTGGTAGATCACCATCAGTGTAAGTTGGTGTTTGTTATCTTTTTGCTACCCTCACTGAATGTTGGTAGTTCATCGTCAGTAAACGGCAGTGCTATGATATATTCTCTCTCTACCTTCAGTGAAAGTTGGTAGATCACCATCAATGAAAGTTGGTGTTTGTTATTTTTTTTCTACCCTCAGTGAATGTTGGTAGTTCATCGTCAGTGAACGACGATGATATAATATATTTTCTCTCTACCTACAGTGACTGTTGGTAGATCACCATGAGTGAAAGTTGGTGATTGTTATCTTTTTGCTACCCTCAATGAACGCTGGTAGTTCAACGTCAGTGAACGGCGATGCTATGATATATTCTCTATCTACCTTCAGTGAATGTTGGTAGATCAGCATCAGTGAAAGTTGGTGTTTGTTATCTTTTTTCTACCTTCAGTGAATGTTGGTAGTTCATCGTCAGTGAACGACAATGCTATAATATATTCTCTCTATACCTTCAATGAAAGTTGGTAGATCACCATCAGTGAAAGTTTGTGTTTGTTATATTTTTGCTACCATCGGTGAATGTTGGTAGTTCATCGTTAGTGAATGGAGATGCTATGATATATTCTCTCTCTATCTTCAGCGAAAGTTGGTAGATCACCATCAGTTAAAGTTGGTGTTTGTTATCTTTTTGCTACCCTCACTGAATGTTGGTAGTTCATCGTCAGTAAACGGCAGTGCTATGATATATTCTCTCTCTACCTTCAGTGAAAGTTGGTAGATCACCATCAATGAAAGTTGGTGTTTGTTATATTTTTGCTACCCTCAGTGAACGTTGGTAGTTCATCGTCAGTGAACGGCGATGATATAATATATTTTCTCTCTACCTTCAGTGACTGTTGGTAGATCACCATCAGTGAAAGTTGGTGATTGTTATTTTTTTTCTACCCTCAATGAACGTTGGAAGTTCAACGTCAGTGAACGGCGATGCTATGATATATTCTCTATCTACCTTCAGTGAATGTTGGTAGATCACCATCAGTGAAAGTTTGTGTTTGTTATATTTTTGCTACCTTCGGTGAATGTTGGTAGTTCATCGTCAGTGAACGGCAATGCTATAATATATTCTCTCTATACCTTCAGTGAAAGTTGGCAGATCACTACCAGTGAAAATTATTGTTTCTTATCTTTTTTCTACCTTCAGTGAACGTTGGTAGTTCATCGTCAGTGAACGGTGGTGCTATGACATATTCTCTCTCTACCTTCAGTGAAAGTTGGTAGATCACCATCAGTGAAAGTTGGTGTTTTCTATCTTTTTGCTACCCTCAGTGAACGTTGGTAATTCATTGTCAGTGAACAGGGATGCTATGATATATTTTCTATATACCTTTAGTGAAAGTTGGTAGATCACCATCAGTGAAAGTTGGTGTTTCTTATCTTTTTCTACCCTCCGTGAACGTTGGTAGTTCATCGTCAGTGAACGGCGGTGCTATGATATATTTTCTCTCTACCTTTAGTGAAAGTTGGTAGATCACCATCAGTGAAAGTTGGTATTTGTTATCTTTTTTCTACCTTAAATGAATGTTGGTAGTTCATCGTCAGTGAACGACGATGCTATGATATATTTTCTCTCTACCTTCAGTGAAATTTGGTAGATCACCATTAGTGAAAGTTGGTGTTTCTTATCTTTTTTCCACCTTCAATGAATGTTGGCAGTTCATCGTCAGTGAACGGAGATGCTATGATATATTTTCTCTCTACCTTCAATGAAAGTTGGTATATCACCATCAGTGAAAGTTTGTGTTTGTTATATTTTTGCTATCTTTAGTGAACATTGGTAGTTCATCGTTAGTGAATGGAGATGCTATGATATATTCTCTCTCTATCTTCAGCGAAAGTTGGTAGATCACCATCAGTGAAAGTTGGTGTTTGTTATCTTTTTGCTACCCTCAGTGAATGTTGGTAGTTCATCGTCAATGAACGGTAGTGCTATGATATATTCTCTCTCTACCTTCAGTGAAAGTTGGTAGATCACCATTAGTGAAAGTTGGTGTTTGTTATCTTTTTGCTAGCCTTAGTGAATGTTGGTAGGTCATCGTCAGTGAACGACGATGCTATGACATATTTTCTCTCTACCTTCAGTGAAATTTGGTAGATCACCATCAGTGAAAGTTGGTGTTTGTTATCTTTTTTCTACCTCCAATGAATGTTGGTAGTTCATCGTTAGTGAACAGAGATGCTATGATATATTTTCTCTCTACCTTCAGTGTAAGTTGGTAGATCACCATCAATGAAAGTTGGTGTTTATTATCTTTTTGCTACCCTCAGTGAATGTTGGTAGTTCATCGTCAGTGAACAACGATGATATAATATATTTTCTCTCTACCTTCAGTGACTGTTGGTAGATCACCATCAGTGAAAGTTGGTGATTGTTATCTTTTTTCTACCCTCAATGAACGTTGGTAGTTCAACGTCAGTGAACGACAATGCTATGATATATTCTCTATCTACCTTCAGTGAATGTTGGTAGATCACCATCAGTGAACGTTGGTGTTTGCTATATTTTTGCAACCCTCATTGAACGTTGGTAGTTCATTGTCATTGAACGAAGATGCTATGATATATTTTCTATATACCTTTAGTAAAAGTTGGTAGATCACCATCAGTGAAAGTTGGTGTTTCTTATCTTTTTGCTACCCTCCGTGAATGTTGGTTGTTCATCTTCAGTGAACGCCGGTGCTATGATATATTTTCTCTCTACCTTCGGTGAAAGATGGTAGATCACCATCAATGAAAGTTGGTATTTGTCATCTTTTTTCTACCTTCGATGAATGTTATTAGGTCATCCTCAGTGAACGGCGATGTTATGATATATTTTCTCTCTACCTTCAGTGAAAGTTGGTAGATCACCATCAGTGAAAGTTGGTGTTTGTTATCTTTTTTCTACCTCCAATGAATGTTGGTAGTTCAACGTTAGTGAACAGAGATGATATGATATATTTTCTCTCTACTTTCAGTAAAAGTTGGTAGATCACCATCAATGAAAGTTGGTGTTTGTTATCTTTTTGCTACCCTCAGTGAATGTTGGTAGTTCATCATCAGTGAATGGCTATGATATAATATATTTTCTCTCTACCTTCAGTGACTGTTGGTAGATCACCATCAGTGAAAGTTGGTGATTGTTATCTTTTTGCTACCCTCAATGAACGTTGGTAGTTCAACGTCAGTGAACGGCGATGCTATGATATATTCTCTATCTACCTTCAGTGAATGTTGGTAGATCACCATCAATGAAAGTTGGTGTTTGCTATATTTTTGCAACCCTCAGTGAACGTTGGTAGTTTATCGTCATTGAACGGCGATGCTTTGATATATTTTCTATATACCTTTAGTGAAAGTTGGTAGATCACCATCAGTGAAAGCTGGTGTTTCTTATCTTTTTGCTACCCTCCGTGAATGTTGGTAGTTCATCGTCAGTGAATGCCGGTGCTATGATATATTTTCTCTCTACCTTCACTGAAAGTTGGTAGATCACCACCAGTGAAAGTTGGTATTTGTCATCTTTTTTCTACCTTCGATGAATGTTGGTAGTTCATCGTCAGTGAACGATGGTGATATGATATATTTTCTCTCTACCTTCAGTGAAAGTTGGAAGATCACCATCAGTGAAAGTTGGTGTTTGTTATCTTTTTTCTACCTTCAATGAATGTTGGTAGTTCATCGTAAGTGAACTGCGATGCTATGATATATTTTCTCTTTACCTTCAGTGAAAGTTGGTAGATCACAATCAGTGAAAGTTGGTGTTTCTTATCTTTTTTCTACCTTCAGTGAACGTTGGCATTTCATCGTCAGTGAACGGCGATTCTATAATATATTTTCTCTCTACCTTCAGTGAATGTTGGTAGATCTCCATCACTAAAAGTTGGTGATTGTAATATTTTTGCTACCCTTAGTGAACGTTGATAGTTCATCATCAGTGAACAGCGATGCTATGATATATTCTCTCTCTACCTTCAGTGAAAGTTGGTAGATCACCATCAGTGAAAGTTGGTGTTTTTTATCTTTTTGCTACCCTCAGTGAACATTGGTAGTTCATCTTCAGTGAACAACGATGCTATGATATATTTTCTATTTACCTTTAATGAAAGTTGGTAGATCACCATCAGTGAAAGTTGTTGTTTCTTTTCTTTTTGCTACCCTCTGTGATTGTTGGTAGTTCATCGTCAGTGAACGGCGGTGCTATGATATATTTTTTCTCTACCTTTAGTGAAAGTTGGTAGATCACCATCAGTTAAAGTTGGTATTTGTTATCTTTTTTCTAACTTCAATGAATGTTGGTAGTTCATCATCAGTGAACGGGGATGCTATGATATCTTCTCTATCTACCTTCAGTGAAAGTTGGTAGATCACCATCTTTGAAAGTTGGTGTTTGTTATATTTTTGCTACCCTCAGTGAATGTTGGTAGTTCATCGTCAGTGAACGACGATGCTATGATATATTTTTTATATACCTTTAGTGAAAGGTGGTAGATCACCATTAGTGAAAGTTGGTTTTCTTATCTTTTTGTTACCCTCAGTGAATGTTGGTAGTTCATCGTCAGTGAACGGCGGTGCTATGATATATTTTCTCTCTACCTTCAGTGAAAGTTGGGAGATCACCATCAGTGATAATTGGTATTTGTTATCATTTTTCTACCTTCAATGAATGTTGGTAGTTCATCGTCAGTGAACAACGATGCTATGATATATTTTCTCTCTAGCTTTAGTGAAAGTTGGTAGATCACCATCAGTGAAAGTTGGTGTTTGTTATCTTTTTTCTACCTTCAGTGAACGTTGGCAGTTCATCGTCAGTGAACTGAGATGCTATGATATATTTTCCCTCTACCGTCAATGAAAGTTGGAAGATCACCATCAGTGAAAGTTTGTGTTTGTTATATTTTTGCTATCTTCAGTGAACGTTGGTAGTTCATCGTTACTGAATGGAGATGCTATGATATATTCTCTCTCTATCTTCAGCGAAAGTTTGTAGATCACCATCAGTGAAAGATGGTGTTTGTTATCTTTTTGCTACTCTCAGTGAAAGTTGGTAGTTCATCGTCAATGAACGGCAGTACTATGATATATTCTCTCTCTACCTTAAGTGAAAGTTGGTAGATCACCATTAGTGAAAGTTGGTGTTTGTTATCTTTTTGCTACCCTTAGTGAATTTTGGTAGTTCATCGTCAGTAAACGGTGATGCTATGATATATTTCCCTCTACCTTCAGTGAAAGTTGGTAGATCACCATCAGTGAAAGTTGGTGTTTGTTATCTTTTTGCTACCTCTAATGAATGTTGGTAGTTCATCATCAGTGAACAGAGATGCTATGATATATTTTCTCTCTACCTTAAGTGAAAGTTGGTAGATCACCATCAGAAAAAGTTGGTGTTTGTTATCTTTTTGCTACCCTCAGTGAACGTTGGTAGTTCATCGTCAGTGAACGGCGATGATATAATATATTTTCTCTCTACCATCAGTTACTGTTGGTAGATCACCATCAGTGAAAGTTGGTGATTGTTATCTTTTTGCTACCCTCAATGAATGTTGGTAGTTCAACGTCAGTGAATGGCGATGCTATGATATATTCTCTATCTACCTTCAGTGAAAGTTGGTAGATCACCATCAGTGAAAGTTGGTGTTTGTTATCTTTTTGCCACCCTCAGTGAACGTTGGTGTTTCTTATCTTTTTGCTACCTTCAGTGAACGTTGGTATTTCATTGTCCGTGAACGGCGATGCTATAATATATTTTCTCTTTAATTTCAGTTAATGTTGGTAGATCACCATCACTAAAAGTTGGTGATTGTTATATTTTTGCTACCCTCAGTGAACATTGATAGTTCATCGTCAGTGAAAGGCGATGTTATGATATATTCTCTCTCTACCTTCAGTGAATGTTGGTAGATCACCATCAGTGAAAGTTGGTGTTTGCTATCTTTTTGCTACGCTCAGTGAACGTTGGTAGTTCATCGTCATTGAACGGCGATGCTATGATATATTTTCTATATACCTTTAGTGAAAGTTGGTAGATCACCATCAGTGAAAGTTGGTGTTTGTTGTCTTTTTGCTACCCTCAGTGAACGTTGGTGTTTCTTATCTTTTTGCTACCTTCAGTGAACGTTGGTATTTCATTGTCAGTGAACGGCAATGCTATAATATATTTTCTCTCTAATTTCAGTTAATGTTGGTAGATCACAATCACTAAAAGTTGGTGATTGTTATATTTTTGCTACCCTCAGTGAACATTGATAGTTCATCGTCAGTGAAAGGAGATGTTATGATATATTCTCTCTCTACCTTCAGTGAATGTTGGTAGATCACCATCAGTGAAAGTTGGTGTTTACTATCTTTTTGCTACCCTCAATGAATGTTGGTAGTTCATCGTCATTGAACGGCGTTGCAATGATATATTTTCTATATACCTTTAGTGAAAGTTGGTAGATCACCATCATTGAAAGTTGGTGTTTCTTATCTTTTTGCTACCCTCCGATAATGTTGGTAGTTCATCGTCAGTGAACAGCGGTGCTATGATATATTTTCTCTCTACCTTCAGTGAAATTTGGTAGATCACCATCAGTGAAAGTTGGTATTTGTTATCTTTTTTCTACCTTCAATGAATGTTGGTAGTTCATCGTCAGTGAACAGCGATGCTATGATATATTTTCTCTCTACCTTTAGTGTAAGTTAGTTGATCACCATCAGTGAAAGTTGGTGTTTGTTATCTTTTTGCTACCTTCAGTGAACGTTCGTACTTCATCGTCAGTGAATGGCGATGCTATGATATATTTTCTCTCTCCCTTCAATGAAAGTTGGTAGATCACCATCAGTGAAAGTTGGTGTTTCTTATCTTTTTGCTACCTTCAATGAATGTTGGTATTTCATTGTCAGTGAATGGCGATTCTATAATATATATTCTCTCTACCTTCAGTGAATGTTGGTAGATCACCAATACTAAAAGTTGGCGATTGTTGTATTTTTGCTACCCTCAGTGAACATTGATAGTTCATCGTCTATGAACGGCGATGCTATGATATATTCTCTCTCTACCTTCAGTGAAAGTTGGTAGATCACCATCAGTGAAAGTTGGTGTTTTTTATCTTTTTGCTACCCTTAGTGAATGTTGGTAGTTCATCGTTAGTGAACGGCGATGCTATGATATATTTTCTATATACCTTTAGTGAAAGTTGGTAGATCACCATCAGTGAAAGTTGTTGTTTCTTATCTTTTTGCTACCCTCCGTGAACGTTGGTAGTTCATCTTCAGTGAACGGCGGTGCTATGATATATTTTCTCTCTACCTTTAGTGAAAGTTGGTAGATCACCATCAGTTAAAGTTAGTATTTGTTATCTTTTTTCTACCTTCAATGAATGTAGGTAGTTCATCGTCAGTGAACGGGGATGCTATGATATATTCTCTATCTACCTTCAGTGAATGTTAGTATATCACCATCAGTGAAAGTTGGTGTTTGTTATCTTTTTGCTACCCTCCGTGAATGTTGGTAGTTCGTCGTCAGTGAACGGCGGTGCTATGATATATTTTCTCTCTACCATTAGTGAAAGTTGGTAGATCACCATCAGTGAAAGTTGGTATTTGTTATCTTTTTTCTACCTTCAATGAATGTTGGTAGTTCATCGTCAGTGAACGCCGATGCTATGATATATTTTCTCTCTACCTTCAGTGAAAGTTGGAAGATCACCATGACTGAAAGTTGGTGTTTGTTATGTTTTTTCTACCTTCAATGAATGTTGGTAGTTCAACGTCAGTGAACGGCGATGCTATGATATATTTTCTCTCTACCTTCAGTGAAAGTTGGTAGATCACCATCACTGAAAGTTGGTGTTTCTTATCTTTTTGCTACCTTCAGTGAATGTTGGCATTTCATCGTCAGTGAACGGAGATTCTATAATATATTTTCTCTCTACCTTCAGTGAATGTTGGTAGGTCACCATCACTAAAAGCTGGTGATTGTTATATTTTTGCTACCCTCAGTGAACGTAGATAGTTCATCATCAGTGAACGGCGATGCTATGATAAATTCTCTCTCTACCTTCAGTGAAAATTGGTAGCTAACCATCAGTGAAAGTTGGTGTTTTTTTATCTTTTTGCTACCCTCAGTGAACGTTGGTAGTTTATCGTCAGTGAACGGCGATGCTATGATATATTTTCTATATACCTTTAGTGAAAGTTGGTAGATCACCATCAGTGAAAGTTGGTATTTGTTATCTTTTTTCTACCTTCAATGAATGTTGGTAGTTCGTTGTTAGTGAACGGCGATGCTATGATATATTCTCTATCTACCTTAAGTGAAAGTTGGTAGATCACCATCAGTGAAAGTTGGTGTTTGTTATCTTTTTTCTACCCTCAGTGAACGTTGATAATTCATCGTCAGTGAACGACGATGCTATGATATATTTTTTATATACCTTTAGTGAAAGGTGGTAGATCACCATCAGTGAAAGTTGGTGTTTCTTATCTTTTTGTTACCCTCAGTGAATGTTGGTAGTTCATCGTCGGTGAACGGTGGTGCTATGATATATTTTCTCTGTACCTTCAGTGAAAGTTGGTAGATCACCATCAGCGAAAGGTGGTCTTTGTTATCTTTTTTCTACCTCCAATGAATGTTGGTAGTTCATCGTCAGTGAACAGAGATGCTATGATATATTTTCTCTCTACCTTCAGTGAAAGTTGGTATATCACCATCAGTGAAAGTTGGTGTTTGTTATCTTTTAGCTACCCTCAGTGAACGTTGGTAGTTCATCATCAGTGAACGGAAATGATATAATATATTTTCTCTCTACCTTCAGTGACTGTTGGTAGATCACCATCAGTGAAAGTTGGTGATTGTTATCTTTTTGCTACCCTCAATGAACGTTGGTTGTTCAACGTCAGTGAACGGTGATGCTATGATATGTTCTCTATCTACCTTCAGTGAAAGTTGGTAGATCACCATCAAGAAAAGTTGGTGTTTGTTATCTTTTTGCTACCCTCAGTGAACATTGGTGTTTCTTATCTTTTTGCTACCTTCAGTGAATGTTGGTATTTCATCGTCAGTGAACGGCGATGCTATAATATATTTTCTCTCTACCTTCAGTGAATATTGGTAGATCACCATCACTAAAAGTTGGTGATTGTTATATTTTTGCTACCCTCAGTGAACATTGATAGTTCATCGTCAGTGAAAGGCGATGTTATGATATATTCTCTCTCTACCTTCAGTGAATGTTGTTAGATCACCATCAGTGAAAGTTGGTGTTTGCTATCTTTTTTCTACCCTCAGTGAACGTTGGTAGTTCATCGTCATTGAACGGTGATGCTATGATATATTTTCTATATACCTTTAGTGAAAGTTGGTAGATCACCATTAGTGAAAGTTGGTGTTTCTTATCTTTTTGCTACCCTCCGTGAAGGTTGGTAGTTCATCGTCAGTGAACGGCGGTGCTATGATATATTTTCTCTCTACCTTCAGTGAAAGTTGGTAGATCACCATCAGTGAAAGTTGGTATTTGTTATCTTTTTTCTACCTTCATTGAATGTTGGTAGTTCATCGTCAATGAACGGCGATGCTATGATATATTTTCTCTCTACCTTCAGTGAAAGTTGGTAGATCACCATCAGTGAAAGTTGGTGTTTCTTATCTTTTTGCTACCTTCAGTGAACCTTGGTATTTCATCGTCAGTGAACGGCGATTCTATAATATATTTTCTCTCTACCTTCAGTGAATGTTGGTAGATCACCATCACTAAAAGTTGGCGAGTGTTATATTTTTGCTACCCTCAGTGAACGTTGATAGTTCATCGTCAGTGAACGACGATGCTATGATATTTTCTCTCTCTAACTTCAGTGAAAGTTGGTGTTTTTTTCTTTTTTCTACCCTCAGTGAACATTGGTAGTTCATCGTCAATGAACAGCGATGCTATGATATATTTTCTATATACCTTTAGTGAAAGTTGGTAGATCACCATCATTGAAAGTTGTTGTTTCTTATCTTTTTGCTACCCTCCGTGAACGTTGGTAGTTCATCGTCAGTGAACGGAGGTGCTATGATATATTTTCTCTCTACCTTTAGTGAAAGTTGGTAGATCATCATCAGTTAAAGTTGGTATTTGTTATCTTTTTTCTACCTTCAATGAATGTTGGTAGTTCATCTTCAGTGAACAGCGATGCTATGAAATATTTTCTATCTACCTTCAGTGAAAGTTGGTAGATCACCATCAATGAAAGTTGGTGTTTGTTATCTTTTTGCTACCCTCAGTGAACGTTGGTAGTTCATCATCAGTGAACGACGATGCTATGATATATTTTTTATATACCTTTAGTGAAAGGAGGTAGATCACCATCAGTGAAAGTTGGTGTTTCTTATATTTTTGTTACCCTCAGTAAATGTTTGTAGTTCATCGTCAGTGAATGGCGGTGCTATGATATACTTTCTCTCTACCTTCAGTGAAAGTTAGGAGATCACCATCAGTGAAAGTGGGTATTTGTTATATTTTTTCTACCTTCAATGAATGTTGGTAGTTCATCGTCAGTGAACGGCGATGCTATGATATATTTTCTCTCTACCTTTAGTGAAAGTTGGTTGATCACCATCAGTGAAAGTTGGTGTTTGTTATCTTTTTGCTACCTTCAGTGAACATTGGTACTTCTCGTCAGTGAATGGCGATGCTATTATATAGTTTCTCTCTCCCTTCAATGAAAGTTGGTAGATCACCATCAGTGAAAGTTTGTGTTTGTTATATTTTTGCTACCTTCGGTGAATGTTGGTAGTTCATCGTCAGTGAACGCCAATGCTATAATATATTCTCTCTCTACCTTCAGTGAAAGTTGGTAGATCACCATTAGTGAAAGTTGGTGTTTGTTATCTTTTTGTTACACTCAGTGAACATTGATAGTTCATCGTCAGTGAACGGCGATGCTATGTTATATTCTCTCTCTACCTTCAGTGAAAGTTGGTAGATCACCATCAGTGAAAGTTGGTGTTTTCTATCTTTTTGCTACCCTCAGTGAACGTTGGTAGTTCATCGTTAGTGAACGAAGATGCTATGATATATTTTCTATATACCTTTAGTGAATGTTGGTAGATCACCATCAGTTAAAGTTTGTGTTTCTTATCTTTTTTCTACCCTCCGTGAATGGTGGTAGTTCATCATCAGTGAACGACGGTGCTATGATATATTTTCTCTCTACCTTTAGTGAAAGTTGGTAGATCACCATCAGTGAAAGTTTGTATTAGTTATCTTTTTTCTACCTTCAATGAATGTTGGTAGTTCATCGTCAGTGAACGAAGATGCTATGATATATTTTCTCTCTACCTTCAGTGAAAGTTGGTAGATCACCATCAGTGAAAGTTGGTGTTTGTTATCTTTTTTCTACCTTCAGTGAATGTTGGTAGTTCATCGTCAGTGAATGGTGATGCTATGATATATTCTCTCTCTACCTTCAGTGAAAGTTGGTAGATCACCATTAGTGAAAGTTGGTGTTTGTAATCTTTTTGCTACACTCAGTGAACATTGATAGTTCATCGTCAGTGAACGGTGATGCTATGATATATTCTCTCTCTACCTTCAGTGAAAGTTGGTAGATCACCATCAGTGAAAGTTGGTGTTTTTTATCTTTTTGCTACCCTCAGTGAACGTTGGTAGTTCATCGTCAGTGAACGGCGATGCTATGATATATTTTCTATATACCTTTAGTGAAAGTTGGTAGATCACCATCAGTGAAAGTTGGTGTTTCTTATCTTTTTGCTACCCTCCGTGCATGGTGGTAGTTCATCGTCAGTGAACGACGGTGCTATGATATATTTTCTATCTACCTACAGTGAAAGTTGGTAGACCACCATCAGTGAAAGTTGGTATTTGTTATCTTTTTTCTACCCTTAATGAATGTTGGTAGTTCATCGTCAGTGAACGACGATGCTATGATATATTTTCTCTCTACCTTCAGTAAAAGTTGGTAGATCACCAACAGTGAAAGTTGGTGTTTGTTATCTTTTTGCTACCCTCAGTGAATGTTGGTAGTTCATCGTCAGTGAATGGCAGTGCTATGATATATTCTCTCTCTACCTTCAGTGAAAGTTGGTAGATCACCGTCCGTGAAAGTTGGTATTTGTTATCTTTTTTCTACCCTTAATGAATGTTGGTAGTTCATCGTCAGTGAACGACGATGCTATGATATATTTT
Source organism: Vicia faba (assembly GCA_948472305.1). Taxonomy (NCBI): domain Eukaryota; kingdom Viridiplantae; phylum Streptophyta; class Magnoliopsida; order Fabales; family Fabaceae; genus Vicia; species Vicia faba. Next base: position 242,239 of record CATIWC010001705.1, read on the forward strand.
CTCTCTACCTTCAGTGAAAGTTGGTAGATCACCATCAGTGAAAATTGGTGTTTGTTATCTTTTTTCTACCTCCAATGAATGTTGGTAGTTCATCGTTAGTGAACAGAGATGCTATGATATATTTTCTCTCTACCTTCAGTAAAAGTTGGTAGATCACCATCAGTGAAAGTTGGTGTTTGTTATCTTTTTGCTACCCTCATTGAACGTTGGTAGTTCATCGTCAGTGAACGGCGATGATATAAAATATTTTCTCTCTACCTTTAGTGAAAGTTGGTAGATCACCATCAGTTAAAGTTGGTATTTGTTTTCTTTTTTCTTCCTTCAATGAATGTTGGTAGTTCATCGTCAGTGAACGGCGATGCTATGATATATTTTCTATCTACCTTCAGTGAAAGTTGGTAGATCACCATCAGTGAAAGTTGGTGTTTGTTATCTTTTTGCTACCCTCAGTGAACGTTGGTAGTTCATCGTCAGTGAACGACGATGCTATGATATATTTTTTATATACCTTTAGTGAAAGGTGGTAGATCACCATCAGTGAAAGTTGGTGTTTCTTATCTTTTTGTTACCATTAGTGAATGTTGGTAGTTCATCGTCAGTGAACGGAGGTGCTATGCTATATTTTCTCTCTACCTTCAGTGAAAGTTGGTAGATCACCATCAGTGAAAGTTGGTGTTTGTTATCTGTTTGCTACCCTCAATGAATGTTGGTAGTTCATCGTCAGTGAACGGCGATGATATAATATATTTTCTCTTTACCTTCAGTGACTGTTGGTCCATCAGTGAAAGTTGGTGATTGTCATCTTTTTGCTACCCTCAATGAATGATGGTTGTTCAACGTCAGTGAACGACGATGCTATGATATATTCTCTATCTAACTTCAGTGAAAGTTGGTAGATCACCATAAGTGAAAGTTGGTGTTTGTTATCTTTTTGCTACCCTCAGTGAACGTTGGTGTTTCTTATCTTTTTGCTACCTTCAGTGAATGTTGGTATTTCATCATCAGTGAACGGCAACGCTATAATATATTTTCTCTCTACCTTCAGTGACTGTTGGTATATCACCATTACTAAAAGTTTGTGATTGTTAAATTTTTGCTACCCTCAGTGAACATTGATAGTTCATCGTCAGTGAAAGGCGATGTTATGATATATTCTCTCTCTACCTTCAGTGAATGTTGTTAGATCACCATCAGTGAAAGTTGGTGTTTGCTATCTTTTTTCTACCCTCAGTGAACTTTGGTAGTTCATCGTCATTGAACGACGATGCTATGATTTATTTTCTATATACCTTTAGTGAAAGTTGGTAGATCACCATCATTGAAAGTTGGTGTTTCTTATCTTTTTGCTACCCTCCGTGAATGTTGGTAGTTCATCGTCAGTGAACGGCGATGCTATGATATAATTTCTCTCTACCTTCAGTGAAAGTTGGTAGATCACCATCAGTGAAAGTTGGTATTTGTTATCTTTTTTCTACCTTCAATGAATGTTGGTAGTTCATCGTCAGTGAACGACGATGCTATGATATATTTTCTCTCTACCTTCAGTGAATGTTGGTAGATCACCATCAGTCAAAGTTGGTGTTTCTTATCTTTTTGCTACCTTCAGTGAACCTTGGTATTTCATCGTCAATGAACGACGATTCTATAATATATTTTCTCTCTACCTTCAGTGAATGTTGGTAGATCACCATCACTAAAAGTTGGCGATTGTTATATTTTTGCTACCCTCAGTGAACGTTGATAGTTCATCGATAGTGAACGACGATGCTATGATATATTCTCTCTCTACATTCAGTGAAAGATGGTAGATCACCATCAGTGAAAGTTGGTGTTTTTTATCTTTTTTCTACCCTCAGTGAACGTTGGTCGTTCATCGTCAGTGAACGGCGATGCTATGATATATTTTCTATATACCTTTAGTAAAAGTTGGTAGATCACCATCATTGAAAGTTGGTGTTTCTTATCTTTTTGCTACCCTCCGTGAATGTTGGTAGTTCATCGTCAGTGAACGGCGATGCTATGATATATTTTCTCTCTACCTTCAGTGAAAGTTGGTAGATCACCATCAGTGAAAGTCGGTATTTGTTATCTTTTTTCTACCTTCAACGAATGTTGTAGTTCATCGTCAGTGAACGACGATGCTATGATATATTTTCTCTCTACCTTCAGTGAAAGTTGGTAGATCACCATCAGTGAAAGTTGGTGTTTCTTATCTTTTTGCTACCTTCAGTGAACCTTGGTATTTCATCGTCAGTGAACGACGATTCTATAATATATTTTCTCTCTACCTTCAGTGAATGTTGGTAGATCTCCATCACTAAAAGTTGGCGATTGTTATATTTTTGCTACCCTCAGTGAACGTTGATAGTTCATCGATAGTGAACGACGATGCTATGATATATTCTCTCTCTACATTCAGTGAAAGATGGTAGATCACCATCAGTGAAAGTTGGTGTTTTTTATCTTTTTTCTACCCTCAGTGAACGTTGGTCGTTCATCGTCAGTGAACGGCGATGCTATGATATATTTTCTATATACCTTTAGTAAAAGTTGGTAGATCACCATCAGTGAAAGTTGGTGTTTCTTATCTTTTTGCTACCCTCCGTGAATGTTGGTAGTTCATCGTCAGTTAACGGCGATGCTATGATATATTTTCTCTCTACCTTCAGTGAAAGTTGGTAGATCACCATCAGTGAAAGTTGGTATTTGTTATCTTTTTTCTACCTTCAACGAATGTTGGTAGTTCATCGTCAGTGAACGACGATGGTATGATATATTTTCTCTCTACCTTTAGTGAAAGTTGGTAGATCACCATCAGTGAAAGTTGGTGTTTCTTATCTTTTTGCTACCTTCAGTGAACCTTGGTATTTCATCGTCAGTGAACGACGATTCTATAATATATTTTCTCTCTACCTTCAGTGAATGTTGGTAGATCACCATCACTAAAAGTTGGCGATTGTTATATTTTTGCTACCCTCAGTGAACGTTGATAGTTCATCGTCAGTGAACGACGATGCTATGATATATTCTCTCTCTACCTTCAGTGAAAGATGGTAGATCACCATCAGTGAAAGTTGGTGTTTTTTATCTTTTTGATACCCTCGGTGAACGTTGGTAGTTCATCGTCAGTGAACGGTGATGCTATGATATATTTCCTATATACCTTTAGTAAAAGTTGGTAGATCACCATCAGTGAAAGTTGGTGTTTCTTATCTTTTTGCTACCCTCCGTGAATGTTGGTAGTTCATCGTCAGTGAACGACGATGCTATGATATATTTTCTCTCTACCTTCAGTGAAAGTTGGTAGATCACCATCAGTGAAAGTTGGTGTTTCTTATCTTTTTGCTACCTTCAGTGAACCTTGGTATTTCATCGTCAGTGAACGACGATTCTATAATATATTTTCTCTCTACCTTCAGTGAATGTTGGTAGATCACCATCACTAAAAGTTGGCGATTGTTATATTTTTGCTACCCTCAGTGAACGTTGATAGTTCATCGATAGTGAACGACGATGCTATGATATATTCTCTCTCTACATTCAGTGAAAGATGGTAGATCACCATCAGTGAAAGTTGGTGTTTTTTATCTTTTTTCTACCCTCAGTGAACGTTGGTCGTTCATCGTCAGTGAACGGCGATGCTATGATATATTTTCTATATACCTTTAGTAAAAGTTGGTAGATCACCATCAGTGAAAGTTGGTGTTTCTTATCTTTTTGCTACCCTCCGTGAATGTTGGTAGTTCATCGTCAGTTAACGGCGATGCTATGATATATTTTCTCTCTACCTTCAGTGAAAGTTGGTAGATCACCATCAGTGAAAGTTGGTATTTGTTATCTTTTTTCTACCTTCAACGAATGTTGGTAGTTCATCGTCAGTGAACGACGATGGTATGATATATTTTCTCTCTACCTTTAGTGAAAGTTGGTAGATCACCATCAGTGAAAGTTGGTGTTTCTTATCTTTTTGCTACCTTCAGTGAACCTTGGTATTTCATCGTCAGTGAACGACGATTCTATAATATATTTTCTCTCTACCTTCAGTGAATGTTGGTAGATCACCATCACTAAAAGTTGGCGATTGTTATATTTTTGCTACCCTCAGTGAACGTTGATAGTTCATCGTCAGTGAACGACGATGCTATGATATATTCTCTCTCTACCTTCAGTGAAAGATGGTAGATCACCATCAGTGAAAGTTGGTGTTTTTTATCTTTTTGATACCCTCGGTGAACGTTGGTAGTTCATCGTCAGTGAACGGTGATGCTATGATATATTTCCTATATACCTTTAGTAAAAGTTGGTAGATCACCATCAGTGAAAGTTGGTGTTTCTTATCTTTTTGCTACCCTCCGTGAATGTTGGTAGTTCATCGTCAGTGAACGGCGATGCTATGATATATTTTCTCTCTACCTTCAGTGAAAGTTGGTAGATCACCATCAGTGAAAGTTGGTATTTGTTATCTTTTTTCTACCTTCAATGAATGTTGGTAGTTCATCGTCAGTGAACGACGATGCTATGATATATTTTCTCTCTACCTTCAGTGAAAGTTGGTAGATCACCATCAGTGAAAGTTGGTGTTTCTTATCTTTTTGCTACCTTCAGTGAACCTTGGTATTTCATCGTCAGTGAACGACGATTCTATAATATATTTTCTCTCTACCTTCAGTGAATGTTGGTAGATCACCATCACTAAAAGTTGGCGATTGTTATATTTTTGCTACCCTCAGTGAACGTTGATAGTTCATCGTCAGTGAACGACGATGCTATGATATATTCTCTCTCTACATTCAGTGAAAGATGGTAGATCACCATCAGTGAAAGTTGGTGTTTTTTATCTTTTTGCTACCCTCAGTGAACGTTGGTAGTTCATCGTCAGTGAACGGTGATGCTATGATATATTTTCTATATACCTTTAGTGAAAGTTGGTAGATCACCATCAGTGAAAGTTGCTGTTTCTTATCTTTTTGCTACCCTCCGTGAATGTTGGTAGTTCATCGTCAGTGAACGGTGGTGCTATGATATATATTCTCTCTACCTTTAGTAAAAGTTGGTAGATCACCATCAGTTAAAGTTGGTATTTGTTGTCTTTTTTCTACCTTCAATGAATGTCGGTAGTTCATCGTCAGTGAACGGTGATGCTATGATATATTCTCTATCTACCTTCAATGAAAGTTGGTAGATCACCATCAGTGAAAGTTGGTGTTTGTTATCTTTTTGCCACCCTCAGTGAACGTTGGTAGTTCATCGTCAGTGAACGATGATGCTATGATATATTTTTTATATACCTTTAGTGAAAGGTGGTAGATCACCATCAATGAAAGTTGGTGTTTCTTATCTTTTTGTTACCCTCAGTGAATGTTGGTAGTTCATCGTCAGTGAATGGCAGTGCTATGATATACTTTCTCTCTACCTTCAGTGAAAGTTGGGAGATCACCATCAGTGAAAGTTGGTATTTGTTATCTTTTTTCTACCTTCAATGAAGGTTGGTAGTTCATTGTCATTGAACGACGATGCTATGATATATTTTCTCTCTACCTTTAGTGAAAGTCGGTAGATCACCATAACTGAAAGTTGGTGTTTGTTATCTTTTTGCTACCTTCAGTGAACATTGGTAGTTCATCGTCAGTGAATGGCGATGCTATGATATATTTTCACTCTCCCTTCAATGAAAGTTGGTAGATCACCATCAGTGAAAGTTTGTGTTTGTTATATTTTTGCTACCTTCAGTGAATGTTGGTAGTTCATCGTCAGTGAACGACAATGCTATAATATATTCTCTCTCTACCTTCAGTGAAAGTTGGCAGATCACCATCAGTGAAAGTTGGTGTTTCTTATCTTTTTGCTACCTTCAGTGAACGTTGGTAGTTCAATGTCAGTGAACGGCGATGCTATGATATATTCTCTACCTACCTTCAATGAATGTTGGTAGATCACCATCATTGAAAGTTGGTGTTTGTTATCTTTTTGCTATACTCAGTGAACGTTGGTAGTTCACCGTCAGTGAACGGCGATGCTATGATATATTCTCTTTCTACCGTCAGTGAAAGTTGGTAGATCACCATCAGTGAAAGTTGGTGTTTTCTATTATTTTGCTACCCTCAGTGAACGTTGGTAGTTCATCGTCAGTGAACGGCGATGCTATGATATATTTTTTATATACCTTTAGTGAAAGTTGGTAGATCACCATCAGTGAAAGTTGGTATTTGTTATCTTTTTTCTACCCTTAATGAACGTTGGTAGTTCATCGTCAGTGAACGACGATGCTATGATATATTTTCTCTCTACCTTCAGTGAAAGTTGGTGTTTGTTATCTTTTTTCTACCTTTGGTGAACGTTGGCAGTTCATCGTCAGTGAACGTTGGTGTTTCTTATCTTTTTGCTACCCTCCGTGAATGGTGATAGTTCATCGTCAGTGAACGGCGGTGCTATGATATATTTTCTCTCTACCTTTAGTGAAAGTTGGTAGATCACCATCAGTGAAAGTTTGTATTTGTTATCTTTTTTCTACCTTCAATGAATGTTGGTAGTTCATCGTTAGTCAACGACGATGCTATGATATATTTTCCCTCTACCTTCAGTGAAAGTTGGTAGATCACCATCAGTGAAAGTTGGTGTTTGTTATCTTTTTTCTACCTTCAGTGAACCTTGGCAGTTCATCGTCAGTGAACGGATATGCTATGATATATTTCCTCTCTGCCTTCAATGAAAGTTGGTAGATCACCATCAGTGAAAGTTTGTGTTACTTATATTTTTGCTATCTTCAGTGAACGTTGGTAGTTCATTGTTAGTGAATGGTGATGCTAGGATATATTCTCTCTCTACCTTCAGTCAAAGTTGGTAGATCACCATCAGTGAAAGTTGGTGTTTGTTATCTTTTTGCTACCCTCAGTGAATGTTGATAGTTCATCGTCAGTGAACGGCGATGATATAATATATTCTCTCTCTACCTTCAGTGAAAGTTGGTAGATCACCATCAGTGAAAGTTGGTGATTGTTATCCTTTTGCTACCCTCAATGAACGTTGGTTGTTCTACGTCAGTGAACGGCGATGCTATGATATATTCTCTATCTAACTTTAGTGAAAGTTTGTAGATCACCATCAGTGAAAGTTGGTGTTTCTTATCTTTTTGCTACCCTCAGTGAATGGTGGTAGTTCATTGTCAGTGAACGGCGGTGCTATGATATATTTTCTCTCTACCTTTAGTGAAAGTTGGTAGATCACCATCAATGAAAGTTGGTATTTGTTATCTTTTTTCTACCCTTAATGAACGTTGGTAGTTCATCGTAAGTGAACGACGATGCTATGATATATTTTCTCTCTACCTTCAGTGAAAGTTGGTGTTTGTTATCTTTTTTCTACCTTTGGTGAACGTTGGCAGTTCATCGTCAGTGAACGGAGATGCTATGATATATTTTCTCTCTACCTTCAATGAAAGTTGGTATATCACCATCAGTGAAAGTTTGTGTTTGTTATATTTTTGCTATCTTCAGTGAACGTTGGTAGTTCATCGTCAGTGAATGGTGATGCTATGATATATTCTCTCTCTATCTTCAGTGAAAGTTGGTAGATCACCATCAGTGAAAGTTGGTGTTTAATATCTTTTTACTACCCTTAGTGAATGTTGGTAGTTCATCGTCAGTGAACGGCAGTGCTATGATATATTCTCTCTCTACCTTCAGTTAAAGTTGGTAGATCACCATTAGTGAAAGTTTGTGTTTGTTATCTTTTTGCTACCCTTAGTGAATGTTGGTAGTTCATCGTCAGTGAACAGCGATGCTATGATATATTTTCTCTCTACTTTTAGTGAAAGTTGGTAGATCACCATCAGTGAATGTTGGTGTTTGTTATATTTTTTCTACCTCCAATGAATGTTGGTAGTTCATCATCAGTGAACTGAGATGCTATGATATGTTTTCTCTCTACCTTCAGTGAAAGTTGGTAGATCACCATAAGTGAAAGTTGGTGTTTGTTATCTTTTTGCTACCCTCAGTGAACGTTGGTAGTTCATCATCAGTGAACAGCGATGATATAATATATTCTCACTCTACCTTCAGTGACTGTTGGTAGATCACCATCAGTGAAAGTTGGTGATTGTTATCTTTTTGCTACCCTCAATGAATGTTGGTAGTTCAACGTCAGTGAACGGCGATGCTATGATATATTCTCTATCTACCTTCAATGAAAGTTGGTAGATCACCATTAGTGAAAGTTGGTGTTTGTTATCTTTTTGCTACCCTTAGTGAATGTTGGTAGTTCATCGTCAGTGAACGGCAGTGCTATGATATATTCTCTCTCTGCCTTCAGTTAAAGTTGGTAGATCACCATTAGTGAAAGTTGGTGTTTGTTATCTTTTTGCTACCCTTAGTGAATGTTGGTAGTTCATCGTCAGTGAACGGCGATGCTATAATATATTTTCTCTCTACCTTCAGTGAAAGTTGGTAGATCACCATCAATGAATGTTGGTGTTTGTTATCTTTTTTCTACCTCCAATGAATGTTGGTAGTTCATCATCAGTGAACAGAGATGCTATGATATATTTTCTCTCTACCTTCAGTGAAAGTTGGTAGATCACCATCAGTGAAAGTTGGTGTTTGTTATCTTTTTGCTACCCTCAGTGAACGTTGGTAGTTCATCGTCAGTGAACGGCGATGATATAATATATTCTCTCTCTACCTTCAGTGACTGTTGCTAGATCACCATCAGTGAAAGTTGGTGATTGTTATCTTTTTGCTACCCTCAATGAATGTTGGTAGTTCAACGTCAGTGAACGGTGATGCTATGATAAATTCTTTATCTACCTTCAATGAAAGTTGGTAGATCACCATCAGTGAAAGTTGGTGTTTGTTATCTTTTTTCTACCTTCAGTGAACGTTGGCAGATCATCGTCAGTGAACGGAGATGCTATGATATATTTTCTCTCTGCCTTCAATGAAAGTTGGTAGATCACCATCAGTGAAAGTTTGTGTTTGTTATATTTTTGCTATCTTCAGTGAACATTGGTAGTTCATCGTCAGTGAATGGTGATGCTAGGATATATTCTCTCTCTACCTTCAGTGAAAGTTGGTAGGTCACCATCAGTGAAAGTTGGTGTTTGTTATGTTTTTGCTACCCTCAGTGAATATTGATCGTTCATCGTCAGTGAACGGCAATGATATAATATATTCTCTCTCTACCTTCAGTGAAAGTTGGTAGATCACCATCAGCGAAAGTTGGTGATTGTTATCTTTTTGCTACCCTCAATGAACGTTGGTTGTTCAACGTCAGTGAACGACAATGTTATGATATATTCTCTATCTAACTTTAGTGAAAGTTGGTAGATCACCATCAGTGAAAGTTGGTGTTTCTTATCTTTTTGCTACCCTCCGTGAATGGTGGTAGTTCATTGTCAGTGAACGGCGGTGCTATGATATATTTTCTCTCTACCTTTAGTGAAAGTTGGTAGATCATCATCAATGAAAGTTGGTATTTGTTATCTTTTTTCTACCCTTAATGAACGTCGGTAGTTCATCGTCAGTGAACGACGATGCTATGATATATTTTCTCTCTACCTTCAGTGAAAGTTGGTAGATCACCATCAGTGAAAGTTGGTGTTTGTTATCTTTTTTCTACCTTCGGTGAACGTTGGCAGTTCATCATCAATGAACGGAGATGCTATGATATATTTTCTCTCTACCTTCAATGAAAGTTGGTATATCACCATCAGTGAAAGTTTGTGTTTGTTATATTTTTGCTATCTTCAGTGAACGTTGGTAGTTCATCGTCAGTGAATGGTGATGCTATGATATATTCTCTCTCTATCTTCAGTGAAAGTTGGTAGATCACCATCAGTGAAAGTTGGTGTTTGTTATCTTTTTGCTACCCTTAGTGAATGTTGGTAGTTCATCGTCAGTGAACGGCAGTGCTATGATATATTCTCTCTCTACCTTCAGTTAAAGTTGGTAGATCACCATTAGTGAAAGTTGGGGTTTGTTATCTTTTTGCTACCCTTAGTGAATGTTGGTAGTTCATCGTCAGTGAACGGCGATGCTATGATATATTTTCTCTCTACCTTCAGTGAAAGTTGGTAGATCACCATCAGTGAATGTTGGTGTTTGTTATCTTTTTTCTACCTCCAATGAATGTTGGTAGTTCATCATCAGTGAACAGAGATGCTATGATATATTTTCTCTCTACCTTCAGTGAAAGTTGGTAGATCACCATCAGTGAAAGTTGGTGTTTGTTATCTTTTTGCTACCCTCAGTGAACGTTGGTAGTTCATCGTCAGTGAACGACGATGATATAATATATTCTCTCTCTACCTTCAGTGACTGTTGGTAGATCACCATCAGTGAAAGTTGGTGATTGTTATCTTTTTGCTACCCTCAATGAATGTTGGTAGTTCAACGTCAGTGAACGGCGATGCTATGATATATTCTCTATCTACCTTCAATGAAAGTTGGTAGTTCACCATCAGTGAAAGTTGGTGTTTGTTATCTTTTTTCTACCTTCAGTGAACGTTGGCAGTTCATCGTCAGTGAACGGAGATGCTATGATATATTTTCTCTCTGCCTTCAATGAAAGTTGGTAGATCACCATCAGTGAAAGTTTGTGTTTGTTATATTTTTTCTATCCTCAGTGAACGTTGGTAGTTCATCGTCAGAGAATGGTGATGCTAGGATATATTCTCTCTCTACCTTCAGTGAAAGTTGGTAGATCACCATCAGTGAAAGTTGGTGTTTGTTATCTTTTTGCTACCCTCAGTGAATGTTGATCGTTCATCGTCACTGAACGGCAATGATATAATATATTCTCTCTCTACCTTCAGTGAAAGTTGGTAGATCACCATCAGTGAAAGTTGGTGATTGTTATCTTTTTGCTACCCTCAATGAATGTTGGTTGTTCAACTTCAGTGAACGGCGATGTTATGATATATTCTCTATCTAACTTTAGTGAAAGTTGGTAGATCACCATCAGTGAAAGTTGGTGTTTCTTATCTTTTTGCTACCCTCCGTGAATGGTGGTAGTTCATTGTCAGTGAACGGCGGTGCTATGATATATTTTCTCTCTACCTTTAGTGAAAGTTGGTAGATCATCATCAATGAAAGTTGGTATTTGTTATCTTTTTTCTACCCTTAATGAACGTCGGTAGTTCATCGTCAGTGAACGACGATGCTATGATATATTTTCTTTCTACCTTCAGTGAAAGTTGGTAGATCACCATCAGTGAAAGTTGGTGTTTGTTATCTTTTTTCTACCTTCGGTGAACGTTGGCAGTTCATCATCAATGAACGGAGATGCTATGATATATTTTCTCTCTACCTTCAATGAAAGTTGGTATATCACCATCAGTGAAAGTTTGTGTTTGTTATATTTTTGCTATCTTCAGTGAACGTTGGTAGTTCATCGTCAGTGAATGGTGATGCTATGATATATTCTCTCTCTATCTTCAGTGAAAGTTGGTAGATCACCATCAGTGAAAGTTGGTGTTTGTTATCTTTTTGCTACCCTTAGTGAATGTTGGTAGTTCATCGTCAGTGAACGGCAGTGCTATGATATATTCTCTCTCTACCTTCAGTTAAAGTTGGTAGATCACCATTAGTGAAAGTTGGGGTTTGTTATCTTTTTGCTACCCTTAGTGAATGTTGGTAGTTCATCGTCAGTGAACGGCGATGCTATGATATATTTTCTCTCTACCTTCAGTGAAAGTTGGTAGATCACCATCAGTGAATGTTGGTGTTTGTTATCTTTTTTCTACCTCCAATGAATGTTGGTAGTTCATCATCAGTGAACAGAGATGCTATGATATATTTTCTCTCTACCTTCAGTGAAAGTTGGTAGATCACCATCAGTGAAAGTTGGTGTTTGTTATCTTTTTGCTACCCTCAGTGAACGTTGGTAGTTCATCGTCAGTGAACGACGATGATATAATATATTCTCTCTCTACCTTCAGTGACTGTTGGTAGATCACCATCAGTGAAAGTTGGTGATTGTTATCTTTTTGCTACCCTCAATGAATGTTGGTAGTTCAACGTCAGTGAATGGCGATGCTATGATATATTCTCTATCTACCTTCAATGAAAGTTGGTAGTTCACCATCAGTGAAAGTTGGTGTTTGTTATCTTTTTTCTACCTTCAGTGAACGTTGGCAGTTCATCGTCAGTGAACGGAGATGCTATGATATATTTTCTCTCTGCCTTCAATGAAAGTTGGTAGATCACCATCAGTGAAAGTTTGTGTTTGTTATATTTTTTCTATCCTCAGTGAACGTTGGTAGTTCATCGTCAGAGAATGGTGATGCTAGGATATATTCTCTCTCTACCTTCAGTGAAAGTTGGTAGATCACCATCAGTGAAAGTTGGTGTTTGTTATCTTTTTGCTACCCTCAGTGAATGTTGATCGTTCATCGTCACTGAACGGCAATGATATACTATATTCTCTCTCTACCTTCAGTGAAAGTTGGTAGATCACCATCAGTGAAAGTTGGTGATTGTTATCTTTTTGCTACCCTCAATGAATGTTGGTTGTTCAACTTCAGTGAACGGCGATGTTATGATATATTCTCTATCTAACTTTAGTGAAAGTTGGTAGATCACCATCAGTGAAAGTTGGTGTTTCTTATCTTTTTGCTACCCTCCGTGAATGGTGGTAGTTCATTGTCAGTGAACGGCGGTGCTATGATATATTTTCTCTCTACCTTTAGTGAAAGTTGGTAGATCATCATCAATGAAAGTTGGTATTTGTTATCTTTTTTCTACCCTTAATGAACGTCGGTAGTTCATCGTCAGTGAACGACGATGCTATGATATATTTTCTTTCTACCTTCAGTGAAAGTTGGTAGATCACCATCAGTGAAAGTTGGTGTTTGTTATCTTTTTTCTACCTTCGGTGAACGTTGGCAGTTCATCATCAGTGAACGGAGATGCTATGATATATTTTCTCTCTACCTTCAATGAAAGTTGGTATATCACCATCAGTGAAAGTTTGTGTTTGTTATATTTTTGCTATCTTCAGTGAACGTTGGTAGTTCATCGTCAGTGAATGGTGATGCTATGATATATTCTCTCTCTATCTTCAGTGAAAGTTGGTAGATCACCATCAGTGAAAGTTGGTGTTTGTTATCTTTTTGCTACCCTTAGTGAATGTTGGTAGTTCATCGTCAGTGAACGGAAGTGCTATGATATATTCTCTCTCTACCTTCAGTTAAAGTTGGTAGATCACCATTAGTGAAAGTTGGTGTTTGTTATCTTTTTGCTACCCTTAGTGAATGTTGGTAGTTCATCGTCAGTGAACGGCGATGCTATGATATATTTTCTCTCTACCTTAAGTGAAAGTTGGTAGATCACCATCAGTGAATGTTGGTGTTTGTTATCTTTTTTCTACCTCCAATGAATGTTGGTAGTTCATCATCAGTGAACAGAGATGCCATGATATATTTTCTCTCTGCCTTCAGTGAAAGTTGGTAGATCACCATCAGTGAAAGTTGGTGTTTGTTATCTTTTTGCTACCCTCAGTGAACGTTGGTAGTTCATTGTCAGTGAACGTCAATGATATAATATATTCTCTCTCTACCTCCAGTGACTGTTGGTAGATCACCATCAGTGAAAGTTGGTGTTTCTTATCTTTTTTCTACCCTTAATGAACGTTGGTAGTTCATCGTCAGTGAACGACGATGCTATGATATATTTTCTCTCTACCTTCAGTGAAAGTTGGTGTTTGTTATCTTTTTTCTACCTTTGGTGAACGTTGGCAGTTCATCGTCAGTGAACGGAGATGCTATGATATATTTTCTCTCTACCTTCAATGAAAGTTGGTATATCACCATCAGTGAAAGTTTGTGTTTGTTATATTTTTGCTATCTTCTGTGAACGTTGGTAGTTCATCGTCAGTGAATGGTGATGCTATGATATATTCTCTCTCTATCTTCAGTGAAAGTTGGTAGATCACCATCAATGAAAGTTGGTGTTTGTTATCTTTTTACTACCCTTAGTGAATGTTGGTAGTTCATCGTCAGTGAACGACAGTGCTATGATATATTCTCTCTCTACCTTCAGTTAAAGTTGGTAGATCACCATTAGTGAAAGTTTGTGTTTGTTATCTTTTTGCTACCCTTAGTGAATGTTGGTAGTTCATCGTCAGTGAACGGCGATGCTATGATATATTTTCTCTCTACCTTCAGTGAAAGTTGGTAGATCACCATCAGTGAATGTTGGTGTTTGTTATATTTTTTCTACCTCCAATGAATGTTAGTAGTTCATCATCAGTGAACAGAGATGCTGTGATATATTTTCTCTCTACCTTCAGTGAAAGTTGGTAGATCACCATCAGTGAAAGTTGGTGTTTGTTATCTTTTTGCTACCCTCAGTGAACGTTGGTAGTTCATCGTCAGTGAACGACGATGATATAATATATTCTCTCTCTACCTTCAGTGACTGTTGGTAGATCACCATAAGTGAAAGTTGGTGATTGTTATCTTTTTGCTACCCTCAATGAATGTTGGTAGTTCAACGTCAGTGAACGGCGATGCTATGATATATTCTCTATCTACCTTCAATGAAAGTTGGTAGATCACCATCAGTGAAAGTTGGTGTTTGTTATCTTTTTTCTACCTTCAGTGAAGGTTGGCAGTTCATCGTCAGTGAACGGAGATGCTCTGATATATTTTCTCTCTGCCTTCAATGAAAGTTGGTAGATCACCATCAGTGAAAGTTTGTGTTTGTTATATTTTTGCTATCTTCAGTGAACGTTGGTAGTTCATCGTCAGAGAATGGTGATGCTAGGATATATTCTCTCTCTACCTTCAGTGAAAGTTGGTAGATCACCATCAGTGAAAGTTGGTGTTTGTTATCTTTTTGCTACCCTCAGTGAATGTTGATCGTTCATCGTCACTGAACGGCAATGATATAATATATTCTCTCTCTACCTTCAGTGAAAGTTGGTAGATCACCATCAGTGAAAGTTTGTGATTGTTATCTTTTTGCTACCCTCAATGAACGTTGGTTGTTCAACTTCAGTGAACGGCGATGTTATGATATATTCTCTATCTAAATTTAGTGAAAGTTGGTAGATCACCATCAGTGAAAGTTGGTGTTTCTTATCTTTTTGCTACCCTCCGTGAATGGTGGTAGTTCATTGTCAGTGAACGGCGGTTCTATGATATATTTTCTCTCTACCTTTAGTGAAAGTTGGTAGATCATCATCAATGAAAGTTGGTATTTGTTATCTTTTTTCTACCCTTAATGAACGTCAGTAGTCCATCGTCAGTGAACGACGATGCTATGATATATTTTCTTTCTACCTTCAGTGAAAGTTGGTAGATCACCATCAGTGAAAGTTGGTGTTTGTTATCTTTTTTCTACCTTCGGTGAACGTTGGCAGTTCATCATCAGTGAACGGAGATGCTATGATATATTTTCTCTCTACCTTCAATGAAAGTTGGTATATCACCATCAGTGAAAGTTTGTGTTTGTTATATTTTTGCTATCTTCAGTGAACGTTGGTAGTTCATCGTCAGTGAATGGTGATGCTATGATATATTCTCTCTCTATCTTCAGTGAAAGTTGGTAGATCACCATCAGTGAAAGTTGGTGTTTGTTATCTTTTTGCTACCCTTAGTGAATGTTGGTAGTTCATCGTCAGTGAACGGCAGTGCTATGATATATTCTCTCTCTACCTTCAGTTAAAGTTGGTAGATCACCATTAGTGAAAGTTGGGGTTTGTTATCTTTTTGCTACCCTTAGTGAATGTTGGTAGCTCATCGTCAGTGAACGGCGATGTTATGATATATTTTCTCTCTACCTTCAGTGAAAGTTGGTAGATCACCATCAGTGAATGTTGGTGTTTGTTATCTTTTTTCTACCTCCAATGAATGTTGGTAGTTCATCATCAGTGAACAGAGATGCTATGATATATTTTCTCTCTACCTTCAGTGATAGTTGGTAGATCACCATCAGTGAAAGTTGGTGTTTGTTATCTTTTTGCTACCCTCAGTGAACGTTGGTAGTTCATTGTCAGTGAACGACAATGATATAATATATTCTCTCTCTACCTTCAGTGACTGTTGGTAGATCACCATCAGTGAAAGTTGGTGTTTCTTATCTTTTTTCTACCCTTAATGAACGTTGGTAGTTCATCGTCAGTGAACGACGATGCTATGATATATTTTCTCTCTAACTTCAGTGAAAGTTGGTGTTTGTTATCTTTTTTCTACCATTGGTGAACGTTGGCAGTTCATAGTCAGTGAACGGAGATGCTATGATATATTTTCTCTCTACCTTCAATGAAAGTTGGTATATCACCATCAGTGAAAGTTTGTGTTTGTTATATTTTTGCTATCTTCAGTGAACGTTGGTAGTTCATCGTCAGTGAATGGTGATGCTATGATATATTCTCTCTCTATCTTCAGTGAAAGTTGGTAGATCACCATCAGTGAAAGTTGGTGTTTGTTATCTTTTTGCTACCCTTAGTGAATGTTGGTAGTTCATCGTCAGTGAACGACAGTGCTATGATATATTCTCTCTCTACCTTCAGTTAAAGTTGGTAGATCACCATTAGTGAAAGTTTGTGTTTGTTATCTTTTTGCTACCCTTAGTGAATGTTGGTAGTTCATCGTCAGTGAACGGCGATGCTATGATATATTTTCTCTCTACCTTCAGTGAAAGTTGGTAGATCACCATCAGTGAATGTTGGTGTTTGTTATATTTTTTCTACCTCCAATGAATGTTGGTAGTTCATCATCACTGAACAGAGATGCTATGATATATTTTCTCTCTACCTTCAGTGAAAGTTGGTAGATCACCATCAGTGAAAGTTGATGTTTGTTATCTTTTTGCTACCCTCAGTGAACGTTGGTAGTTCATCGTCAGTGAACGGCGATGATATAATATATGCTCTCTCTACCTTCAGTGACTGTTGGTAGATCACCATCAGTGAAAGTTGGTGATTGTTATCTTTTTGCTACCCTCAATGAATGTTGGTAGTTCAACGTCAGTGAACGGCGATGCTATGATATATTTTCTATCTACCTTCAATGAAAGTTGGTAGATCACCATCAGTGAAAGTTGGTGTTTGTTATCTTTTTTCTACCTTCAGTGAACGTTGGCAGTTCATCGTCAGTGAACGGAGATGCTATGATATATTTTCTCTCTGCCTTCAATGAAAGTTGGTAGATCACCATCAGTGAAAGTTTGTGTTTGTTATATTTTTGCTATCTTCAGTGAATGTTGGTAGTTCATCGTCAGTGAATGGTGATGCTAGGATATATTCTCTCTCTACCTTTAGTGAAAGTTGGTAGATCACCATCAGTGAAAGTGTGTGTTTGTTATCTTTTTGCTACCCTCAGTGAATGTTGATCGTTCATCGTCATTGAACGGCAATGATATAATATATTCTCTCTCTACCTTTAGTGAAAGTTGGTAGATCACCATCAGTGAAAGTTGGTGATTGTTATCTATTTGCTACCCTCAATGAATGTTGGTTGTTCAACTTCAGTGAACGGCGATGTTATGATATATTCTCTATCTAACTTTAGTGAAAGTTGGTAGATCACCATCAGTGAAAGTTGGTGTTTCTTATCTTTTTGCTACCCTCCGTGAATGGTGGTAGTTCATTGTCAGTGAACGGCGGTGCTATGATATATTTTCTCTCTACCTTTAGTGAAAGTTGGTAGATCATCATCAATGAAAGTTGGTATTTGTTATCTTTTTTCTACCCTTAATGAACGTCGGTAGTTCATCGTCAGTGAACGACGATGCTATGATATATTTTCTTTCTACCTTCAGTGAAAGTTGGTAGATCACCATCAGTGAAAGTTGGTGTTTGTTATCTTTTTTCTACCTTCGGTGAACGTTGGCAGTTCATCATCAATGAACGGAGATGCTATGATATATTTTCTCTCTACCTTCAATGAAAGTTGGTATATCACCATCAGTGAAAGTTTGTGTTTGTTATATTTTTGCTATCTTCAGTGAACGTTGGTAGTTCATCGTCAGTGAATGGTGATGCTATGATATATTCTCTCTCTATCTTCAGTGAAAGTTGGTAGATCACCATCAGTGAAAGTTGGTGTTTGTTATCTTTTTGCTACCCTTAGTGAATGTTGGTAGTTCATCGTCAGTGAACGGCAGTGCTATGATATATTCTCTCTCTACCTTCAGTTAAAGTTGGTAGATCACCATTAGTGAAAGTTGGGGTTTGTTATCTTTTTGCTACCCTTAGTGAATGTTGGTAGTTCATCGTCAGTGAACGGCGATGCTATGATATATTTTCTCTCTACCTTCAGTGAAAGTTGGTAGATCACCATCAGTGAATGTTGGTGTTTGTTATCTTTTTTCTACCTCCAATGAATGTTGGTAGTTCATCATCAGTGAACAGAGATGCTATGATATATTTTCTCTCTACCTTCAGTGAAAGTTGGTAGATCACCATCAGTGAAAGTTGGTGTTTGTTATCTTTTTGCTACCCTCAGTGAACGTTGGTAGTTCATCGTCAGTGAACGACGATGATATAATATATTCTCTCTCTACCTTCAGTGACTGTTGGTAGATCACCATCAGTGAAAGTTGGTGATTGTTATCTTTTTGCTACCCTCAATGAATGTTGGTAGTTCAACGTCAGTGAACGGCGATGCTATGATATATTCTCTATCTACCTTCAATGAAAGTTGGTAGTTCACCATCAGTGAAAGTTGGTGTTTGTTATCTTTTTTCTACCTTCAGTGAACGTTGGCAGTTCATCGTCAGTGAACGGAGATGCTATGATATATTTTCTCTCTGCCTTCAATGAAAGTTGGTAGATCACCATCAGTGAAAGTTTGTGTTTGTTATATTTTTTCTATCCTCAGTGAACGTTGGTAGTTCATCGTCAGAGAATGGTGATGCTAGGATATATTCTCTCTCTACCTTCAGTGAAAGTTGGTAGATCACCATCAGTGAAAGTTGGTGTTTGTTATCTTTTTGCTACCCTCAGTGAATGTTGATCGTTCATCGTCACTGAACGGCAATGATATAATATATTCTCTCTCTACCTTCCGTGAAAGTTGGTAGATCACCATCAGCGAAAGTTGGTGATTGTTATCTTTTTGCTACCCTCAATGAACGTTGGTTGTTCAACTTCAGTGAACGGCGATGTTATGATATATTCTCTATCTAACTTTAGTGAAAGTTGGTAGATCACCATCAGTGAAAGTTGGTGTTTCTTATCTTTTTGCTACCCTCCGTGAATGGTGGTAGTTCATTGTCAGTGAACGGCGGTGCTATGATATATTTTCTCTCTACCTTTAGTGAAAGTTGGTAGATCATCATCAATGAAAGTTGGTATTTGTTATCTTTTTTCTACCCTTAATGAACGTCGGTAGTTCATCGTCAGTGAACGACGATGCTATGATATATTTTCTCTCTACCTTCAGTGAAAGTTGGTAGATCACCATCAGTGAAAGTTGGTGTTTGTTATCTTTTTTCTACCTTCGGTGAACGTTGGCAGTTCATCATCAATGAACGGAGATGCTATGATATATTTTCTCTCTACCTTCAATGAAAGTTGGTATATCACCATCAGTGAAAGTTTGTGTTTGTTATATTTTTGCTATCTTCAGTGAACGTTGGTAGTTCATCGTCAGTGAATGGTGATGCTATGATATATTCTCTCTCTATCTTCAGTGAAAGTTGGTAGATCACCATCAGTGAAAGTTGGTGTTTGTTATCTTTTTGCTACCCTTAGTGAATGTTGGTAGTTCATCGTCAGTGAACGGCAGTGCTATGATATATTCTCTCTCTACCTTCAGTTAAAGTTGGTAGATCACCATTAGTGAAAGTTGGGGTTTGTTATCTTTTTGCTACCCTTAGTGAATGTTGGTAGTTCATCGTCAGTGAACGGCGATGCTATGATATATTTTCTCTCTACCTTCAGTGAAAGTTGGTAGATCACCATCAGTGAATGTTGGTGTTTGTTATCTTTTTTCTACCTCCAATGAATGTTGGTAGTTCATCATCAGTGAACAGAGATGCTATGATATATTTTCTCTCTACCTTCAGTGAAAGTTGGTAGATCACCATCAGTGAAAGTTGGTGTTTGTTATCTTTTTGCTACCCTCAGTGAACGTTGGTAGTTCATCGTCAGTGAACGACGATGATATAATATATTCTCTCTCTACCTTCAGTGACTGTTGGTAGATCACCATCAGTGAAAGTTGGTGATTGTTATCTTTTTGCTACCCTCAATGAATGTTGGTAGTTCAACGTCAGTGAACGGCGATGCTATGATATATTCTCTATCTACCTTCAATGAAAGTTGGTAGTTCACCATCAGTGAAAGTTGGTGTTTGTTATCTTTTTTCTACCTTCAGTGAACGTTGGCAGTTCATCGTCAGTGAACGGAGATGCTATGATATATTTTCTCTCTGCCTTCAATGAAAGTTGGTAGATCACCATCAGTGAAAGTTTGTGTTTGTTATATTTTTTCTATCCTCAGTGAACGTTGGTAGTTCATCGTCAGAGAATGGTGATGCTAGGATATATTCTCTCTCTACCTTCAGTGAAAGTTGGTAGATCACCATCAGTGAAAGTTGGTGTTTGTTATCTTTTTGCTACCCTCAGTGAATGTTGATCGTTCATCGTCACTGAACGGCAATGATATAATATATTCTCTCTCTACCTTCAGTGAAAGTTGGTAGATCACCATCAGTGAAAGTTGGTGATTGTTATCTTTTTGCTACCCTCAATGAATGTTGGTTGTTCAACTTCAGTGAACGGCGATGTTATGATATATTCTCTATCTAACTTTAGTGAAAGTTGGTAGATCACCATCAGTGAAAGTTGGTGTTTCTTATCTTTTTGCTACCCTCCGTGAATGGTGGTAGTTCATTGTCAGTGAACGGCGGTGCTATGATATATTTTCTCTCTACCTTTAGTGAAAGTTGGTAGATCATCATCAATGAAAGTTGGTATTTGTTATCTTTTTTCTACCCTTAATGAACGTCGGTAGTTCATCGTCAGTGAACGACGATGCTATGATATATTTTCTTTCTACCTTCAGTGAAAGTTGGTAGATCACCATCAGTGAAAGTTGGTGTTTGTTATCTTTTTTCTACCTTCGGTGAACGTTGGCAGTTCATCATCAATGAACGGAGATGCTATGATATATTTTCTCTCTACCTTCAATGAAAGTTGGTATATCACCATCAGTGAAAGTTTGTGTTTGTTATATTTTTGCTATCTTCAGTGAACGTTGGTAGTTCATCGTCAGTGAATGGTGATGCTATGATATATTCTCTCTCTATCTTCAGTGAAAGTTGGTAGATCACCATCAGTGAAAGTTGGTGTTTGTTATCTTTTTGCTACCCTTAGTGAATGTTGGTAGTTCATCGTCAGTGAACGGCAGTGCTATGATATATTCTCTCTCTACCTTCAGTTAAAGTTGGTAGATCACCATTAGTGAAAGTTGGGGTTTGTTATCTTTTTGCTACCCTTAGTGAATGTTGGTAGTTCATCGTCAGTGAACGGCGATGCTATGATATATTTTCTCTCTACCTTCAGTGAAAGTTGGTAGATCACCATCAGTGAATGTTGGTGTTTGTTATCTTTTTTCTACCTCCAATGAATGTTGGTAGTTCATCATCAGTGAACAGAGATGCTATGATATATTTTCTCTCTACCTTCAGTGAAAGTTGGTAGATCACCATCAGTGAAAGTTGGTGTTTGTTATCTTTTTGCTACCCTCAGTGAACGTTGGTAGTTCATCGTCAGTGAACAACGATGATATAATATATTCTCTCTCTACCTTCAGTGACTGTTGGTAGATCACCATCAGTGAAAGTTGGTGATTGTTATCTTTTTGCTACCCTCAATGAATGTTGGTAGTTCAACGTCAGTGAACGGCGATGCTATGATATATTCTCTATCTACCTTCAATGAAAGTTGGTAGTTCACCATCAGTGAAAGTTGGTGTTTGTTATCTTTTTTCTACCTTCAGTGAACGTTGGCAGTTCATCGTCAGTGAACGGAGATGCTATGATATATTTTCTCTCTGCCTTCAATGAAAGTTGGTAGATCACCATCAGTGAAAGTTTGTGTTTGTTATATTTTTTCTATCCTCAGTGAACGTTGGTAGTTCATCGTCAGAGAATGGTGATGCTAGGATATATTCTCTCTCTACCTTCAGTGAAAGTTGGTAGATCACCATCAGTGAAAGTTGGTGTTTGTTATCTTTTTGCTACCCTCAGTGAATGTTGATCGTTCATCGTCACTGAACGACAATGATATAATATATTCTCTCTCTACCTTCAGTGAAAGTTGGTAGATCACCATCAGTGAAAGTTGGTGATTGTTATCTTTTTGCTACCCTCAATGAATGTTGGTTGTTCAACTTCAGTGAACGGCGATGTTATGATATATTCTCTATCTAACTTTAGTGAAAGTTGGTAGATCACCATCAGTGAAAGTTGGTGTTTCTTATCTTTTTGCTACCCTCCGTGAATGGTGGTAGTTCATTGTCAGTGAACGGCGGTGCTATGATATATTTTCTCTCTACCTTTAGTGAAAGTTGGTAGATCATCATCAATGAAAGTTGGTATTTGTTATCTTTTTTCTACCCTTAATGAACGTCGGTAGTTCATCGTCAGTGAACGACGATGCTATGATATATTTTCTTTCTACCTTCAGTGAAAGTTGGTAGATCACCATCAGTGAAAGTTGGTGTTTGTTATCTTTTTTCTACCTTCGGTGAACGTTGGCAGTTCATCATCAGTGAACGGAGATGCTATGATATATTTTCTCTCTACCTTCAATGAAAGTTGGTATATCACCATCAGTGAAAGTTTGTGTTTGTTATATTTTTGCTATCTTCAGTGAACGTTGGTAGTTCATCGTCAGTGAATGGTGATGCTATGATATATTCTCTCTCTATCTTCAGTGAAAGTTGGTAGATCACCATCAGTGAAAGTTGGTGTTTGTTATCTTTTTGCTACCCTTAGTGAATGTTGGTAGTTCATCGTCAGTGAACGGAAGTGCTATGATATATTCTCTCTCTACCTTCAGTTAAAGTTGGTAGATCACCATTAGTGAAAGTTGGTGTTTGTTATCTTTTTGCTACCCTTAGTGAATGTTGGTAGTTCATCGTCAGTGAACGGCGATGCTATGATATATTTTCTCTCTACCTTAAGTGAAAGTTGGTAGATCACCATCAGTGAATGTTGGTGTTTGTTATCTTTTTTCTACCTCCAATGAATGTTGGTAGTTCATCATCAGTGAACAGAGATGCTATGATATATTTTCTCTCTACCTTCAGTGAAAGTTGGTAGATCACCATCAGTGAAAGTTGGTGTTTGTTATCTTTTTGCTACCCTCAGTGAACGTTGGTAGTTCATTGTCAGTGAACGTCAATGATATAATATATTCTCTCTCTACCTCCAGTGACTGTTGGTAGATCACCATCAGTGAAAGTTGGTGTTTCTTATCTTTTTTCTACCCTTAATGAACGTTGGTAGTTCATCGTCAGTGAACGACGATGCTATGATATATTTTCTCTCTACCTTCAGTGAAAGTTGGTGTTTGTTATCTTTTTTCTACCTTTGGTGAACGTTGGCAGTTCATCGTCAGTGAACGGAGATGCTATGATATATTTTCTCTCTACCTTCAATGAAAGTTGGTATATCACCATCAGTGAAAGTTTGTGTTTGTTATATTTTTGCTATCTTCTGTGAACGTTGGTAGTTCATCGTCAGTGAATGGTGATGCTATGATATATTCTCTCTCTATCTTCAGTGAAAGTTGGTAGATCACCATCAATGAAAGTTGGTGTTTGTTATCTTTTTACTACCCTTAGTGAATGTTGGTAGTTCATCGTCAGTGAACGACAGTGCTATGATATATTCTCTCTCTACCTTCAGTTAAAGTTGGTAGATCACCATTAGTGAAAGTTTGTGTTTGTTATCTTTTTGCTACCCTTAGTGAATGTTGGTAGTTCATCGTCAGTGAACGGCGATGCTATGATATATTTTCTCTCTACCTTCAGTGAAAGTTGGTAGATCACCATCAGTGAATGTTGGTGTTTGTTATATTTTTTCTACCTCCAATGAATGTTAGTAGTTCATCATCAGTGAACAGAGATGCTGTGATATATTTTCTCTCTACCTTCAGTGAAAGTTGGTAGATCACCATCAGTGAAAGTTGGTGTTTGTTATCTTTTTGCTACCCTCAGTGAACGTTGGTAGTTCATCGTCAGTGAACGACGATGATATAATATATTCTCTCTCTACCTTCAGTGACTGTTGGTAGATCACCATAAGTGAAAGTTGGTGATTGTTATCTTTTTGCTACCCTCAATGAATGTTGGTAGTTCAACGTCAGTGAACGGCGATGCTATGATATATTCTCTATCTACCTTCAATGAAAGTTGGTAGATCACCATCAGTGAAAGTTGGTGTTTGTTATCTTTTTTCTACCTTCAGTGAAGGTTGGCAGTTCATCGTCAGTGAACGGAGATGCTCTGATATATTTTCTCTCTGCCTTCAATGAAAGTTGGTAGATCACCATCAGTGAAAGTTTGTGTTTGTTATATTTTTGCTATCTTCAGTGAACGTTGGTAGTTCATCGTCAGAGAATGGTGATGCTAGGATATATTCTCTCTCTACCTTCAGTGAAAGTTGGTAGATCACCATCAGTGAAAGTTGGTGTTTGTTATCTTTTTGCTACCCTCAGTGAATGTTGATCGTTCATCGTCACTGAACGGCAATGATATAATATATTCTCTCTCTACCTTCAGTGAAAGTTGGTAGATCACCATCAGTGAAAGTTTGTGATTGTTATCTTTTTGCTACCCTCAATGAACGTTGGTTGTTCAACTTCAGTGAACGGCGATGTTATGATATATTCTCTATCTAAATTTAGTGAAAGTTGGTAGATCACCATCAGTGAAAGTTGGTGTTTCTTATCTTTTTGCTACCCTCCGTGAATGGTGGTAGTTCATTGTCAGTGAACGGCGGTTCTATGATATATTTTCTCTCTACCTTTAGTGAAAGTTGGTAGATCATCATCAATGAAAGTTGGTATTTGTTATCTTTTTTCTACCCTTAATGAACGTCAGTAGTCCATCGTCAGTGAACGACGATGCTATGATATATTTTCTTTCTACCTTCAGTGAAAGTTGGTAGATCACCATCAGTGAAAGTTGGTGTTTGTTATCTTTTTTCTACCTTCGGTGAACGTTGGCAGTTCATCATCAGTGAACGGAGATGCTATGATATATTTTCTCTCTACCTTCAATGAAAGTTGGTATATCACCATCAGTGAAAGTTTGTGTTTGTTATATTTTTGCTATCTTCAGTGAACGTTGGTAGTTCATCGTCAGTGAATGGTGATGCTATGATATATTCTCTCTCTATCTTCAGTGAAAGTTGGTAGATCACCATCAGTGAAAGTTGGTGTTTGTTATCTTTTTGCTACCCTTAGTGAATGTTGGTAGTTCATCGTCAGTGAACGGCAGTGCTATGATATATTCTCTCTCTACCTTCAGTTAAAGTTGGTAGATCACCATTAGTGAAAGTTGGGGTTTGTTATCTTTTTGCTACCCTTAGTGAATGTTGGTAGCTCATCGTCAGTGAACGGCGATGTTATGATATATTTTCTCTCTACCTTCAGTGAAAGTTGGTAGATCACCATCAGTGAATGTTGGTGTTTGTTATCTTTTTTCTACCTCCAATGAATGTTGGTAGTTCATCATCAGTGAACAGAGATGCTATGATATATTTTCTCTCTACCTTCAGTGATAGTTGGTAGATCACCATCAGTGAAAGTTGGTGTTTGTTATCTTTTTGCTACCCTCAGTGAACGTTGGTAGTTCATTGTCAGTGAACGACAATGATATAATATATTCTCTCTCTACCTTCAGTGACTGTTGGTAGATCACCATCAGTGAAAGTTGGTGTTTCTTATCTTTTTTCTACCCTTAATGAACGTTGGTAGTTCATCGTCAGTGAACGACGATGCTATGATATATTTTCTCTCTAACTTCAGTGAAAGTTGGTGTTTGTTATCTTTTTTCTACCATTGGTGAACGTTGGCAGTTCATAGTCAGTGAACGGAGATGCTATGATATATTTTCTCTCTACCTTCAATGAAAGTTGGTATATCACCATCAGTGAAAGTTTGTGTTTGTTATATTTTTGCTATCTTCAGTGAACGTTGGTAGTTCATCGTCAGTGAATGGTGATGCTATGATATATTCTCTCTCTATCTTCAGTGAAAGTTGGTAGATCACCATCAGTGAAAGTTGGTGTTTGTTATCTTTTTGCTACCCTTAGTGAATGTTGGTAGTTCATCGTCAGTGAACGACAGTGCTATGATATATTCTCTCTCTACCTTCAGTTAAAGTTGGTAGATCACCATTAGTGAAAGTTTGTGTTTGTTATCTTTTTGCTACCCTTAGTGAATGTTGGTAGTTCATCGTCAGTGAACGGCGATGCTATGATATATTTTCTCTCTACCTTCAGTGAAAGTTGGTAGATCACCATCAGTGAATGTTGGTGTTTGTTATATTTTTTCTACCTCCAATGAATGTTGGTAGTTCATCATCAGTGAACAGAGATGCTATGATATATTTTCTCTCTACCTTCAGTGAAAGTTGGTAGATCACCATCAGTGAAAGTTGATGTTTGTTATCTTTTTGCTACCCTCAGTGAACGTTGATAGTTCATCGTCAGTGAACGGCGATGATATAATATA
This sequence comes from Vicia faba, assembly GCA_948472305.1. Lineage (NCBI taxonomy): Eukaryota > Viridiplantae > Streptophyta > Magnoliopsida > Fabales > Fabaceae > Vicia > Vicia faba. Next base: position 268,932 of record CATIWC010001705.1, read on the forward strand.
TGCTCTCTCTACCTTCAGTGACTGTTGGTAGATCACCATCAGTGAAAGTTGGTGATTGTTATCTTTTTGCTACCCTCAATGAATGTTGGTAGTTCAACGTCAGTGAACGGCGATGCTATGATATATTTTCTATCTACCTTCAATGAAAGTTGGTAGATCACCATCAGTGAAAGTTGGTGTTTGTTATCTTTTTTCTACCTTCAGTGAACGTTGGCAGTTCATCGTCAGTGAACGGAGATGCTATGATATATTTTCTCTCTGCCTTCAATGAAAGTTGGTAGATCACCATCAGTGAAAGTTTGTGTTTGTTATATTTTTGCTATCTTCAGTGAATGTTGGTAGTTCATCGTCAGTGAATGGTGATGCTAGGATATATTCTCTCTCTACCTTTAGTGAAAGTTGGTAGATCACCATCAGTGAAAGTGTGTGTTTGTTATCTTTTTGCTACCCTCAGTGAATGTTGATCGTTCATCGTCATTGAACGGCAATGATATAATATATTCTCTCTCTACCTTTAGTGAAAGTTGGTAGATCACCATCAGTGAAAGTTGGTGATTGTTATCTATTTGCTACCCTCAATGAATGTTGGTTGTTCAACTTCAGTGAACGGCGATGTTATGATATATTCTCTATCTAACTTTAGTGAAAGTTGGTAGATCACCATCAGTGAAAGTTGGTGTTTCTTATCTTTTTGCTACCCTCCGTGAATGGTGGTAGTTCATTGTCAGTGAACGGCGGTGCTATGATATATTTTCTCTCTACCTTTAGTGAAAGTTGGTAGATCATCATCAATGAAAGTTGGTATTTGTTATCTTTTTTCTACCCTTAATGAACGTCGGTAGTTCATCGTCAGTGAACGACGATGCTATGATATATTTTCTCTCTACCTTCAGTGAAAGTTGGTAGATCACCATCAGTGAAAGTTGGTGTTTGTTATCTTTTTTCTACCTTCGGTGAACGTTGGCAGTTCATCGTCAGTGAACGGAGATGCTATGATATATTTTCTCTCTACCTTCAATGAAAGTTGGTATATCACCATCAGTGAAAGTTTGTGTTTGTTATATTTTTGCTATCTTCAGTGAACGTTGGTAGTTCATCGTCAGTGAATGGTGATGCTATGATATATTCTCTCTCTATCTTCAGTGAAAGTTTGAAGATCACCATCAGTGAAAGTTGGTGTTTGTTATCTTTTTGCTACCCTTAGTGAATGTTGGTAGTTCATCGTCAGTGAACGGCAGTGCTATGATATATTCTCTCTCTACCTTCAGTTAAAGTTGGTAGATCACCATTAGTGAAAGTTTGTGTTTGTTATCTTTTTGCTACCCTTAGTGAATGTTGGTAGTTCATCGTCAGTGAACGGCGATGCTATGATATATTTTCTCTCTACCTTCAGTGAAAGTTGGTAGATCACCATCAGTGAATGTTGGTGTTTGTTATCTTTTTTTCTACCTCCAATGAATGTTGGTAGTTCATCATCAGTGAACAGAGATGCTATGATATATTTTCTCTCTACCTTCAGTGAAAGTTGGTAGATCACCATCAGTGAAAGTTGGTAGATCACCATCAGTGAAAGTTGGTGTTTGTTATCCTTTTGCTACCCTCAGTGAACGTTGGTAGTTCATTGTCAGTGAACGGCGATGATATAATATATTCTCTCTCTACCTTCAGTGACTGTTGGTAGATCACCATCAGTGAAAGTTGGTGTTTCTTATCTTTTTTCTACCCTTAATGAACGTCGGTAGTTCATCGTCAGTGAACGACGATGCTATGATATATTTTCTCTCTACCTTCAGTGAAAGTTGGTAGATCACCATCAGTGAAAGTTGGTGTTTGTTATCTTTTTTCTACCTTCGGTGAACGTTGGCAGTTCATCGTCAGTGAACGGAGATGCTATGATATATTTTCTCTCTACCTTCAATGAAAGTTGGTATATCACCATCAGTGAAAGTTTGTGTTTGTTATATTTTTGCTATCTTCAGTGAACGTTGGTAGTTCATCGTCAGTGAATGGTGATGCTATGATATATTCTTTCTCTATCTTCAGTGAAAGTTGGTAGATCACCATCAGTGAAAGTTGGTGTTTGTTATCTTTTTGCTACCCTTAGTGAATGTTGGTAGTTCATCGTCAGTGAACGGCAGTGCTATGATATATTCTCTCTCTACCTTCAGTTAAAGTTGGTAGATCACCATTAGTGAAAGTTTGTGTTTGTTATCTTGTTGCTACCCTTAGTGAATGTTGGTAGTTCATCGTCAGTGAACGGCGATGCTATGATATATTTTCTCTCTACCTTCAGTGAAAGTTGGTAGATCACCATCAGTGAATGTTGGTGTTTGTTATATTTTTTCTACCTCCAATGAATGTTGGTAGTTCATCATTAGTGAACAGAGATGCTATGATATATTTTCTCTCAACCTTCAGTGAAAGTTGGTAGATCACCATCAGTGAAAGTTGGTGTTTGTTATCTTTTTGCTACCCTCAGTGAACGTTGGTAGTTCATCGTCAGTGAACGGCAATGATATAATATATTCTCTCTCTACCTTCAGTGACTGTTGGAAGATCACCATCAGTGAAAGTTGGTGATTATTATCTTTTTGCTACCCTCAATGAATGTTGGTAGTTCAACGTCAGTGAACGGCGATGCTATGATATATTCTCTATCTACCTTCAATGAAAGTTGGTAGATCACCATCAGTGAAAGTTGGTGTTTGTTATCTTTTTTCTACCTTCAGTGAACGTTGGCAGTTCATCGTCAGTGAACGGAGATGCTATGATATATTTTATCTCTGCCTTCAATGAAAGTTGGTAGATCACCATCAGTGAAAGTTTGTGTTTGTTATATTTTTGCTATCTTCAGTGAACGTTGGTAGTTCATCGTCAGTGAATGGTGATGCTAAGATATATTCTCTCTCTACCTTCAGTGAAAGTTGGTAGATCACCATCAGTTAAAGTTGGTTTTTGTTATCTTTTTGCTACCCTCAGTGAATGTTGATCGTTCATCGTCACTGAACGGCAATGATATAATATATTCTCTCTCTACCTTCAGTGAAAGTTGGTAGATCACCATCAGTGAAAGTTGGTGATTGTTATCTTTTTGCTACCCTCAATGAACGTTGGTTGTTCAACTTCAGTGAATGGCGATGTTATGATATATTCTCTATCTAACCTTAGTGAAAGTTTGTAGATCACCATCAGTGAAAGTTGGTGTTTCTTATCTTTTTGCTACCCTCTGTGAATGGTGGTAGTTCATTGTCAGTGAACGGCGGTGCTATGATATATTTTCTCTCTACCTTTAGTGAAAGTTGGTAGATCACCATCAATGAAAGTTTGTATTTGTTATCTTTTTTCTACCCGTAATGAACGTAGGTAGTTCATTGTCAGTGAACGACGATGCTATGATATATTTTCTCTCTACCTTCAGTGAAAGTTGGTAGATCACCATCAGTGAAAGTTGGTGTTTGTTATCTTTTTTCTACCTTCGGTGAACGTTGGCAGTTCATCGTCAGTGAACGAAGATGCTATGATATATTTTCTCTTTACCTTCAATGAAAGTTGGTATATCACCATCAGTGAAAGTTTGTGCTTGTTATATTTTTGCTATCTTCAGTGAACGTTGGTAGTTCATCGTCAGTGAATGGTGATGCTATGATATATTCTCTCTATATCTTCAGTGAAAGTTGGTAGATCACCATCAGTGAAAGTTGGTGTTTGTTATCTTTTTGCTACCCTTAGTAAATGTTGGTAGTTCATCGTCAGTGAACGGCAGTGCTATGATATATTCTCTCTCTACCTTCAGTTAAAGTTGGTAGATCACCATTAGTGAAAGTTGGTGTTTGTTATCTTTTTGCTACCCTTAGTGAATGTTGGTAGTTCATCGTCAGTGAACGGCGATGCTATGATATATTTTCTCTCTACCTTCAGTGAAAGTTGGTAGATCACCATCAGTGAATGTTGGTGTTTGTTATCTTTTTTCTACCTCCAAATGTATGTTGGTAGTTCATCATCAGTGAACAAAGATGCTATGATATATTTTCTCTCTACCTTCAGTGAAAGTTGGTAGATCACCGTCAGTGAAAGTTGGTGTTTGTTATCTTTTTGCTACCCTTAGTGAACGTTGGTAGTTCATTGTCAGTGAACGGCGATGATATAATATATTCTCTCTCTACCTTCAGTGACTGTTGGTAGATCACCATCAGTGAAAGTTGGTGATTGTTATCTTTTTGCTACCCTTAATGAATGTTGGTAGTTCAACGTCAGTGAACAACGATGCTATGATATATTCTCTATCTACCTTCAATGAAAGTTGGTAGATCACCATCAGTGAAAGTTGTTGTTTGTTATCTTTTTGCTACCCTTAGTGAATGTTGGTAGTTCATCGTCAGTGAACGGCAGTGCTATGATATATTCTCTCTCTACCTTCAGTTAAAGTTGGTAGATCACCATTAGTGAAAGTTGGTGTTTGTTATCTTTTTGCTACCCTTAGTGAATGTTTGTAGTTCATCGTCAGTGAACGGCGATGCTATAATATATTTTCTCTCTACCTTCAGTGAAAGTTGGTAGATCACCATCAATGAATGTTTGTGTTTGTTATCTTTTTTCTACCTCCAATGAATGTTGGTAGTTCATCATCAGTGAACAGAGATGCTATGATATATTTTCTCTCTACCTTCAGTGAAAGTTGGTAGATCACCATCAGTGAAAGTTCGTGTTTGTTATCTTTTTGCTACCCTCAGTAAACGTTGGTAGTTCATCGTCAGTGAACGGTGATGATATAATATATTCTCTCTCTACCTTCAGTGACTGTTGGTAGATCATCATCAGTGAAAGTTGGTGATTGTTATCTTTTTGCTACCCTCAATGAATGTTGGTAGTTCAACGTCAGTGAACGGCGATGCTATGATATATTCTCTATCTACCTTCAATGAAAGTTGGTAGATCACCATCAGTGAAAGTTGGTGTTTGTTATCTTTTTTCTACCTTCAGTGAACGTTGGCAGTTCATCGTCAGTGAACGGAGATGCTATGATATATTTTCTCTCTGCCTTCAATGAAAGTTGGTAGATCACCATCAGTGAAAGTTTGTGTTTGTTATATTTTTGCTATCTTCAGTGAACGTTGGTAGTTCATCGTCAGTGAATGGTGATGCTAGGATATATTCTCTCTCTACCTTCAGTGAAAGTTGGTAGATCACCATCAGTGAAAGTTGGTGTTTGTTATGTTTTTGCTACCCTCAGTGAATATTGATCGTTCATCGTCAGTGAACGGCAATGATATAATATATTCTCTCTCTACCTTCAGTGAAAGTTGGTAGATCACCATCAGTGAAAGTTGGTGATTGTTATCTTTTTGCTACCCTCAATGAACGTTGGTTGTTCAACGTCAGTGAACGGCGATGTTATGATATATTCTCTATCTAACTTTAGTGAAAGTTGGTAGATCACCATCAGTGAAAGTTGGTGTTTCTTATCTTTTTGCTACCCTCCGTGAATGGTGGTAGTTCATTGTCAGTGAACGGCGGTGCTATGATATATTTTCTCTCTACCTTTAGTGAAAGTTGGTAGATCATCATCAATGAAAGTTGGTATTTGTTATCTTTTTTCTACCCTTAATGAACGTCGGTAGTTCATCGTCAGTGAACGACGATGCTATGATATATTTTCTCTCTACCTTCAGTGAAAGTTTGTAGATCACCATCAGTGAAAGTTGGTGTTTGTTATCTTTTTTCTACCTTCGGTGAACGTTGGCAGTTCATCATCAGTGAACGGAGATGCTATGATATATTTTCTCTCTACCTTTAATGAAAGTTGGTATATCACCATCAGTGAAAGTTTATGTTTGTTTTATTTTTGCTATCTTCAGTGAACGTTGGTAGTTCATCGTCAGTGAATGGTGATGCTATGATATATTCTCTCTCTATCTTCAGTGAAAGTTGGTAGATCACCATTAGTGAAAGTTGGTGTTTGTTATCTTTTTGCTACCCTTAGTGAATGTTGGTAGTTCATCGTCAGTGAACGGCATTGCTATGATATATTCTCTCTCTACCTTCAGTTAAATTTGGTAGATCACCATTAGTGAAAGTTGGTGTTTGTTATCTTTTTGCTACCCTTAGTGAATGTTGGTAGTTCATCGTCAGTGAACAGCGATGCTATGATATATTTTCTCTCTACCTTCAGTGAAAGTTGGTAGATCACCATCAGTGAATGTTGGTGTTTGTTATCTTTTTTCTACCTCCAATGAATGTTGGTAGTTCATCATCAGTGAACAGAGATGCTATGATATATTTTCTCTCTACCTTTAGTGAAAGTTGGTAGATCACCATCAGTGAAAGTTGGTGTTTGTTATCTTTTTGCTACCCTCAATGAACGTTGGTTGTTCAACGTCAGTGAACGGCGATGTTATGATATATTCTCTATCTAACTTTAGTGAAAGTTGGTAGATCACCATCAGTGAAAGTTGGTGTTTCTTATCTTTTTGCTACCCTCCGTGAATGGTGGTAGTTCATTGTCAGTGAACGGCGGTGCTATGATATATTTTCTCTCTACCTTTAGTGAAAGTTGGTAGATCATCATCAATGAAAGTTGGTATTTGTTATCTTTTTTCTACCCTTAATGAACGTCGGTAGTTCATCGTCAGTGAACGACGATGCTATGATATAATTTCTCTCTACCTTCAGTGAAAGTTTGTAGATCACCATCAGTGAAAGTTGGTGTTTGTTATCTTTTTTCTACCTTCGGTGAACGTTGGCAGTTCATCATCAGTGAATGGAGATGCTATGATATATTTTCTCTCTACCTTTAATGAAAGTTGGTATATCACCATCAGTGAAAGTTTATGTTTGTTTTATTTTTGCTATCTTCAGTGAACGTTGGTAGTTCATCGTCAGTGAATGGTGATGCTATGATATATTCTCTCTCTATCTTCAGTGAAAGTTGGTAGATCACCATTAGTGAAAGTTGGTGTTTGTTATCTTTTTGCTACCCTTAGTGAATGTTGGTAGTTCATCGTCAGTGAACGGTATTGCTATGATATATTCTCTCTCTACCTTCAGTTAAATTTGGTAGATCACCATTAGTGAAAGTTGGTGTTTGTTATCTTTTTGCTACCCTTAGTGAATGTTGGTAGTTCATCGTCAGTGAACGGCGATGCTATGATATATTTTCTCTCTACCTTCAGTGAAAGTTGGTAGATCACCATCAGTGAATGTTGGTGTTTGTTATCTTTTTTCTACCTCCAATGAATGTTGGTAGTTCATCATCAGTGAACAGAGATGCTATGATATATTTTCTCTCTACCTTTAGTGAAAGTTGGTAGATCACCATCAGTGAAAGTTGGTGTTTGTTATCTTTTTGCTACCCTCAGTGAACGTTGGTAGTTCATTGTCAGTGAACAGCGATGATATAATATATTCTCTCTCTACCTTCAGTGAAAGTTGGTAGATCACCATCAGTGAAAGTTGGTGTTTGTTATCTTTTTTGTACCCTCAATGAATGTTGGTAGTTCATCGTCAGTGAACGGTAGAGCTATGATATATTCGCTCTCTACCTTCAGTGAAAGTTGGTAGATCACCATCAGTGAAAGTTGGTGTTTGTTATCTTTTTTCTACCCTCAGTGAACGTTGGTAGTTCATCGGCAGTGAACGATGATGCTATGATATATTTTCTATATACCTTTAGTGAAAGGTGGTAGATCACCATCAGTGAAAGTTGGTGTTTCTTATCTTTTTGTTAACCATAGTGAATGTTGGTAGTTCATCGTCAGTGAACGGCGGTGCTATGATATATTTTATCTCTACCTTCAGTGAAAGTTGGGAGATCACCATCAGTGAAAGTTGGTAGTTGTTATCTTTTTTCTACCTTCAATGAATGTTGGTAGTTCATCGTCAGTGAACGACGATGCTATGATATATTTTCTCTCTACCATTAGTGAAAGTTGGTAGATCACCATCAGAGAAAGTTGGTGTTTGTTATCTTTTTTCTACCTTCAGTGAACGTTGGTAGTTCATCGTCAGTGAATGGCGATGCTATGATATATTTTCTCTCTACCTTCAATGAAAGTTGGTAGATCACCATCAGTGAAAGTTCGTGTTTGTTATATTTTTGCTACCTTCAGTGAATGTTGGTAGTTCATCGTCAGTGAACGACGATGCTATAATATATTCTATCTCTACCTTCAGTGAAAGTTGGTAGATCACCATCAGTGAAAGTTGGTGTTTGTTATCTTTTTTCTACCCTCAGTGAATGTTGGTAGTTCATCGTCAATGAACGGCGGAACTATGATATATTCGCTCTCTACCTTCAGTGAAAGTTGGTAGATCACCATCAGTGAAAGTTGGTGTTTGTTATCTTTTTTCTACCCTCAGTGAACGTTGGAAGTTCATCGTTATAGAATGGCGATGCTATGATATATTTTTGCTACCTTCAGTGAATGTTGGTAGTTCATCTTCAGTGAACGGTGATGTTATGATATATTTTCTCTCTACCTTCAGTGAAAGTTGGTAGATCACCATCAGTGAAGGTTGGCGTTTCTTATCTTTTTGCTACCTTAAGTGAACGTTGGTATTTCATCGTCAGTTAACGGCGATGCTATAATATATTTTCTCTCTACCTTCAGTGAATGTTGGTAGATCACCATCACTAAAAATTGGTGATTGTTATATTTTTGCTACCCTCAGTGAACATTGATAGTTCATCATCAGTGAAAGGCGGTGTTATGATATATTCTCTCTCTACCTTCAGTGAAATTTGGTAGATCACCATCAGTGAAAGTTGGTGTTTGTTATCTTTTTGCTACCCTCAGTGAACGTTGGTAGTTCATCGTCAGTGAACGAAGATGCTATGATATATTTTCTATATACCTTTAGTGAAAGGTGGTAGATCACCATTAGTGAAAGTTGGTGTTTCTTATCTTTTTGTTACCCTTAGTGAATGTTGGTAATTCATCGTCAGTGAACGACAGTGCAATGATATATTTTCTCTCTACCTTCAGTGAAAGTTGGGAGATCACCATCAGTGAAAGTTGGTATTTGTTATCTTTTTTCTACCTTCAATGAATGTTGGTAGTTCATCGTTAGTGAACAACGATGCTATGATATATTTTCTCTCTACCTTTAGTGAAAGTTGGTAGATCACCATCAGTGAAAGTTCGTGTTTGTTATATTTTTGCTACCTTCAGTGAATGTTGGTATTTCATTGTCAGTGAACGACGATGCTATAATATATTCTCTCTCTACCTTCAGTGAAAGTTGGTAGATCACCATCAGTGAAAGTTAGAGTTTGTTATCTTTTATCTACCCTCAGTGAATGTTGGTAGTTCATCGTCAGTGAACGGAGGAGCTATGATATATTCGCTCTCTACCTTCAGTGAAAGTTGGTAGATCACCATCAGTGAAAGTTGGTGTTTGTTATCTTTTTTCTACCCTCTGTGAAAGTTGGTTGTTCATCGTTAGTGAACAGCGATGCTATGATATATTTTCTCTCTACCTTCAGTGAAAGTTGGTAGATCACCATCAGTGAAAGTTGGTGTTTGTTATCTTTTTTCTACCTTCAATGAATGTTGGTAGTTCATCTTCAGTGAACGGGGATGCTATGATATATTTTCTCTCCATCTTCAGTGAAAGTTGGTAGATCACCATCAGTGAAGGTTGGTGTTTCTTATCTTTGTGCTACCTTAAGTGAATGTTGGTATTTCATCGTCAGTGAACGGTGATGCTATAATATATTTTCTCTCTACCTTTAGTGAATGTTGGTAGATCACCATCACAAAAACTTGGTGACTGTTATATTTTTGCTACCCTCAATGAACATTGATAGTTCATCGTCAGTGAAAGGCGATGTTATGATATATTCTCTCTCTACCTTCAGTGAAAGTTGGTAGATCACCATCAGTGAAAGTTGGTGTTTGTTATCTTATTTCTACCTCCAATGAATGTTGGTAGTTCATCGTCAGCAAACAGAGATTCTATGATATATTTTCTCTCTACCTTCAGTGAAAGTTGGTAGATCACCATTAGTGAAAGTTGGTGTTTGTTATCTTTTTGCTACCCTCAGTGAACGTTGGTAGTTCATTGTCAGTGAACGGCGATGATATAATATATTCTCTCTCTACCTTCAGTGAAAGTTGGTAGATCACCATCAGTGAAAGTTGGTGTTTGTTATCTTTTTTGTACCCTCAATGAATGTTGGTAGTTCATCGTCAGTGAACGGCAGAGCTATGATATATTCGCTCTCTACCTTCAGTGAAAGTTAGTAGATCACCATCAGTGAAAGTTGGTGTTTGTTATCTTTTTTCTACCCTCAGTGAACGTTGGTAGTTCATCGGCAGTGAACGATGATGCTATGATATATTTTCTATATACCTTTAGTGAAAGGTGGTAGATCACCATCAGTGAAAGTTGGTGTTTCTTATCTTTTTGTTAACCTTAGTGAATGTTGGTAGTTCATCGTCAGTGAACGGCGGTGCTATGATATATTTTCTCTCTACCTTCAGTGAAAGTTGGGAGATCACCATCAGTGAAAGTTGGTAGTTGTTATCTTTTTTCTACCTTCAATGAATGTTGGTAGTTCATCGTCAGTGAACGACGATGCTATGATATATTTTCTCTCTAGCATTAGTGAAAGTTGGTAGATCACCATCAGAGAAAGTTGGTGTTTGTTATCTTTTTTCTACCTTCAGTGAACGTTGGTAGTTCATCGTCAGTGAATGGCGATGCTATGATATATTTTCTCTCTACCTTCAATGAAAGTTGGTAGATCACCATCAGTGAAAGTTCGTGTTTGTTATATTTTTGCTACCTTCAGTGAATGTTGGTAGTTCATCGTCAGTGAACGGCGATGCTATAATATATTCTATCTCTACCTTCAGTGAAAGTTGGTAGATCACCATCAGTGAAAGTTGGTGTTTGTTATCTTTTTTCTACCCTCAGTGAATGTTGGTAGTTCATCGTCAATGAACGGTGGAACTATGATATATTCGCTCTCTACCTTCAGTGAAAGTTGGTAGATCACCATCAGTGAAAGTTGGTGTTTGTTATCTTTTTTCTACCCTCAGTGAACGTTGGAAGTTCATCGTTATAGAATGGCGATGCTATGATATATTTTTGCTACCTTCAGTGAATGTTGGTAGTTCATCTTCAGTGAACGGTGATGTTATGATATATTTTCTCTCTACCTTCAGTGAAAGTTGGTAGATCACCATCAGTGAAGGTTGGCGTTTCTTATCTTTTTGCTACCTTAAGTGAACGTTGGTATTTCATCGTCAGTTAACGGAGATGCTATAATATATTTTCTCTCTACCTTCAGTGAATGTTGGTAGATCACCATCACTAAAAATTGGTGATTGTTATATTTTTGCTACCCTCAGTGAACATTGATAGTTCATCATCAGTGAAAGGCGGTGTTATGATATATTCTCTCTCTACCTTCAGTGAAATTTGGTAGATCACCATCAGTGAAAGTTGGTGTTTGTTATCTTTTTGCTACCCTCAGTGAACGTTGGAAGTTCATCGTCAGTGAACGAAGATGCTATGATATATTTTCTATATACCTTTAGTGAAAGGTGGTAGATCACCATTAGTGAAAGTTGGTGTTTCTTATCTTTTTGTTACCCTTAGTGAATGTTGGTAGTTCATCGTCAGTGAACGGCGGTGCAATGATATATTTTCTCTCTACCTTCAGTGAAAGTTGGGAGATCACCATCAGTGAAAGTTGGTATTTGTTATCTTTTTTCTACCTTCAATGAATGTTGGTAGTTCATCGTTAGTGAACAACGATGCTATGATATATTTTCTCTCTACCTTTAGTGAAAGTTGGTAGATCACCATCAATGAAAGTTCGTGTTTGTTATATTTTTGCTACCTTCAGTGAATGTTGGTATTTCATTGTCAGTGAACGGCGATGCTATAATATATTCTCTCTCTACCTTCAGTGAAAGTTGGTAGATCACCATCAGTGAAAGTTGGAGTTTGTTATCTTTTATCTACCCTCAGTGAATGTTGGTAGTTCATCGTCAGTGAACGGAGGAGCTATGATATATTCGCTCTCTACCTTCAGTGAAAGTTGGTAGATCACCATCAGTGAAAGTTGGTGTTTGTTATCTTTTTTCTACCCTCTGTGAACGTTGGTAGTTCATCGTCAGTGAACAGCGATGCTATGATATATTTTCTCTCTACCTTCAGTGAAAGTTGGTAGATCACCATCAGTGAAAGTTGGTGTTTGTTATCTTTTTTCTACCTTCAATGAATGTTGGTAGTTCATCTTCAGTGAACGGGGATGCTATGATATATTTTCTCTCCATCTTCAGTGAAAGTTGGTAGATCACCATCAGTGAAGGTTGGTGTTTCTTATCTTTGTGCTACCTTAAGTGAATGTTGGTATTTCATCGTCAATGAACGGTGATGCTATAATATATTTTCTCTCTACCTTTAGTGAATGTTGGTAGATCACCATCAGTGAAAGTTGGTGTTTGTTATCTTATTTCTACCTCCAATGAATGTTTGTAGTTCATCGTCACCAAACAGAGATTCTATGATATATTTTCTCTCTACCTTCAGTGAAAGTTGGTAGATCACCATTAGTGAAAGTTGGTGTTTGTTATCTTTTTGCTACCCTCAGTGAACGTTGGTAGTTCATCATCAGTGAATGGCGATGATATAATATATTTTCTCTCTACCTTCAGTGGCTGTTGGTAGATCACCATCAGTGAAAGTTGGTGATTGTTATCTTTTTGCTACCCTCAATGAATGTTGGTAGTTCAACGTCAGTGAACTGCGATGCTATGATATATTCTCTATCTACCTTCAATGAAAGTTGATAGATCACCATCAGTGAAAGTTGGTGTTTGTTATCTTTTTGCTACCCTCAGTGAATGTTGGTAGTTCATCGTCAGTGAACAACGATGCTATGATATATTTGCTATATACCTTTAGTGAAAGGTGGTAGATCACCATAAGTGAAAGTTGGTGTTTCTTATATTTTTGTTACCCTTAGTGAATGTTGGTAGTTCATCGTCAGTGAACGACGGTGCTTTGATATATTTTCTCTCTACCTTTAGTGAAAGAAGGGAGATCACCATCAGTGAAAGTTGGTATTTTTTATCTTTTTCCTACCTTTAATGAATGTGTGGTAGTTCATCGCCAGTGAACGGCGATGCTATGATATATTTTCTCTCTACCTTTAGTGAAAGTTCGTAGATCACCATCAGTGAAAGTTCGTGTTTGTTATATTTTTGCTACCTTCAGTCAATGTTGGTAGTTCATCGTCAGTGAACGAATATGCTATAATATATTCTCTCTCTACCTTCAGTGAAAGTTGGTAGATCACCATCAGTGAAAGTTGGTGTTTGTTATCTTTTTTGTACCCTCAGTGAATGTTGGTAGTTCATCGTCAGTGAACGGCAGAGCTATGATATATTCGCTCTCTACCTTAAGTGAAAGTTGGTAGATCACCATCATTGAAAGTTGGTGTTTGTTATCTTTTTTCTACCCTCAGTGGACGTTGGTAGTTCATCGTCAGTGAACGGCGATGCTTTGATATATTTTCTCTCTACCTTCAGTGAAAGTTGGTAGATCACCATCAGTCAAAGTTGGTGTTTGTTATCTTTTTTCTACCTTCAATGAATGTTGGTAGCTCATCGTCAGTGAACATCGATGCTATGATATATTTTCTCTCTACCTTCAGTGAAAGTTTGTAGATCACCATCAGTGAAGGTTGGTGTTTCTTATCTTTTTTCTACCTTCAGTGAACGTTGGTATTTCATCGTCAGTTAACGGCGATGCTATAATATATTTTCTCTCTACCTTCATGGAATGTTGGTAGATCACCATCACTAAAAGTTTGTGATTGTTATCTTTTTGCTACCCTCGGTGAACGTTGATAGTTCATCGTCAATGAACAGCGATGCTATGATATATTCTCTCTCTACGTTCAGTGAAAGTTGGTAGATCACCATTAGTGAAAGTTGGTGTTTGCTATCTTTTTGCTACCCTGAGTGGACGTTGGTAGTTCATCGTTAGTGATTGGTGATGCTATGATATATTTTCTATATACCTTTAATGAAAGTTGGTAGATCACCATCAGTAAAAGTTGGTGTTTCTTATCTTTTGGCTACCCTCCGTGAATGTTGGTAGTTCATCGTCAGTGAACGGCGGTGCTATGATATATTTTCTCTCTACCTTCAGTGAAAGTTGGTAGATCACCATCAGTGAATGTTGGTATTTGTTATATTTTTTCTACCTTCAATGAATGTTGGTAGTTTATCGTCAGTGAAGGACGATGCTATGATATATTTTCTCTCTACCTTCAGTGAAAGTTGGTAGATCACCATCAGTGAAAGTTAGTGTTTGTTATCTTTTTTCTACCTTCAGTGAATGTTGGTAGTTCATCGTCCGTGAACGGAGATGCTATGATGTATTTTCTCTCTACCTTCAATGAAAGTTGGTAAATCACCATTAGTGAATGTTTGTGTTTTTTATATTTTTTCTATCTTCAGTGAACGTTGGAAGTTCATCGTCAGTGAACGGTGATGCTATGATATATTCTCTCTCTATCTTCAGTGAAAGTTGGTAGATCACCATCAGTGAAAGTTGGTGTTTGTTATCTTTTTGCTACCCTCAATGAATGTTTGAAGTTCATAGTCAGTGAACGGCAGTGCTATGATATATTCTCTCTCTACCTTCAGTGAAAGTTGGTAGATTACCATTAGTGACAGTTGGTGTTTGTTATCATTTTGCTACCCTTAGTGAATGTTGGTAGTTCATCGTTAGTGAACGGCGATGCTATGATATATTTTTTCTCTACCTTCAGTGAAAGTTGGTAGATCACCATCAGTGAAAGTTTGTGTTTGTTATCTTTTTTTACCTCCAATGAATGTTGGTAGTTCATCGTCAGTGAACAGAGATGCTATGATATATTTTCTCTCTACCTTCAATGAAAGTTGGTAGATCACCATCAGTGAAAGTTGGTGTTTGTTATCTTTTTACTACCTTCAATGAACGTTGGTATTTCATCGTCAGTGAATGGTGATGCTATAATATATTTTCTCTCTACCTTCAGTGAATGTTGGTAGATCACCATCAGTGAAAGTTGGTGATTGTTATCTTTTTGCTACCGTCAGTGAACGTTGGTAGTTCATCATCAGTGAACGGCGATGCTATGATATATTCTATCTCTACCTTCAGTGAATGTTGGTAGATCACCATCAGTGAAAGTTGGTGTTTGTTATCTTTTTTCTACCCTCAGTGAATGTTGGTAGTCCATCGTCAGTGAACGACGATGCTATAATATATTTTCTCTCTACCTTCAGTGACTGTTGGTAGATCACCATCAGTGAAAGTTGGTGATTGTTATCTTTTTGATACCCTCGATGAACGTTGGTAGTTCAATGTCAGTGAACAACGATGCTATGATATATTCTCTATCTACAATCAGTGAAAGTTGGTAGATCACCATCAGTGAAAGTTTGTGTTTGTTATCATTTTTCTACCCTCAGCGAACGTTGGTAGTTCATCGTCAGTGAATGGCGGTGTTATGATATATTCTCTCTCTACCTTCAGTGAAATTTGGTAGATAACCATCAGTGAAAGTTGGTGTTTGTTATCTTTTTTCTACCCTCAGTGAACGTTGGTAGTTCATCATCAGTGAACGGTGATGCTATGATATATTTTCACTCTACCTTCAGTGAAATTTGGTAGATCACCATCAGTGAAAGTTGGTGTTTGTTATCTTTTTTCTACCTTCAATGAATGTGGGTAGTTCATCGTTAGTGAACGGTGATGCTATGATATATTTTCTCTCTACCTTTAGTGAAACTTCGTAGATCACCATGAGTGAAAGTTGGTGTTTGTTATCTTTTTGCTACCTTCAGTGAACGTTGGTAGTTCATCGTCAGTGAACAGCGATGCTATAATATATTCTCTCTCTACCTTCAGTGAAAGATGGTAGATCAACATCAGTGAAAGTTGGTGTTTGTTATCTTTTTGCTACCCTCAATGAATGTTGGAAGTTTATCGTCAGTGAACGGTGGTGGTATGATATATTTTCTCTCTATCTTCAGTGAAAGTTGGTAGATCACCATCAGTGAAAGTTTGTGTTTCTTATCTTTTTGCTAGCTTCAGTGAACGTTGGTATTTCATCGTCAGTTAACGGCGATGCGATAATATATTTTCTCTCTACCTTCAGTGAATTTTGGTAGATCACCATCACTAAAAGTTGGTGATTGTTATCTTTTTGCTACCCTCAGTGAACATTGATAGTTCATCGTCAGTGAACGACGATGCTATGATATATTTTCTATATACCTTTAGTGAAAGTTGGTAGATCACCATCAGTGAAAGTTGGTGTTTCTTATCTTTTTGCTACCCTCCGTGAATGTTGGTAGTTCATCGTCAGTGAACGGTGGTGCTATGATATATTTTCTCTCTACCTTCAATGAAAGTTGGTAGATCACCATCAGTGAAAGTTGGTATTTGTTATCTTTTTTCTACCTTCAATGAATGTTGGTAGTTCATCCTCTATGAACGACAATGCTATGATATATTTTCTCTCTACCTTCAGTGACAGTTGGTAGATCACCATCAGTGAAAGTTGGTGTTTGTTATCTTTTTTCTACCTTCAGTGAACGTTGGTAGTTCATCGTCAGTGAATAGAGATGCTATGATATATTTTCTATCTACCTTCAATCAAAGTTGGTAGATCACCATCAGTGAAAGTTTGTGTTTGTTATATTTTTGCTATCTTCAGTGAATGTTGGAAGTTCATCGTAAGTGAAAGGCGATGTTATGATACATTCTCTCTCTACCTTCAGTGAAAGTTGGTAGATCACCATCAGTGAAAGTTGATGTTTGTTATCTTTTTGCTACCCTCAGTGAACGATGGTAGTTCATCATCAGTGAACGGCGGTGCAATGATATATTTTCTCTCTAACTTCAGTGAAAGTTGGTAGATCACCATCAATGAAATTCTGTGTTTATTATCTTTTTGCTACCCTCAGTGAATGTTGGAGTTTATCGTCAGTGAACGGCGGTGCTATGATATATTTTCTCTCTACCATTAGTGAAAGTTGGTAGATCACCATCAGTGAAAGTTTGTGTTTCTTATCTTTTTACTACCTTCAGTGAACGTTGGTATTTCATCGTCAGTGAACGGCGATGCTATAATATATTTTCTCTCTACCTTCAGTGAATGTTGGTAGATTACCATCACTGAAAGTTGGTGATTGTTATCTTTTTGCTACCCTCAGTGAACATTGATAGTTCATCGTCAATGAACGGCAATGCTATTATATATTCTCTCTCTACCTTCAGTGAAAGTTGGTAGATCACCATCAGTGAAAGTTGGTGTTTGCTATCTTTTTACTACCCTCAGTGAACGTTGGTAGTTCATCGTCAGTGAATGGCGATGCTATGATATATTTTCTATATACCTTTAGTGAAAGTTGGTAAATCCCCATCAGTGAAAGTTGGTGTTTCTTATCTTTTTGCTACCCTCCGTGAATGTTGGTAGTTCATCGTCAGTGAAGGGCGGTGCTATGATATATTTTCTCTCTACCTTCAGTGAAAGTTGGTAGATCACCATCAGTGAAAGTTGATGTTTGTTATCTTTTTGCTACCCTCAGTGAACGATGGTAGTTCATCATCAGTGAACGGCGATGCTATGATATATTTTCTCTCTAACTTCAGTGAAAGTTGGTAGATCACCATCAGTAAAAGTTGGTGTTTGTTATCTTTTTGCTACGCTCAGTGAACGTTGGTAGTTCATCATCAGTGAACGACGATGCTATAATATACTCTCTCTCTACCTTCAGTGAAAGTTGGTAGATCACCATCAGTGAAAGTTGGTGTTCGTTATCTTTTTGCTACCCTCAGTGAACGTTGGTAGTTCATCGTCAGTGAACGACGATGCTATGGTATATTTTCTCTCTACCTTCAATGAAATTTGGTAGATCACCATCAGTGAAAGTTGGTGTTTGTTATCTTTTTGCTACCATCGATGAACGTTGGTAGTTCATCATTAGTGAACGATGATGCAATTATATATTTTCTCTCTACCTTCAGTGAAAGTTGGTAGATCACCATCAGAGAAAGTTGTTGTTTGTTATCTTTTTTCTACCTTCAGTGAACGTTGGTAGTTCATCGTTAGTGAACAGTGATGCTATAATATATTTTCTCTCTACCTTCATTGAATGTTGGTAAATCACCATCAGTGAAAGTTGGTGATTGTTATCATTTTGCTACCCTCAGTGAACGTTGGTAGTTCAACGTCAGTGAACGGCGATGCTATGATATATTCTCTCTTTACCTTCAGTGAATGTTGGTAGATCACCATCACTGAAAGTTGGTGATTTTTATCTATTTGCTACCCTTAGTGAACATTGATAGTTCATCGTCAGTGAACGGCGATGCTATGATATATTCTCTATCTACCTTCAGTGAAAGTTGGTAGATCACCATCAGTGAAAGTTGGTGTTTGCTATCTTTTTGCTACCCTCAGTGAATGTTGGTAGTTCATCGTTAGTGAATGGCGATGCTATGATATATTTTCTATATACCTTTAGAGAAAGGTGGTAGATCACCATCAGTGGAAGTTGGTGTTTCTTATCTTTTTGCTACCCTCAGTGAACGTTGGTAGTTCATCGTCAGTGAACGGCGAGGCTATGATATATTTTCTCCCTACCTTCAATAAAATTTGCTAGATCACCATCATTGAAAGTTAGTGTTTGTTATCTTTTTTGCTACACTCGACAAACGTTGGTAGTTCGTCATTAGTGAACGGCGATGCTATAATATATTTTCTCTCTACCTTAAGTGAAAGTTGTTATTTGTTATCTTTTTTCTACCCTCAGTGAACGTTGGTAGTTCAACGTCAGTGAACGGCGTTGCTATGATATATTCTCTATCTACCTTCAGTGAAAGTTGGTGTTTGTTATCTTTTTGCTACCCTCAGTGAATGTTGGTAGTTCATCATCAGTGATCGACGATGATATGATATATTTTCTATATACCTTTAGTGAAAGGTGGTAGATCACCATCAGTGAAAGTAGGTGTTTCTTATCTTTTTGTTACCCTCAGTGAATGTTGGTAGTTCATCGTCAGTGAAGGACAGTGCTATGATATATATTCTCTCTACCTTTAGGGAAAGTTGGGAGATCACCATCAGTGAAAGTTGGTATTTGTTATCTTTTTTCTACCTTCAATGAATGTTGGTAGTTCATCGTTAATGAACTGCGATGCTATGATATATTTTCTCTCTACCTTTAGTGAAAGTTGGTAGATCACCATCAGTGAAATTTGGTGTTTGTTATCTTTTTGCTACCTACAGTGAATGTTGGTAGTTCATCGTCAGTGAATGGCGATGCTATGATATATTTTCTCTCTACCTTTAATGAAAGTTGGTAGATCACCATCAGTGAAAGTTTGTGTTTGTTGTATTTTTGCTAGCTTCAATGAACGTTGGTAGTTCATCGTCAGTTAACGGTGATGCTATAATATATTCTCTCTCTACCTTCAGTGAAAGTTGGTAGATCACCATCAGTGAAAGTTGGTGTTTGTTATCTTTTTGCTACCCTCATGAATGTTGGTAGTTCATCGTTAGTGAATGGCGGTGCTATGATATTTTCTCTCTCTACCTTCAGTGATATTTGGTAGATCACCATCAGTGAAAGTTGGTGTTTGTTATCTTTTTTCTACCCTCAGTGAACGTTTATAGTTCATCGTCAGTGAACGGCGATGCTATGATATATTTTCTCTCTACCTTCAGTGAAAGTTGGTAGATCACCATCAGTGAAAGTTTGTGTTTGTTACCTTTTTTCTACCTTCAATTAATGTTGGTAGTTCATCGTCAGTTAACGGCGATGCTATGATATATTTTCTCTCTACCTTCAGTGAAAGTTGGTAGATCACCATCAGTGAAAGTTGGTGTTTCTTATCTTTTTGCAACCTTTAGTGAACGTTGGTATTTCATCGTCAGTGAACGGCGATGCTATAATATATTTTCTCTCTACCTTCAGTGAATGTTGGTAGATCTCCATCACTGAAAGTTGGTGATTTTTATCTTTTTACTACCCTTAGTGAACAATGATAGTTCATCGTCAGTGAACGACGACGCTATGATATATTCTCTCTCTACCTTCAGTGAAAGTTGGTAGATCACAAACAGTGAAAGTTGGTGTTTGCTATCTTTTTGCTACCCTCAGTGAACGTTGGTAGTTCATCGTTAGTGAACGGAGATGCTATGATATATTTTCTATATACTTTTAGTGAAAGTTGGTAGATCACCATCAGTGAAAGTTGGTGTTTCTTATCTTTTTGCTACCCTCCGTGAATGTTGGTAGTTCATCGTCAGTGAACGGCGATGCTATGATATATTTTCTCTCTACCTTCAATGAAATTTGTTAGATCACCATCAGTGAAAGTTGGTGTTTGTTATCTTTTTTCTCTCCTCGATGAACGTTGGTAGTTCATCATTAGTGAACGACGATGCTTTTATACATTTTCTCTCTACCTTCAGTGAAAGTTGGTAGATCACAATCAGTGAAAGTTGGTGTTTGTTATCTTTTTTCTACCTTCAGTGAATCTTGGAAGTTCATCGTCAGTGAACGGAGATGCTATAATATATTTTCTCTCTACCTTCAGTGAAAGTTGGTAGATCACCATTAGTGAAGGTTGGTGTTTGTTATCTTTTTGCTACCCTCAGTGAACGTTGGTAGATCATCGTCAGTGAACGATGATGCTATGATATACTCTGTCTCTACCTTCAGTGAAAGTTGGTAGATAACCATCAGTGAAAGTTGGTGTTTGTTATCTTTTTGCTACCCTCAGTGAACGTTGGTAGTTCATCGTCAGTGAACGACGATGTTATGATATATTTTCTCTCTACCTTTAACGAAATTTGGTAGATCACCATCAGAGAAAGTTGGTGTTTGGTATCTTTTTGCTACCCTTGGTGAACGTTGGTAGTTCATCATTAGTGAAAAGTGGTGCTATTATATATTTTCTCTCTACCTTCAGTGAAAGTTGGTAGATCACCATCAGTGAAAGTTGGTGTTTGTTATCTTTTTTCTACCTTCGGTGAATGTTGGTAGTTCATCGTCAGTGAACGACGATGCTATAATATATTTTCTCTCTACCTTCAGTGAATGTTGGTAGATCACCATCAGTGAAAAGTTGGTGATTGTCATCTTTTTGCTACCCTCAGTGAACGTTGGTAGTTCAAAGTTAGTGAACGACGATGCTATGATATATTCTCTCTCTACCTTCAGCGAAAGTTGGTACATCACCATCAGTGAAAGTTGGTGTTTGTTATCTTTTTGCTACCCTCAGTGAACGTTGGTAGTTCATCGTCAGTGAATGGCGATGCTATAATATATTTTCTCTCTAACTTCAGTGACTGTTGGTAGATCACCATCAGTGAAAGTTGGTGATTGTTATCTTTTTGCTACCCTCGGTGAATATTGGTAGTTCATCGTCAGTGAACGGTGATGCTATAATAAATTTTCTCTCTACCTTCAGTGACTGTTGGTAGATCACATCAGTGAAAGTAGGTGTTAGTTATCTTTTTGCTACCCTCAGTGAACGATGGTAATGCAACGTCAGTGAACGGCGATGCTATAATATATTTTCTCTCTACCTTCAGTGACTGTTGGTAGATCACCATCAGTGAAACTTGGTTATTGTTATCTTTTTGCTACCCTCAATGAACGTTGGTAATTCAACATCAGTGAATGGCGATGCTATGATATATTCTTCATCTACCTTAAGTGAAAGTTGGTAGATCACCATCAGTGAAAGTTGGTGTTTGTTATCTTTTTGCTACCCTCAGTGAATGTTGGTAGTTCATTATCAGTGAACGACGATGCTATGATATAATTTCTATATACCTTTAGTGAAAGGTGGTAGATCACCATCAGTGAAAGTTGGTGTTTCTTATCTTTTTGTTACCCTCAGTAAATGTTGGTAGTTCATCGTCAATGAACGGCAGTGCTATGATATATTTTCTCTCTAGATTTAGTGAAAGTTGGGAGATCACCATCAGTGAAAGTTGGTATTTGTTATCTTTTTTCTACCTTCAATGAATGTTGGTAGTTCATCGTTAGTGAACGGCGATGCTATGATATATTTTGTCTCTACCTTTAGTGAAAGTTGGTAGATCACCATCAGGGAAAGTTGGTGTTTGTTATATTTTTGCTACCTTCAGTGAACGTTGGTAGTTCATCATCATTGAATGGCGATGCTATGATATATTTTCTCGCTACCTTCAGTAAAAGTTGGTAGTTCATCGTCAGTGAAAGTTGGTGTTTGTTATCTTTTTTCTACCCTCGGTGAACATTGGTAGTTCATCGTCAGTGAACGGCGATGCTCTGAGATATTTTCTTTTTACCTTCAGTGAAAGTTGTTAGATCACCATCAGTGAAAGTTGGTGTTTGTTATCCTTTTTATACCTTCAATGAATATTGGTAGTTCATCGTTAGTGAACGGCGATGCTATGATATATTTTCTCTCTACCTTCAATGAAAGTAGGTAGATCACCATCAGTGAAAGTTGGTGTTTCTTATCTTTTTGCTACCTTCAGTGAACGTTGGTATTTCATCCTCAGTGAACGACGATGCTATAATATATTTTCTCTCTACCTTCCGTGAATGTTGGTAGATCACCATCACTGAAAGTTGGAGATTTTTATCTTTTTGCTACCCTCAGTGAACATTGATAGTTCATCATCTGTGAACGGCGATGCAATGATATATTCTCTCTCAACCTTCAGTGAATTTTGTTAGATCACCATCAGTGAAAGTTGGTGTTTGCTATCTTTTTGCTACCCTCAGTGAACGTTGGTAGTTCATCATCAGTGAACGGCGATGCTATGATATATTTTCTATTTACCTTTAGTGAAAGTTGGTAGATCAACATCAGTAAAAAGTGTGTGTTTCTTATCTTTTTGCTACCCTCCGTGAATGTTGGTAGTTCATCGTTAGTGAACGGCGGTGCTATGATATATTTTCTCTCTACCTTCAGTGAAAGTTGGTAGATCACCTTCAGTGAAAGTTGGTATTTGTTATCTTTTTTCTACCTTCAATGAATGTTGGTAGTTCATCATCAGTGAACGACGATGCTATGATATATTTTCTCTCTATCTTAAGTGAAAGTTGGTAGATCACCATCAGTGAAAGTTGGTGTTTGTTATCTTTTTTCTACCTTCAGTGAACGTTGGTAGTTCATCGTCAGTGAACGGAGATGCTATGATATATTTTCTCTCTACCTTCAATGAAAGTTGGTAGATCACCATCAGTGAAAGTTTGTGTTTGATATATTTTTTCTATCCTTAGTGAACGTTGGTAGTTCATCGTCACTGAACAACAATGCTATGATATATTCTCTCTCTACCTTCAGTGAAAGTTGGTAGATCACCATCAGTGAAAGTTGGTGTTTGTTATCTTTTTTCTACCCTCAGTGAATGTTGGTAGTTTATCATCAGTGAATGGCGGTGCTATGATATATTCTCTCTCTACCTTCAGTGAAAGTTGGTAGATCACCATCAGTGAAAGTTGGTGTTTGTTATCTTTTTTCTACCCTCAGTGAACGTTGGTAGTTCAACGTCAGTAAACAGCAATGCTATGATATATTCTCTCTCTACCTTCAGCGAAGGTTGGTAGATCACCATCAGTGAAAATTTGTGTTTGTTATCTTTTTGCTACCCTCATTGGACGTTGGTAGTTCATCGTCAGTGAACGGCGATGCTATAATATATTTTCTCTCAACCTTCAGTGACTGTTGGTAGATCTCCATCAGTTAAAGTTTGTGATTGTTATCTTTTTGCTACCATCAATGAACGTTGGTAGTTCAACGTTAGTGAACTGCGATGCTACGATATATTCTCTATCTACCTTCAGTGAAAGTTGGTAGATCACCATCAGTGAAAGCTGGTGTTTGTTATCTTTTTGCTACGCTCAGTGAACGTTTGTAGTTCATCATCAGTGAACGACGATGCTATGATATATTTTCTATATACCTTCAGTGAAAGTTAGTAGATCACCATCAGTGAAAGTTGGTGTTTCTTATCTTTTTGTTACCCTCAGTGAATGTTGGTAGTTCATCGTTAGTGAACGGCGGTGCTATGATATATTTTCTCTCTACCTTCAGTGAAAGTTGGGAGATCACCATCAGTGAAAGTTTGTGTTTGTTATCTTTTTTCTACTTTCAATGAATGTTGGTAGTTCATCGTTAGTGAACGGCGATGCTATGATATATTTTCTATCTACCTTTAGTGAAAGTCGGTAGATCACCATCAGTGAAATTTGGTGTTTGTTATCTTTTTGATACCTTCAGTGAACGTTGGTAGTTAATCGTCAGTGAATGGTGATGCTATAATATATTTTCTCGCTACCTTCAGTGAAAGTTGGTAGATCACCATCAGTGAAAGTTGGTGTTTGTTATCTTTTTGCTATCCTCAGTGAACATTGATAGTTCATCGTCAGTGAACGACGATGCTATGATATACTCTCTCTCTACCTTCAGTGAAAGTTGGTAGATCACCATCAGTGAAAGTTGGTGTTTGTTATCTTTTTGCTACCCTCGGTGAACGTTGGTAGTTCATCATTAGTGAACGACGGTGCTATTATATATTTTCTCTCTACCTTCAGTGAAAGTTGGTAGATCATCATCAGTGAAAGTTTGTGTTTGTTATATTTTTTCTACCTTCAGTGAACGTTGGTAGTTCATCGTTAGTGAACGGTGATGCTATGATATATTCACTCTCTACCTTCAGTAAAAGTTGGTAGATCACCATCAGTGAAAGTTGGTGTTTGTTATCTTTTTTCTACCCTCAATGAACGTTGGTAGTTCATTGTCAGTGAACGGCGGTGCTATGATATATTTTCTATATACCTTTAGTGAAAGTTGTTAGATCACCATCAATGAAAGTTGGTGTCTGTTATCTTTTTTCTACCCTCAGTGAATGTTTGTAGTTCATCGTCAGTTAACAGTGGTGCTATGATATATTTTCTCTCTACCTTCAGTACCATCAGTGAAAGTTGGTGTTTGTTATCTTTTTTCTACCATCAATGAATGTTGGTAGTTCATCATCAGTGAACGGCGATGCTATGATATATTTTCTCTCTAACTTGAGTGAAAGTTGGTAGATCACCATCAGTGAAAGTTGGTGTTTGTTATCTTTTTGCTACCTTCAGTGAACGTTGGTAGTTCATCATCAGTGAACGGTGATGCTATGATATATTTTCTCTCTACCTTCAGTCAAAGTTGGTAGATCACCATCAGTGAAAGTTGGTGTTTGTTATCTTTTTTCTACCTTCAGTGAACGTCGGTAGTTCATCGTCAGTGGACGGAGATGCTATGATATATTTTCTCTCTACCTTCAATGAAAGTTGGTAGATCACCATTAGTGAAAGTTTGTGTTTGTTATATTTTTGCTATCCTCAGTGAACGTTGGTAGTTCATCGTCAGTGAACGGCAATGCTATGATATATTCTCTCTCTACCTTCAGTGAAAGTTGGTAGATCACCATCAGTGAAAGTTTGTGTTTGTTATCTTTTTTCTACCTTAAGTGAACGTTGGTAGTTCATCGGCAGTGAACGGCGGTGCTATGATATATTTTCTCTCTACCTTCAGTGAAAGTTGGTAGATCACCATCAGTGAAAGTTGGTGATTGTTATCTTTTTGCTACCTTTAGTGAACGTTGGTAGTTCATCGTCAGTGAACGGCGGTGCTCTGATATATTTTCTCTCTACCTTCAGTGAAAGTTGGTAGGTCATCGGCAGTGGACATCGATGATTCTTTCTCTTTGCCTTCAGTAAACATTGGTAGCTTTACCTCCAGTAGGAGTTGGTGTATCCTTTGACCATTTTACTATCCTCTCTGATTCGGGTCTTTTTGATCCACCAGTGATTTTTTTCCTTGTTGGGTTACTCTCTTGTTTCTTTATTTTTTGTTACATCCCCAGTGGTGTTTTGCGTCCCTTTAGAATTGTCAATGTGCACTCATATGCATAAGCATTGCATGGCATCCTAGGGCCAAAAATAGGGTTTGTTTTTATATTTAAGTATCTTCGATCGCGTCGATAGAAGATTTTTAACCTTCGTATCTCCGGATAGAAGAAACTTAAATAAGGGCAGCTGTTGTACCCCAATTTCCCCCCTAAGATCCCTGCATCATACCATGTTGATTCAATCACAATAAGATTACATTAGAATTATTGGTTCTCCTCCCTATATTTAGCTTTTCTCTTTGAAGAATCACCAAGCACCTTGACTTGTGTTCTTTTATGATCATGAATATTTTTTTCTTGATTTATTCTCTTAATTAATAAAATGCAATATTGGTTTGTCTTGCTTGTTACTCATGTAGGTAAAGGCAATAAGATTCAGCAAGTTGCTCCATGGGTTCATGAGTTTATTTCCATGCCCTAATCAATAAAGCCTGAGAAGTTCAAACCTCACCATTGGATTTTTTCTTGAGGAAATGGCATGGAAAGGTTATTTTGGGTCACTACATTTCAAAGTTATCAAGATTGATTCAAAAGTACAAGGGGTTGATTGAAGAAGTTGTCATGTTTGGACGAGGCTTTGTTCCCATTGGTCACAAGTGCATATTTATATCAATTCTCAAGATATGTAAGTATTTTTGGTGGCTATGAGTTCTCATTATTATCCTCAACAACTTATATTTACAAAGCATTTGTGTTGGTACAAGAAGTTTGTTCAAAATTGTCAAAGTTCCTCAAGGCATGTTTCTTGATCTAGGAGCTAGGGTTTTGAACTTCAAAGGAGTATATCTTGCTCATATTTTGGTATTTTTGAGTGATTCCAAAGACATCATTCTATTCAAAGGGTTATTAACAAATCACTTCAAAAGTTCCAAGGATTTTCATGTGGAAGAAACTTGATGAAGAAGAAAGATTACAAGACCTCCGGATGAATCCCCAATTTTCCATGTGTGACTTCAAATGATCATAACTTGGTCAATTTTTATCAACTTGAGCCCATTATTTTTCCACAATGATCTTTAAGATGTGAGATTTATTCCTTATTTTATGTGAAAAGTGAGAAAATGGATGGAAGATGCCCTAAGGATACTAAAGATTATAGGTGATTTTATAAAATTTTGCCAACTTCAACAAGTCATAACTCTCTAAATTTTTGGAGATTTTGAATGGTTCAAGTCTCAAAATTTCATTCAAGAGATCTACTTCATGCCATATATTTTGGTCAAGAGCAAATTCCAAGTGGAAGGCTATGTTTGGATGCAAAACATTATAGGTCACTTTTGAAGGAAAAGATGAAATATTTCTAAGTATGGAAAGTCAACTTCTTTTTCCCAACTTTGACTCAATGCATCTTTCAGCTCAAGCATCCATTTCATTCCATTCTTTTTCCATTGCAAAGCTTGTAACCTCATATTTCTATAGCATCAAGAATCATTCCCTAAGACCCCTTGAGCATAGAATGCCATTGGTCAGAAGTTGGCAATTTGAAACTGAATATTTCACCAAGTCAAAAGTTTGAAATCCTTGATTTGGCTTCTAAACACTTTGTTTCTGCGCGTATTTTCTTCTGAACATGTTTAGTGAACTTCCAGAAATGATTAGCATAGAAAAACGTGCATTTTGGATGAGTTTTGATCAAATTAGAAGTCACGCTTTTCTTGTTTGCAACTTCACACGATTTCCCTCCAAACTTCATCATTTCACACGCTTGGACATTCCATTTGATTCCCTATAAATAGAGGGTCATCTCCCATTCATTTCCTCAAGCTTGGATAGCCAGAATCACCCTGCCAAACTTGTTCCATAACTCAAAATTCAGCAGCTTCGAAATCCATTCTCAAGCCTTTTTCAATCCAATTTTTCCATCAATTCACCTTCCTTGATCTTCCCTGAAGCTAAACATATAATTACGTTCAAGAATCGTGCCCTATATTGCTCCATAGAACTCCAGTTTTAGAGCTCTGCAACTCAACTTCAATAGGTGGATTCCTTCATCAACTCTTCAAAACATTGATATCATTGTGATGCTCTCATTTCCTTGGTTCTAGTCGCAACACTTGCGTTTTACTGGAAACAAGTTTTGACCATGAAATTTCAAATCCCTTTTCAAAACTTTCCTTCGAAATAGCTTGAGCAAAAGTTTATATAAATTTGTCGCGAGGGTGTAGTTGTCTTCGTCTTGAAGAGACGAAACAAATGGCATATGTCTCGTGCTCTAATTTTAGAGATTGAGCAACCTGGTTTTGGGACTGGCTGGAGGTTGAAGATGACCAACGTGTCATCCTTCAACCAATGAAATATCGCCATTTGGATTTTTTGAATTTCTAATTTACATTTGATTCAGTAATTTATTCACTAATGACCATGATATGCACAGCGCGCCGATCCCTTAGATTTGATTATTAACGCGTTTTGACTCTCATCCAATGGTCCACATATTTTTGACTATTAGTTTCTTTTCAGATTTTTATATTTAATTGTTTTAAACTTCAAAAAATCATAGAAAATTCATTTTAAGTCCAAAAAATCTGAAAAAATTATGAAAAATATTTTTGATTATTCTCTTTCTGATTTTCATGTTTTCACAATTTAATTTTGTGTTTTGGTATTTTTTTTTTTTTAATTTTCACTTTATTTGAATTGTTTTAAATGTTGAGAAATACTTTTATGCGTTTTTAAATTCTAAAAAAATTATGGAATGATCCAATGATATTGTGACAAATATTGGTGACCTCACTTAATTTTTATTCTGAATTTGGTATTTTTTTTGTCATTTTTCGTTTATTTTACTCATTTCTTTTAATTTTAAAAATAGTTTCTGACTTTAAAAAATTACCAAAAAATTTATAAAATCATTTAAGTCCTTTTCTGATTTTTCTATGGACTTACTTTTTACTTCTTGATCAATTTTAACATAGTTGGTATTTTTCTCTTTAATTTATATTTTAAAACATTTTTTAACCTTTTTTGTATATATTAAATGTAATATTATTTTGTGACTATTTTCTGGCTGATCTTGGGTTAAATTTTTGATCATGAACTTTATTAACATCATTGGATCCATGGTGTTGAGTCTAACTCCACAAAAATGGATGAATGATTTTAATAATAGTTTGCTTATATTTAATTCAAAAGTGGTTTGTATATTCTCTCCCACCCCTCTTCATCTCATCCCTTTTCTTATTGCACTAAGTGTTATTGGAGCATGATCTCTATATCATGTCTCAAAACAAATGGTGCATAGATTGCTATTGACCGGCCTCAAAATAGGTGCGACTTCTATATAAGTCCACTTACGAATGCTTAACATAGCGCTAAATTTTGTCCCGATCTGAATAAATGATCATTCGTGGCCCAAACTTATGTTTGCAAGCCCAATTATGTTAATTTGATCTCTTTGATCCAATAACCTTGAGATTCATTATGTGGAGGATTTGGTTCTACCAATCCTCTAATGGATCTATAATACCTTTGGCCAACGCGAATCACTTAAACATCGTTGATGATTAAATTGTACTCATGATGATACCAAATGGATGATATACTTGACAAAAAGCAAATGCAACTTGTTGTATGGAGGCTTTGGTTCTACCAATGCTCTAATGAGTTACAAATAAAAGTTTCAAGATGATCATCCAACTAACCACTAATCACTAATAATTGACTTTATCCTTTATTTTTGTTATATGAACCTTTTATTTTTATGCACTATTTACTTTTAGCATTTACATTTCATGCCATTTTCATCTTTTCTCATTTGAGTATTTACTTTATTGTCATTTTTATTTTTGCTCACTTGAGCTTTACTTTTCTTTTTCAAAACACCTAATAATCAACATAAACCCTAAAAATCTTTAATGATACTTGGACTATTTGGTTACTATCCTTGGTATTATGGAGCATTGGACTTTTTGGACTTAGGATTAAGAACCTTGGCCTATGATTGGAGACCTTGTGACCTTATCTGATTATTTTGTCTGGAGCTCTTGAGGTTTACCTCAAGGCATTGGGTTGTTTGTTTGTTTTGTGTGCAGGTTATTGTTATTGCACTCTTTGTTTGTAATATGGAATTCACCCGCATACAACCGTTACTCTACACAATTTTTGTGAAGACTTAATACACTTAAAGTTTGGTTTTTTCAAGAGGTCTAGTATCATTGCTTGTTTGGTTTCAATACAAAGAATGGGAATTCTATCTTGGCTCATAGTGTCAAGTATTGGCTTCTTATTGGTTAGATGGTTCCTATCCCTATCTTTTACCTTATGCTTTTAGGATAGTCTCTTCTTCTCCTCCCATCTTCTTTAATTTCAAAAATCTTCTCCCTCCTTTTGAAAACTCTTCTTGATTTTAAACTTGAACCACTTTCATAATAAACTTGGACTTAGGTCAATGCATTTTCAAAACTTTTTCATAAATAAACTTTAATCAACTTAATAATACTTTGACATTTTTTGTGAGAAGACTAAAAGTCAATCAATCTCATTTCAAACCATTTTTGCCACTTTGGCTTTTATCTTTAAACTTTTCTCAAAAATATTAAATTCTTGTCAATCCTTGTAGTGATGCAAACAACTATACTTCTATGATATATAGTGAAGAGAGATATTTTTCCACTTGGGTGTTGAGTGAGGCATTATTGATTTTAAAATCCAAGCCATATCCTCTACTTTGAGATGATGCAAATTCTCCTTTATCATGATTGTGGGTAGTAAGTATGTTTTTCACACGGACAATGATGATGATGTCTTATCTCATAAAACTAACCAACACACTTACATTTTAAAATTTTTAAAAGAGGAACTGCGTGTACCCTGATCCCCTATTGCACGAAAAGGTGGTACGTAGGCACTAAAGTTTCGCAACCGCGGCGGGTGCAAAAAACCATAAAAATATATTTCTTGTCTCACCTCCACCATTCATTTTTTTTATACAACATTTTTATACCCAAAATATACAGATTTTACAAAGAGGTTCATGTGGAGTACCGTAAATGTTTAGGGTTCTAATACCTTCCCTTTGCATAACCAACCCCCTTACCTTGAATATTTCCCCCTTTTGTGGGTTATTCACTCTTTTCCCATTCCTTTGGAAACCATAAAGTGCGGTGGCGATTTTATTTTGATTTGTACAAGTCGAGTCAATCCCATGGCTTAGTCTTAAACATTTCTACCTCTACACCAACCATGTGAAGAGAATTCTTAAATATGTGAATGGGACAAGTGACTATGGTATGCTATATTCTCATGGATCTAGCTCTGCCTTAATTGGTTATTGTGATGTTGATTGGACAGGAAGTGCTGATGATAGAAAAAGTACATTAGGAGGATGTTTCTTTCTGGGAAATAATCTCATATCTTGGTTCAATAAGAAGTAAAATTGTGTGTCTCTGTCCACTGCTGAGGCTAGTAAATTGCTGCAGGAAGCAATTGTTCTCAGTTGGTTTGGATAAAACAAATATTAATAGAATATAATGTCAAATAAGATGTCATGATATTATTCTGTGACAATCTAAGTGCCATAAATATATCAAAAACTCATATTCAAAACAACAGGACCAAACACATTGATATCCTTCATAACTTCATAAGAGAGCTTATGGAAGAAAAGATTGTTGTCTTAGAACATGTAGTTACTGAATTATAATTGGCTGGAATTTTCACTAAGGCATTGGATGCAAACCATTTTGAGAACTTACGAGAAAAACTAGGGATCTACATATATGAGGGTTTGCAACAATTAAGGGTGTATGGGAATATCATTAAAGTGATATTATATTATTTATGTTTCCAATAAATCTTATTTTAAAAGCAATCATTTTAAGACTATCTCAAAGTTTTTCCCACACGCTATGAAATCACTTCCTTCTATTTTCACAAACTCTCTATTTTCCTTTACAAAAAAAGAACCCTTGTCATTCTTCATCTCCTTGCTCAAAAATCTTCCAAGATGTCTCAACATCATGCATGTCTCCCTCAAAATCTGTCAACCATTCTGAGGAGCTCTCCCTTGATAGAGTACTTGACGTTACTCTTGTAACAACAATTCCACTTCTTGAGAAGAAGGTCAAGAAACACAGATCGTCTTCTGCAGAGAAACCCAAAGAAAGTTTGACACTTCTAAATGTAATGCTTCTACTACTACTGATGATAGGACAGAAGAAGACATTGTTAATGTTGATAGAGGTATTAGAAGGCTGGTAGATAGGGTGTTAAAGTGCCTAGAATTTCAACTCCTCTTGCCTGAGTGCCTGCTCTGGCTGATAAAGGAAATGATCCTAAAAATGCTGCTGAGTCATCCACCTTCAAGAAAGGTGCTGCTAAAAGTGAACTTGGCAAGCTTTTTACTTTTGTTCTAGAAGAAGTGGAGGAAAATGTTGAGAAAGATTTTGAGACATCATCTACTGAGAAGGACTCTCCTGTTAAGGAAGACGCTGTTGTCTCCAAAGCTTTAGAGAATCAAAAAGCTGAGAATGTGGTTAATGTTGATGAGCTTTTTGACAATGAGCTCATTTCTAATGTGGTGCCTGGAATTGCTAAAAGGCTCAAGACTAGAAAAAGAAAGATTGTGGATGTCACACCCCCTGTCAAGAGAATCAAGAAGAAGACTATGTATGGTCTCCTAAAGCCCTGGAGTAAAGTGGTTCCTCCCTCTGACAAAAGAAAAGCTAGACTTGATAAATCCACAGATGATGATGATGATGATGTTGTTCAGAACATCTCACATGTGAAGAGATCCAGAAGTAAGAAGAAAGTTGCATTAGTGGAAGAAGCTGACTATGATTATGATGTCAAGGAAGATGTCCAAGACATCTCTCTTGTGAATAAATCTGCAAGCAAGAAGCTTTCTGTTAGGGATCTTGATGCTCATCTTGACAACATTTCCTTCCATTCTGTTGGAAATGCTGAAAAGTGGAAATATGTATTTCAAAGAAGAATTTCCCTTGAAAGAGAGTTGGGAGATGGTGCACTGGAGTGCAAAGAGATTATGGAGCTGATTTCTTCTGCTGGATTGATGAAGACTGTCACCAGGTTTGCAAAATGTTATGATAATCTTGTTAAGGAATTTATTGTTAATATTCCTATTGACTCTGTTGATCATAAAAGTAAGGACTATAGGAAGGTGTTTGTTAGAGGTAGGTGTGTAGAATTTTCTCCTTCTGTCATCAATAGATTTCTGGATAGGTCTGAAGATGATTATTGTGAGCTGGAAGTAACTGATAATCAAGTGTGCAAAGCGATCACTACAAACCAAGTGACTGAGTGGACCATGAAGAATAAGCTCCATGCTAGTAAATTAAGTGTGAAATATTCTATCTTGCTTAGAATTGGAGCTTCTATCTGGGTCCCTACCAATCACACCTCAACCATTACAGTTGGCTTAGGAAAATTTATATATGCTATTGAAAATAAGAAATTATTTGATTATGGTGCTCACATTTTTTATCAGACTATTAAGCATGCAGGGACATGTACTATCAAAATGCCTATTGCCTTTCCATCTCTTATTTGTGGAATTATTCTTAATCAACATCCTGGAATTATGAGTGGTAATGATGTAGTTTGCAAGAGAGAGTCTACTTTGACCCTTCACATCAAGTTGTTTTTAGGAAAACATGTCCTAGACATTGTTTTCACATATGCATCTTCTGAAAACAAGACCTCAACCAAGGATGTCATGATTACTGAATTAAGGAAGCTTGCAAAGAACTTGATGTTGTGATCAGAGTTAGCTCAGCAAGAAAGTTAATTTTTGAAAAGATGATCAAAGAGCTACAGAAGGATAACAATTTTGATGATAGAGTGAGCACTGAAGGAGGAAATTGTGATGATGAAGGAAGTTCTGACTCTACCAAGTCTACTAGTCCTGAAGACAGTTAGACCATTTTCTATTTATTTGCTTTGACCCCTTTATTCCTTTTTGGCACTTGTATGTTCTTGGCTCTTGGATTCTATGGTCTGTACTTATTTGGCATATTCTATTACTGCTATTCTCTTGAATGCATGTTTTATTTGGCATATCATGTCTAAAAAGGGGGAGAGAAACTGACTGACCACTGACTGAGGGGGAGATAAATGTTTGAGGGGGAGCCTCATGTCTCTGAAGATGAGAGAAATTGACTGACCTCTGACTGACTGACCACTGACTTAGGGGCAACTAAATGTTTGAGGGGGAGCCTCATGTATGTGAAGATGTTCTAACATCTTGATCTGCTAACAACTGACCGAGTTACTTTTTCTAACTACTAACTGAGTTTTCTTTTTGCTTGTGCTGCTGCTCTGATATTGTGCTCAAATAATCTTTTAGCCAAAATTTGCTAAAGGGGGGAGATTGTAAGTGTTTGTTGGCAGCAATTTTGGTAAAACACTGTCTTGATAATGTTTTTCTAAATGTCTTGACATTTGAAGAAAACTGGTTTTGAATGATGTCAAAGCAGATGTCTTGACATCTGCCTCCTGATCTGAACGAGACTTAGTATTTGTTTCCAATATTCTGTTTCCTATTTTTATGTGCGCCATTATTCAGGATTTATGACTCATAGTTTGCAAAATATATGGAGGAAGATTTTTCTATTTGCATTATCCTTATGGATTAAATCTTGGCATGTTTTCATGGAAATATTCAAGGGATTGGAATATTTGTTTTTCAGCCCAAGCCCGCGGTTGCGCCTTTATAAGGACTTGCATCCTTATTCTTTTAACTGTAACTTTTGAAGAAGAATATATTCTTTCTGTTTTAGAAGTCTAAGTCTTTTTAACTATAATACACTCTAAGTATTGGTTTAATACTTGAATTGTAATTTGAGTTGTTAATTGTGCATCATTCATAAGCTTTTAAGTATTGAATGATTGAAGTCTGTAAAACTTAATAATTCTGATGTTCTTCACTGTTAGTGATTAAAGGGATTTGAGGAGGGCCTCATACCTAGGTATGTCTTAGGTATAAGTGTAGCACGGGTAGTGATTATATGATTATATCGTAAACTGGTTGTTTATTGAGGGTCTATGAATTGATACTATTTAGTGGACTTGTCCCTGGCTTGGTAGCCCCCAGAGTAGGTGTTGTTGTACACCGAACTGGGTTAACAATCCCTTGTGTTTTTAATTCTTTTAATATTGTTTCATTTTATATTGTCCTCAGATATTTGTGTCATGACATCTCTTTTGACATCACATATCTGATAACAGAATTTCACGTTCAGCACTATTTGTTTTGTTTGTATATCCTGATGTTGTATGTTGAAGTCAGATCTAGTTTCTCGACATCTCTTAGGACATCCAGGATCTGACAACTAGAATTTCAATTGGTATCAGAGCAGACATCCTACTCTGAGTCTGGGTGAGATTCAGAAAATTAACTTTTTGGTGCAATGGACAAGGATGGTAGAACTGTGGTTAAAATACCTATTAAGGATGGTACCAGTTATGATAGTTGGAAACCTCGTATGGATATGTTCATAAAATCCATGGGCAACAAGGCTGGGAAAAATATTTTCAAAGGATGGGATCCACCAAAGGTTGTGGGTGCAGATGGAAAGGCTATTGATGTGATGAAGCCTGAAGAAGATCAGAATGATGCTGATGAGTTATCAGCTTAAAGAAACTCCAAAGAATTGAATGCCATATTTAATGGAGTTGAATAAAATGTTTTCAAGATGATAAAAAATTATAAGCATGATAAAGTTGCTTGGAAGACCTTAAGGAAGGTCATGAAGGCCAAGAACATGTCATTCGACATCAACAAAAATCAGGACCATGGAGGAAAGTCCAGGGTTGAAGAAAAGTCAAATCAATGAAAAGGAGCTCAATGCTATGAATCTGAGGGGTTTGGACACATAAAATCCGAGTGTGTCACTTATCTAAAGAAGCAGAAGAAAGGTATATTTGTGTCATGGACAGAGGAAGACTCTGAAAGCGATCATGAAGAGGAATCAATCAAACAAGTGAATCCCTTGACTGGAGTTTATGATTCTGATGAAGAATCAGATGAGGAAGAACTTACTTTTGAGTAATTCGCTACCTCATACAGGGAGTTGTGTATCAAAAGTGAAGAAGTATGTCAAGAAGGAGAAGAGAAAAAGAGAGTCATTGATCAACTACAGGATGAGGAAGTAAAACATTTATCCATTATTTTCGATCTAAAAGTGGAATTTGTATTTCTAAATTCATAATTGGACAATATGATTAAATATTTAAGAATGTTAAATAATGGTTTAGATGCTCTAGAGGAGATTCTTGAAGCTAGGAGGAACGTTGGAAATGTTAAAGGTATTGGTTACGAGAGTCAAGGTGTGAAAAACAAAGAAGTAAAGCCTGAAGTAAAGTATGTACTCTCAATGAAGGACCAAGAGCAGAAGATGTCAGATCTCATGCCCCAACATCACCATAGACACCAAACAAGGTACAAGGGAGGCATGAATCAAATATGGAAATGTTCTTATTGCAGAAAGGTTAGTCACTTGAAACCTTACTACTATAAGTTATATGGCCATCCCAAATTTGTACCACAATCTAGAAGAAGACAAAGTGTGTATAAAGAAAAAGAGTGGATCCCTAAAAATGGTACGTCTAAGGAAGTAGCTCACATCTCTCTCAAGTGTTAAGAAATTTTTAGTGGGAGTCAAAACATCTTTCACTAAAACTGTGACTTATGGAGATGGATCAAAAGTAAAGTAATGGGTGTTGGAAATCTCGATTATGCAGGATAGCCTTAACCTTGATGAAGTGCTATTTTTTGAAGGATTAGAAGCAAATCTGATACATATCAGTCAACTCTATGATCAAGGTCTCAAAGTTAACTTTACTCAATCTGTGTGCCTGATTACAAATGATAAGAATGATGTGGTTATGAAGGGAGCCAGATCAAAAGACAATTGCTACCTATGGAGTTCTCCAAAAACATAATGTGTCTCAATATGCTTAATGTCAAAATATCATGAAGCCAACTTATGGCATCAAAAGCTTGCTCATCTACATTTGAAATGTTTGAAGAAGATGCTGTCAAAAGAAGTTATTAGAGATATTCCCAAAGTAAATATTGATGAAGGGAGAATTTATGGTGAATGTCAACTTTGGAAGCATACAAATATGTCCCATAAGAAGATCCAACATCTTTCCACCTCAAGAGTTATAGAGCTACGTCACATGGAATTAATGGGACCTATGCATGTTAAATGTTTTGGGAGAAAGAGTTATGCCTATGTTGTTGTTGATGACTACTCAAGATTCACTTGGGTGAATTTAATCAAAGAGAAATTTCAAGTGTTTCAAGTCTTCAAAGAATTGTGTCACAAGATTCAAAGAGAAAAGGACAGTGGTATTGTCAGAATCAGAAGTGACCATGGAAAGGAATTTGAGAACAACAAGATTGAAGAATTCAGTGCATCTCAAGGGATTAGTTATGAGTTTTCTTCACCCATCACTCCTCAACATAATGGTGTGGTTGAACGCAAGAACATGACTATTTAATAATGTGCCAGATTTATGCTTCATGCTAAAAAAATACCCCTTTACTTTTGGGCTGAAGCCATGAACAGTGTTAGTTATATTCATAATAGAGTGACTATAAAAATTGATACTTCTATTACTCTTTATGTATCATGGAAAGGAAGAAACCCAACTGTCAAATTCTTTCATGTCTTTGGAAGTAAGTGTTATATTCTCGCATACTATGGCAAAAAAGGAAGTTGGATGCTAAAAGTGATGAGCGAATTTTTCGGGGGTACTCTACAAACCTTAATGAATATAGAGTATTCAATTCCAAAATCAAGGTGATTATGGAGTCCATAAATGTGATTGTGGATGACTCAACAAGAGAAGATGATGTCCCAGAAGAAGTTGAGACAACAATTCTGACAAATGATGTGGTACCGAAAGAAAATGTCTTAACAACTAATATAGATGGTGCAGGCTCAAGTGCCAATTCTGAAGTTGAAGAACTTTAGGTTGTTGGAAAATGGCCATCAATCAGAATTCAAAAGGATCATCCTAAGGAACTTATAATAGGAAATCCTAAACAAGGAGTAGTCACCAGATCAAGGGAATCTATATCAAATGTTTTTTTTTGTGTCAAAGATTAAGATAAAGAATGTAAAGGAAGCTTTGACTGATGAATTCTAGATAATGTTAAGCAAGATGAACTTGGTCAGTTCAAGAGAAATGAAGTTTTAAATTTGGTACCAAGACCTAAAGGGACAAATATCATTGGTACAATATGGGCGTATAAGAACAAGACAGATGAATAAGGAGGTGTCATCGGAAATAAATCCAGACTAGTTGTTTAAGGGTACACTAAAATTGAAGGATTAGACTTTGATGAAACATTTTCTCTTGTGGCTCGCTTGGAATCTCTCAGATTGTTACTTGGAGTGGCTTGTCACTTAAGGTTCAAACTCCATCAGATGAATGTCAAGAGTGCCTTTCTGAATGGGTACCTGAATGAAGAGGTTTATGTTGAACAACCAAAAGGATTTATTGATCCCTCTTTTCCAAAAGGAGGTTTATGGCTCTAAGGGCTTGGTATGAAAGGTTGACTGAATTTCTTGTCAATCATGGATATAGAAAAGGTGGAATTGACAAGACTCTCTTTGTCAAAGGGAAGAAAGGAAAGCTTATGATAGCTCAAATTTATATGGATGATGCTGTGTTTGGAGGGATGTCATATGAAATGGTTCAACATTTTGTCGAGCAGATGCAGTCTGAGTTTGAGATGAGTTTGGTAGGTGAATTAACTTACTTGAAGGTGTGAAGAAAATGCAAGAAATGAGGGGTTTGAATTTGGTTCTCCTTTCTTTATAAACTTTCGCTTCTAAGCATTTCTTGTTGACCAACGCTTCTGAATATTACTTCTGAGCAATGCTTCTAATTAAGTTATGAAAACACAAACTATTAGGCATAAGAAAAAGTAAAGAACACGTGATATATCCTGGTTCACTTGAGAAACCCCTAAGCTAGTCTAGTCTATCCTACCAGGTGATTTCTCCTTGAACTCAAGGACTTAATCCACTATAACCAATCTAATTACAATCACACGAGAAACCGCCTGCGAATAACATCCAATGATGCGTTCAGGGATCTAGACTAGATATAATGTTCATTGACCCAATAGAATCCGATCCCTCATAATCTCCTACCAGGACTTCCTTCCAATGATATGCATCAGTGATCTCACAATGGTTGACCTCCACTCAATCCCCTTTAAGATATGACTATCATTAACCCAATAGAATCCACTACCACGATTTTAGTCTATGATGATCGCAACCAAAGTCTTCTCAAGTATTTTGATCTTCACTCAATCACTTGAGAAACCAACCAATTATAAACAAAATTGTTTTTATGGAGATTATATGAGTGCTTCTTATCAAGCAAATTACTCATAATTTAAGTACACATTTTTTGACACAATTCGGAGCAACAACTCTTGTGTAAAAACAATTTACATGAAGATCTTTAGCAATAACATAATTTGCGCAACAACTCTTGTTTTTTACATATTTCTACAAAGATGAATATAATATAAGTTAAGTGAAGCATCTTGTAGTCTTCTTGTCTTCATCTTCATCATTTAGCAAGCTATGAGAAACAACTCCCTGCTTCTTCATAATTCTGTCAAGATGTATATGATTGATAGTTTGAATGACATCTTGTAGAATTCTTCATCTTCATCTTCTTTCTTCATTAAGAAAGATATGAGTAACAAATCCTTGCTTTTTCATAATTCTGCCAAGATGTATGTGATTGGTATTTTGAATAACATCTTGTAGAATACTTCATCTTCATCTTATTTGGTTAGCTTCAACATGTTCAGTATAACTGTTGTTTTTGTTGTTGTTATAGTGGTTGATAACTTTTTGGTTGTGTTCCAATAATGATAGCTTTCATTTTTAACATTGAACACCAACATATTTTTAAACATATGATTCTTTAAACATACGCTTACGCCTGTGCCTACGACATACGAATCGACATACGTCTATGCTTACGCATGTGCCTACGACAAACGAATCTACGCTTACGCCTGCGTCTACAATATACCAACCTACCTATGTCTACGCTTATGCTCGCACTTACAGAGACCACATACATACGTCTACACCTGCATACAAATCTACACATAGGCTATTGCCTACGTCTACGTCTATGTCTACATCTAAGTCTACGCCTACATACAAATCTACGCAAATGCCATTACCTACATCCACGTCTACTTCTACGCCCGCGATAAAAAATTAACGCTCAACTTTTGCTAACATTACACACTGTGTTCAAGTTCAACAATGCTACAACGACACGACATATAATGCCAGGAATTTATAACTCTAAGCCAATGGTTTAAAGGAGAGAATGCTGAAGATAGTCATCATAAATCATTGCCTCTGACTTCACGCAACAATGTATCCCAAACTCCATACCATCGTCTCAGACTTCATGCAGCGAGGTTCGAAAACAAAAATCTAGCTTATCTCCTCAGACTTCACGCAGCGATTTGGCGAACCTAATCCATTGCCTCAGACTTCATGCAGCAATGTATTTCGTTATGACAAGTTCCAGACCATCGTCTCAGACTTCATGCAACGATGTTCGAAACAACACATTTAGCTTATCACATCAGACTTCACGCAGTGATTTGCAAACATAACCCATTGCCTCTAAGCCGTAATGCGTTCTTCAAACCCATCAGCACATTGCCTTTAAGCCGTAATATATAATCCAACTCAAATGCATTGCCTCTAAGCCGCAGTGCACTCGCAAAACTCAATATATTGCCTCTAAGCCGCAATATATTATCCAACTCAAAACACATTTCCTCTAAGCTGCAATGTATCTTTCCAGATCAACATATTGCCTCTAAGCCGCAATATAGTATCCAAACCAGCACATTGCCTCTAAGTCGCAATGCATTACCCGAAATCAGACCATCGTCTTAGACTTCAGGCAGCGATGTTCGAAACAAATTTATCTTATCACACCAGACTTCACGCAGTGATTTGTGAACCTAATTCATTGTCTCATACGTCATGCAGCAATATTTTCGTAAACCTAACTCATTGCCTCAGACTTCATGCAGCGATGTTCAAAAACCAAATTTAGCTTATCACATCAGACTTCACACAGTGATTTGCGAACCTGACCCATTGCCTTATTCTTCATGCAGCGGTGTATTTCTTTACTCTATAAGCACCAATCATCGAATCAGACTTCATGCAGTGATGTCCTAAAACAAATCTGGATCATCGTTCCAGACTTCATGCTACGATGAAAAACAAAACTTTTTCCCATTGCATCAGACTTCCAGCAGCAATACCTTCTTTCATTCCATAAGCACCAATCATCGCCTCAGACTTCGTGATGCGATACTCAAATGAAAAAAAAACTC
Source organism: Vicia faba (assembly GCA_948472305.1). Lineage (NCBI taxonomy): Eukaryota > Viridiplantae > Streptophyta > Magnoliopsida > Fabales > Fabaceae > Vicia > Vicia faba. Next base: position 310,286 of record CATIWC010001705.1, read on the forward strand.
AACACATTTCCTCTAAGCCGCAATGTATTCATAAACTTAACACATTGCCTCTAAGCCGTAGTGCATTCTCAGAAATCAAAACATTGCCTCTAAGCCGCAATGCATCCCCAGAACTCAGCACATTGCCTCTAAGCCGCAATGTATTATTCAAATCAACACATTGCCTATAAGCCGCAATGCGTTCTTCAAACTCAAACACATTGCCTCTATGCCGCAATGCATTCTTCAAACTCAAACACATTGCCTCTAAGCCACAATGCGTTCTTCCAACTCAAACACATTGCCTCTAAGTCGCAATATGTTCTTCCAACTCAAGCACATTGCCTCTAAGATGAAATGTATTATCCAACTGAAAAAAATTGCCTCTAAGCCGTAATGTATCATCCAAACCAACACATTGCCTCTAAGCCACAATGCTTTCTTCAGACTCAAATACATAGCCTCTGAGCCATAATGTATTAATGCTCAAAACATCACCTCAGACGTCATGCAGCGATTCGCAAACGTAGCCCATGGCCTCAGTCTTCAAGCAGCCATGCATCATCAATCGTTGCTATACTCACCCTCCAAATGGGTGAATAAGCCAAGACATACAGAATTGTGCTATTTGCTTTGTTATCAAACCCGGGTAAACGATATATCATCAATTTTTCCTACTCCCTTGAGACTTATAAGGGTATGCTACATCAGTATAACCTTATGATCGTTAGAAAAATTTTAGGATACTTCGAGTATTCAATGAACTTTCAATCAAAATGCGCATGACTTAAGTTTTCTCACGCTATTCGATTGAAAGATAATTGAATATGGGCAGCTATCGTACCCCAAATTTGTCCTACCTCGATAATTTCATTTTTCAAAGATTAAAATAGAAAGAAATATTTGATTAGAGATGGTACATCAATATCTGATGGGCCGTCTTAATATTTAAGTCAATCAGGGGTGCATTTTAATTCAGGAAGGTGGGGCTCTTTGAATCAGGAAGACCTACAAACTTATTCGCGAAGCATGTTGGCCTATGGCCCATGAGATTAAAAAATGGAGTTTCGTTACAAAATTAAATAATTACTAAGTTACAAAATTATTAAGGCGACTTAAGTTTAAGTTGCTATTAATTAGTAATTAAATTTATTAAAGACATTTAAGTGTTATTTATTAAAAAGGGAGGTGTAATTCTGAATACTAAGTCCATTAGCGCTTGCTTAAAAGAACTTATATTTTACTGTGTAGGCCAACTAAGGCCCAATTTTAATTTAAAAAGGAAATGGTTTGCTGAAATTGTTGTTGGCCCATCAAATGTTTTATCATTAAAATAGTTTATATTTTAATAAATAATACATTATGTTTTTAAAAAAAAAAGAAGAAACGTAACATCTTTTTTATAAGACTTGTTTTTTATCTCTTGTTAATCAGTAAAAAAAAGAGATTGTTGTTTTGGAAAAAAAACCCGGCTGAATTAAAGATTGTTTTGCTGGGATGAAGCAATTAAACAAACAGGCACAATTAATTATTGGAAAGAAAGTTTTTTGCTGGCATACTGGGCCCAATAGTGAAACAGATACTGTTTCAATCCATGGAAAAATCACGCGCGTTTTCACTCATTAACATCTATTGTGCATATCTAACCCAAATCAAATTATACAAAAATAAATCATAATAAAATCTGCAAATCAAATCCGGAAATTTTCTCAAACCAAACCGTATCTCATTACAGTACAGAATAGCAAATCCAATTAGAATCAATATTAATCAATTACAATCCTAAAATTACATAATGAATCCAAAAATACAGCGTAATCAATTACAACGAATTTTCAAGCCCTAATTATTTTCTATTTCCTAAATCTAATGGAAGCCAAAATTATATCGGCAAAAACCTAAAATATTAACTTAAAAAGACAGAAGGATATACAGAGAGCGGAGGCGGACATGGAAAAAGATGCAGAAAACCTTGAGGGGTTGAACAAGAACAAGGACAGAAATAGAGATGCGAGCGAGATTATTGAGGAGAAAGGAGGAAGACCCTTGAACAAAGCCCCTTACCATTGAAGACGAGTGGAGGAGGCGATTAGAGTTTCTGGATCGGAAACCCTAATCGCGTGACCTGAAGCACCGCCGTTCACCACCATCCTTAAGCCTTCAATCAATGCCGGAATCTGCAAAACCAGGGAGAAGGAAAGTATTAGAAACCAAAACCGGCAAACTCAGAACACATAAATCGCGAGGGAGGAAACTTAGCTCTTGTTATTTTTTCTAACTGATTGATTTGGGGTTTTGCGCGTTGTGGTTTGAGATTGACTCTGCCAGGCGAGGCGCCGCCGTGATGGGTGTTTCTGGGGCTAGGGTTTTGGGGTAGTGAGAAAGGAAGGAAGAACGGCGAGGAAGAAGAGAGAGAGAGAGATGAAGGATCTTGGTTTGTTGTAAAAGAAGATTGTAAAAATGAAAAATGATAAGTTATATTCTGTTTAGATCCCCTACACATGCGTACATGATAACTGCTATACTCCCCCAGCTATCACCCGCATGATGCAGATTAAACCGCCGTTAGGCCAAGGTTCACCATAAGCATAATGCACCCTCACGCACCCGATCCACCAGGATTCCTTTCCAAACGCGTTGGGCCCAGCCCAATTGCTATTCATACCCCTTCCAACAGATTACTAAAAATCCAAAACATAATGCACCCCCTCATTGCCTGAATTATAATGGGCCCAATCAGGTACTTTTAGCACCCCTTCATTTTTACTTGTTAATACAAATTGCACCCCCCTGGTTTAATTAAATAATTTTTATTATTTTTTTATATATTATGTTTTTTTATCTATTTTTTCTATATATTATACTTTTATTATTATTATAATTATTTCTTTTTATTTATAATGACAATTATTATTAATAATATCAAATTTATTATCATATTTTTATTTACGATTTTATTAAAATATAAATAATTTTTATTCAAATGCGTGGACATGTTATTTTCACGTATGTTGCATTAAATCTTTATATCAAGCATTAATCAAGATTTTTGCAATTAATACGATTAAAAAACACGCAACAAACAGCAAATTATCTTTTAGCAATCAACTAATCTAATCAACCTTTTTTGCAAAAGGGTTTCAAACAGATTTTTACTTACTGTGCATTTAGTCATAATCTCCACAATCACTACTCCCAACCAAAATGCGAAGTGATTCAAAATACGTTTGCGACCCCTAAAAAACACCAACCCCATACAAACTACGAATTGGGACTCTGATTCCTCATAAGAGGATATGTAGGCATACGATCAAAAATTGTGGCGAGTTCCCCTATTAAAAAATTAGGACACTTTTCTTTCTAATTAAAACTTAAAATTAAGTTTACCCCAAACCTAAACCTAGAGTCTAATATCCTTGTGAACAAGGTATATGAAAGGTTCCTAACACCTTCCTTTCATCTAATTGAGTCCGAAACCTAGAATCTTTGTCCGCAAATTAGGGTTTACTATTAGATTCCCTTCCCTAGGATAAAAACTAATAGTGGCGACTCTGTATTTAAAACTAGTCACTACAGATGGCGACTCTGCTGGGGAGTTCAACTTTAGGTTTTAGGGTTTTTACTTTGGGGTTTTAATTTATTTATCTATTGAATTATTTATTTATTACATTATTTATGTATTGCATTTTTTTATTTGTTGTCAATTCTTTTTATCATATATTTACTGCGTGGCGGGAATTTTTATTTCAAATTTTTTTTAATAACCCTTAGAAAGAAGGTTCATCTATTAGCTTAGGGGTACATCATCCCTGCGAGTTTATGTGACGACTTCTCCTAGAGTCAGTGAACTTCCGAAAAAGGAATACTTATCAAGAGATATCCTCTTGACGAGTTGGACTTTGGAAGGTCACCCATGACTCTTTGTAACGACCTTAACCTAAAATATCATGACGAGACCTTTCACGACTTTGAGATGAAAGTTTTAGTCCGTAAAGAGGCTCCACCTAAGGGAGGCCCTTTTGCCTTTCCCCTCTAGTGTTATTCATGATACCTTTAAGGAAACCACCTTCTGGGAGGGTAGATCAACCGTAGGTCAAAATTAAGGAACCTACCTTCTAAGGATACTTATTACAAAAGTCCCGTCACTCAACCTTACACCATGCATTCATATATTTCATGTATTCGTCATACATTCATCATATATTCGTTACCATTTTCTTTGTCTTATTCACGGGGTACAAAAAATAATAAAATCAAGATCTCGGTGACTGTCTTAAAAAATGAACACCGAGGGAAACAACTTGTCCGCGTCAACACGCCAAACATGCTTGAAATCAAGGGCACAAAAGGGAAATAACGTGCTGAAGACTTTCTCAAATTTTGTCCAGCAACAGTGGATGGTTTCAAAAGTAGATATCTGCAGGCGCGCCTAGAAGACTTATTTCCTCGTTGCCTGATTTCACGCAAATAAAGTTTTCGCTAAAGATGGTAATATTTTTCAATATCTAAATTACGTTACCTTCAATAAAGGCGTTTTGTTTCCACACACCGTTTGCGTATCTATTTTTAAAGATAGTCGCCAAGTAAAATAATAAAGGATAAGCACGTACCCAGATGAATAAAACATTTAAAAACATTGACCATTTCATATACATTCATTCGCACTCATGCATTCACGAACACCCGTATATCATGTCAAAAGTCATTTTCTCATAAACATCTCTCCAGTTGAAGCATTGGTAGAAGAAGGTCTTGACCTCCTTGGCCTCCACATCAAACAAGGGCTTATCAACAAAAAGAAATGGAGAAAGTCGAGGAAACTCAAGTTGCATTCAAAGAGGATCTCGACCAAGTAAAGGGTGATGTCACTTCAATGAAAGGAGATATAAGTCAAGTTCTTCTAGCATTGAAGAACATTATTGACAGGAAAAACCAAATTCCCAGGGTAGCTTTCGAGGAAGTAGCCCAGACTATTGGTGCATCAAGCGGTCACCAACCAAGGAAAGAGCCAGAAGCATGACTCTAGAAGTCCGTCATGGCCCAACAAGAAGCCGAAACTGAAGGGTTTGTCCCACCACCGCTAAAAGCAGGGGCATCTCGTACCCTACAGATTCTTACTAATGATGCAGACAATTACTTAGACCTGCAATATGGAGACCACGACCCAGAGGATGCCAACCAAGTGCCCTCAAATACGACTGGTACCCATGTTGTTGATAACCCACTGGTGATGAATCAGTACAAAGCTCTGGAAGAAAGATTAAAAGCTATGGAGGGTTTTGACGCTTTTGAAGTAGACGTTCCCGTGTGCAACCACCACTGTTAGAAAATGAGTTAGTAGACACGTTCATGGGAACTTTGCACGGGCTGTATTATGAGATGATGGTTGGAAGTATCTTTTCGGGCTTCTCAGACCTAGTAACCATCGGAGAAAGAATTGAGACTGGGATAAAAAGTGGGAAGATATCAGGGGGACCATCAAATGCTCCCTACAATTAAAACGGTCTGCTTCAAACCTCCCCAAAGTAAAAGGGGGAGAAATTAATGTTGTAGCATCACAACCCAGGGTACAACAACCATTAGTGATCCCACTAGGGCAGCAGCAACGCAGAAGGCCACCAAGGATGTTTGATCCACTCCCGATGCCACACAGTCAGCTATTGCAACAGCTAGTTAAGGCATCCTTAGTGGAGCTCAAGCCTCTAGCTCCTCCAGTCGGGCCACTCCCATGAAGATACGATGCCAACGCCAGATGCGAGTATCATGCTAGTTCTCCTGGACATACCATAGAATAATGTTGGCCTTTCAAACACAAGGTGTAGGATTTGTTGGATTCTCGAGACATCACTTTCGAGAAGCCCAACATCACATCAGACCCTATGTTGTCACACGATGGGTTAACAATAAACGCAATTGAAGTAGTCACTGACTCTGGGGCAAGCAGACAAGTAAAAACCCCGATAAACTCGCCAAAAGAATATCGGTCGGGATATGGACTCCCGCTAGAACACAATGAATCTTTTGAAAGAACTCTACAAAGGCTAAGGGACCGGAGGATAGTCCAGCTTGGACAACACCCTGAAGGAAAATATAAAGATGCTCTGAAGGGTGAAGCACATTTTCCTCCGATCCAAGATACTTTTGTCAATAATGGAGTAGTGCATGGCAGACATGGGGTAAAAACATCCAACAAAGCCAACACCAAAGGGGGAACTGAGTTCATCCAAGAATGCGCCCCAGGAGGAAAAACTCAAAAGATGGACGACCGTGGAGATTCCTGGGATCTTTTTCTTTCTTAATTAATTTTTCTTGTTTTTGAAAGAACTTATGTCAAGCCCGAGGCATACGTTTTACTTGTAAGGGTTTCCCTGTTTTGTTTCAGACAATATTTACGATTAATGAAAGTTATATTTTGTCTTCAATTAAGATCCATTTTCTTTCTCTTGCATTTATATCTTAGATTTATAAAATGACAATAATTTCTATGCATATGCATTTTGAAATTTCATATACTAAATCTGCACCAAAACATGATAAGTGTGCAAATTCATGCCCAAAACCACCGATAATGTTACTGCTGCAATCTGATATAATTTTGATGCTCCTATAAACCAAGCTAAAGAGGATGATGATAAAGATCTTGAACTCTCTGAGAAAAATGCGAGGGAAATAAAATGAAAAGCTAACATCATGCAACCATATCAAGAAGTTGTTGAGACCATTAATCTGAGCACAGGGGGAGATCTGAAAGAAACCAAGCTAAGGGGAAATCTAAGAGTGGAGCCACAAAGAATCTGATCAAGTTATTGCACATATCTACAGAAGCAGGCCAAAGTCAAATACAGACAGTGCCATAAAAATAAGCAACTACAAAATACCAAGATCTGACGAAAAACCCGAGCCAGGGGCATGCTGGGTATTCATATTCGGAGAGGCGTCAAATGCACTGGGGCCCCGATATAAGGGCAGTTTTGACTCCTCCAAAGAATGCTCATAAATGATATGCCAAGTCGATGGTGAACGAGATACTAAACACCCAAAACCGGTTCCATATCGGGATCATGTTTTGAAAACTAACTGGGGAATTCACAAAATCATTTTCAGTCACGTCCTACGAAAAGGAATTCAAATGACAAACGCCTTGTACCTATATCGTCTATATTCAAAGTAACTTGGTCAAACCACGAATAAAGCATCACAAACAGACACTTCGAAGAGCCCTCACATTGCCTTACTATTAAAAAACGACAATATAACATGCCCTGGTTTCATGACATCTGGAAAATGCCTCTAGCATTGGCAAACAAACCCTACAAGAATTAGCCGCAGAATTCTTTCAAAGTAACGGTATACTGTACAAGATGAACCACGGCATGGTCTAGTACTCAAGAAGATTCTGCTACCTCGCCTCGACTCACGTGGCAAATGGACACCCAATTACAAAGGGCCATACTAGTCAAAACAACATTCTATGGTGTTGTTCTTACCCCCACAACAATGGATAAAAAAACTACCGCACCCGGCACATTCAGACGCAGTCAGAAACACTATGTATAAGAAGCTTGCTAAGCTTGAACCTTAAGCAGGCGACTTAGGAAAAAAGGAGTGTCCCGTGGATCGGAAACCCTAAAGGGTGATCAGGCAAAAATTAGGGGCATATAGACAAAAGAATTATCCCGGGGGATTGAAAACCCTAAAGGGGAATCCAAGAAAAAATTAGGGATCATACAAAGAAATAAAGAACAAAAAGACTACGATCTATGAACCGCGACTACGAACCACAGAAGGAGAGATAGATCTGAATTATTCAACTCAAAAGAGAAGAAGATAAGATCACTAAGAGGATATTAGGGAACAGCAGTAGCAATTATCATTTTTCATTACCATTTACAGTTTTAAAACTTTCTGTAATTACCTCTTTCTAGGAATTGCATTTTGTATTCTCGCCTATTCAGAGGCATATCAATAAAACATTTGCTTTATTTGTATCTTTAAAATTTTGGGTTTTCATTGTTTTAGACTTGTTTACAAAATACTACGATTATTACTTGTGGATATTGTCTTGAAATCATTTCGAGGGATTAACAAAATAAAAGCATTTGACAAAACATCAAAAAGACCATTTTGGTTATAAAAATATCAAAAGAAAATCCACGTCTACATCCACGCACAGGGCTATTCCTACCCTTGCAACACAAATTCTACGCCCGCATGTGCGTCCACGCACGTGTCTATTCCTACGTCTACAATACAAATTCGATAAATGTGTCCATGTCTACGCCTATGTGTACCCTCGCGATGCAAAAAAAAAAAGACTACATCCGCACCTGCGCCTATGCTTGCACTCAGCAATACCAAGTCTATGCCTACATCTAAGCGTCTGTGCAAAGTCTACATCCATGTCAGCGCCTATACATAACTTCCAACACAAGGTAGACGTTTGCATGCATCCACGCACATATGTATTCCTGCCAATTCTACATATGTATACACTTACGCTTGTGCTTACGCTTGCGCCTGCGACATACGAGTCTACATACGTCTATGCTTACGCATGCACCTATAACATACTAATCTGCGTACTTCTACGCTTACGCCTGTGCCTACGACATACGAATCGACATACGTCTATGCTTATGCATGTGCCTACGACATACGAATCTACGCTTACGCCTGTGTCTACAATATACCAACCTACCTATGTCTACGCTTATGCCCAAACTTACAAAGACCATATACATACGTCTACACCTGCATACAAATCTACACATAGGCTATTGCCTACGTCTATGTCTATGTCTACATCTACTTCTACGCCTACATACAAATCTACACAAATTCCATTACCTACATCCACATCTACTTCTACGCCCGCGATACAAAATTAACGCTCAACTTTTGCTAACATTACGCACTGTGTTCAAGTTCAACAATGCTACAACGACACGACATACAATGCCAGGAATTTATAACTCTAAGACAATGGTTTAAAGGAGAGAATGCCGAAGATAGTCATCATAACATTTCAGGGCATACTCATATCTTACACATATTTCATACATACACACATTTTGCATATCTCAAGCATACATATCTTATACATTTCAATATTCAATACACTCAGGGTTCCATATCAATGTCAAACATCATACATTTCGCATACATATAACATTCAATATGCAGGCATATACATGTATCGCATGGCAAGCAGACAAATAATTTCACCCTCGACCCAACTATCCAAGGGTCAACCTACGCAATGCTTCTCCTATGATTTAACCTGTCACTTCAGTCTTCATACCGTGATACATTCAGCCCATCACCTAAGTCTTCTTGCAGTGATGAGTTCCTTACAAAACCCATTACATTCCCTCTAAGCCGCAATGTATCCACAAACTCAGTACGTTGCCTCTAAGCCGTAACACATTGTCAAAACTCAGTATATTCCTTCTAAGCCACAATATATCGTCCGAATCAAACACATTTCCTCTAAGCCGCAATGTATTCACAAAACTCAGCAAGTTGCCTCTAAGCCGCAACATATCCTCAAAGACCCATTAAGCTGCCTCTAAGCCGCAATGCACTCTCAACACTATGTACGTTGCCTCTAAGCTGCAATGCATTCTCAAAACCCATTGCATTGCCTCTAAGTTGCAACGCATTGTCAAAACTCAGTATATTTCCTCTAAACCGCAATATATCATCTGATTCAAACACATTTCCTCTAAGCTGCAATGTATTTCCAACTATCAACACATTGCCTCTAAGCCGTAATGAATTCTAGAGACCCATTGCATTGCCTCTAAGCCGCAATGTATTTGCAAAACTAAACACATTTCCTCTAAGCCGCAATGTATCTTTCCAGATCAACATATTGCCTCTAAGCCGCAATGTTTTTGCTAAACCTAGATCATCGCCTCAGACTTTATGCAACAATGGGTTTCTTATTCTGCGACACCAATCATTGCCTCTGACTTCATGCAACAATGTATCCCAAACTCCGTACCATCGTCTCAGACTTCATGCAGCGATGTTCGAAAACAAAAATCTAGCTTATCGCCTCAGACTTCACGCAGCGATTTGCGAACCTAATCCATTGCCTCAGACTTCATGCAGCAATGTATTTCGTTATGACAAGTTCCAGACCATCGTCTCGGACTTCATGCAACGATGTTCGAAACAACACATTTAGCTTATCACATTAGACTTCACGCAATGATTTACAAACATAACCCATTGCCTCTAAGCCGTAATGCGTTCTTCAAACCCATCAGCATATTGCCTTTAAGCCGTAATATATAATCCAACTCAAATGCATTGCATCTAAGCCGCAGTGCACTCGCAAAACTCAATATATTGCCTCTAAGCCGCAATATATTATCCAACTCAAAACACATTTCCTCTAAGCCGCAATGTATCTTTCCAGATCAACATATTGCCTCTAAGCCGCAATATAGTATCCAAACCAGCACATTGCCTCTAAGTCGCAATGCATTACCCGAAATCAGACCATCGTCTCAGACTTCAGGCAGCGATGTTCGAAACAAATTTATCTTATCACATCAGACTTCACGCAGTGATTTGTGAACCTAATTCATTGTCTCATACGTCATGCAGCAATATTTTCGTAAACCTAACTCATTGCCTCAGACTTCATGCAGCGATGTTCGAAAACCAAATTAAGCTTATCACATCAGACTTCACGTAGTGATTTGCGAACCTGACCCATTGCCTTATTCTTCATGCAGCGGTGTATTTCTTTACTCCATAAGCACCAATCATCGACTCAGACTTCACGCAGTGATGTCCTAAAACAAATCTGGATCATCGTTCCAGACTTCATGCTACGATGAAAAACAAAACTTTTTCCCATTGCATCAGACTTCCAGCAGCAATACCTTCTTTCATTCCATAAGCACCAATCATCGCCTCAGACTTCGTGATGCGATACTCAAATGAAAACAAAACTCAACACATTTCCTCTAAGCCGCAATGTATTCATAAACTTAACACATTGCCTTTAAGCCGCAGTGCATTCTCAGAAATCAAAACATTGCCTCTAAGCCGCAATGCATCCCCAGAACTCAGCACGTTGCCTCTAAGCCGCAATGTATTATTCAAATCAACACATTTCCTATAAGCCGCAATGCGTTCTTCAAACTCAAATACATTGCCTCTAAGCCGAAATGCATTCTTCAAACTCAAACACATTTCCTCTAAGCCACAATGCGTTCTTCCAACTCAAACACATTGCCTCTAAGCCACAATGCGTTCTTCCAACTCAAACACATTGCCTCTAAGTCGCAATGTGTTCTTCCAACTCAAGCACATTGCCTCTAAGATGAAATGTATTATCCAACTCAAAAAAATTTCCTCTAAGCCGTAATGTATCATCCAAACCAACACATTGCCTCTAAGCCACAATGCTTTCTTCAGACTCAAATGCATAGCCTCTGAGCCATAATGTATTAATGCTTAAAACATCGCCTCAGACGTCATGCAGCGATTCGCAAATGAAGCCCATGGGGTCAGTCTTCAAGAAGCCATGCATCATCAATCGTTGCTATACTCACCCTCCAAATGGGTGAATAAGCCAAGACATACAGAATTACGCTACATGCTTTGTTATCAAACCCGGGTAAACGATATATCATCAGTTTTTCCTACTCCCTTGAGACTTATAAGGGTATGCTACATCAGTATAACCTTATGATCGTTAAAAAAATTTTAGGATACTTCGAGTATTCAATGAACTTTCAATCAAAATGCGCAAGACTCAAGTTTTCTCACGCTATTCGATTGAAAGATAATTGAATAGGGGCATCTATCGTACACCAAATTTGTCCTACCTCGATAATTTCATTTTTCAAAGATTAAAATAGAAAGAAATATTTGATTAGAGATGGTACATCAATATCTGATGGGCCGTCTTAATATTTAAGTCAATCAGGGGTGCATTTTAATTCAGGAAGGTGGGGCTCTTTGAATTAGGAAGACCTACAAACTTATTCGCGAAGCATGTTGGCCTATGGCCCATGAGATTAAAAAATGGAGTTTCGTTACAAAATTAAATAATTACTAAGTTACAAAATTATTAAGGAGACTTAAGTTTAAGTTGCTATTAATTAGTAATTAAATTTATTAAAGACATTTAAGTGTTATTTATTAAAAAGGGAGGTGTAATTATGAATACTAAGTCCATTAGCACTTGCCTAAAAGAAATTATATTTTACTGTGTAGGCCAACTAAGCCCCAATTTGAATTTAAAAAGGAAAAGGTTTGCTGAAATTGTTGTTGGCCCATCAAATGTTTTATCATTAAAATTGTTTATATTTTAATAAATAATATATTATGTTTAAAAAAAAAAGGAACGTAACATCTTTTTTATAAGACTTGTTTTTTATCTCTTGTTAATCTGTTAAAAAAAAGAGATTGTTGTTTTGGAAAAAAAACCCGGCTGAATTAAAGATTGTTTTACTGGGTTGAAGCAATTAAACAAACAGGCCCAATTAATTATTCTAAAGAAAGGTTTTTGCTGGCATACTGGGTCCAATAGTGAAAAATATACTGTTTCAATCAATGGAAAAATCACGCGCGTTTTCACTCATTAACATCTATTATGCAGATCTAACCTAAATCAAATTATACAGAAATAAATCATAATAAAATATGAAAATCAAATCCAGAAATGTTCTCAAACCAAATCGTATCACATTACAGTAAATAATAACAAATCCAATTACAATCAATATTAATCAATTACAATCCTAAAATTACAGAATGAATCCAAAAACAAATAGTAATCAATTACAATGAGATTTTGGGCCCTAATTATTTTCTATTTCTTAAATCTAAGGGAAGCCCTAATTACATCGGTAAAAACCTAAAATACTAACTTACAAAGACATAAGGATATATAGAGAGCGGAGGCAGACAGGGAAAAAGATGCAGAAAACCTTGAGGGGTTGAACAAGAACAAGGACAGAAACAGAGAGGCAAGCGAGATTATTGAGGTGAGAGGAGGAAGACCCTTGAACAAAGCCCTTTACCATTGAAGACGAGAGGAGGAGGCGATTAGAGTTTCCAGATTAGAAACCCTAATCACGTGACTTGAAGTGCCGCCGTCCACCACCATCCTTAACCCTTCAATCAGCGCCAGAATCTATAAAACCAGGGAGAAGGAAAGGATTAGAAACCAAAACCGGCAAATTTAGAACACATAACTCGCGAGGGAGGAAACTTAGCTCTTGTTATTTTTTCTAACTGATTGATTTGGGGTTTTGCGCGTTGTGGTTTGAGATTGACTCTTCCGGGTGAGGCGCCACCGTGATGGGTATTTCTGGGGCTAGGGTTTTAGCGTAGTGAGAAAGGAAGGAAGAACGGCGAGGAAGAAGAGAGAGATGAATGATCTTAGTTTTCTATAAAAGAAGATTATAAAAATGAAAAATGATAAGTTATATTCTATTTAGATCCCCTACACATGCGTACATGTTAACTGCTATACTCCCTCAGCTATGACCCGCATGATGCAGATCAAACAGCCGTTAGGCCAAGGTTCATTGTAATCATAATGCACCCTCTCTCACCCGATTCACCCGGATTCCTTTCCAAACGCGTTGGGCCTAGCCCAATTCCTATTCATACCCCTTCCAGCAGATTACTAAAAATCCAAAACTAAATGCACCCCCTCCGTACCTGAATTATAATGGGCCCAGTCAGGTTACTTTTAGCACCCCTTCAATTTTACTTGTTAATACAAATTGCACCCCCCTGGTTTAATTAAATAATTTTTATTATTATTTTTTATATATTATGTTTTTTTTATGTATTTTTTTCTCTATATATTATACTTTTATTATAATTATAATCATTTCTTTTTATTTATAATGACAATTATTATTATTAATGTCACTTTTATTATCATATTCTTATTTACTATTTTATTAACATATAAATAATTTTTATTCAAACGCATGGACATGTTATTTTCACGTATGTTGCATTAATTCTTTTTATCATGTATTAATCAAGATTTTCGCAATTAATACGATTAAAAAACACGCAACAAACAACAAATTATCTTTTCGCAATTAACTAATCTAATCAAATGTTTATGCAAAAGGGTTTCAAACAGATTTTGACTTACTGCGCATTTAGTCAAAATCTCTAAAATCACTACTCCCGACCAAAATGTGAGGTGATACAAAATACGTTTGTGACCCCTAAAAAACACCAACCCCATACGAACTATGAATTGGGACTCTGATTCCTCATAAGAGGATACGTAGGCATACGGTCAAAAATCATGGCGAGTTCCCCTATTAAAAAATTAGGACACTTTTCTTTCTAATTCAAACTTAAAATTCAGTTTACCCCAAACCTAAACCTAGAGTCTAATATCCTTTTGAACAAGGTAGATGAAAGGTGCCTAACACCTTCCTTTCGTTTAATTGAGTCTGAAACCTAGAATCTCTGCCCGCGAATTAGGTTTTACTATTAGATTCCCTTCCCTAGGATAAAAACTAATAGTGGCGACTCTGTATTTAAAACCAGTCACTACATAATGGAATAAGGATTTTTCATATTGTGTACTACTGTATCATGTTACCTTTATATTCTCTCCTTCTTCACTTTAGAGGCTTCTGTGAGCACAAGTTTAGAAGCGGGAACATAACATAAGTCATTCAGAACTTGAAGTCTTCATAGTTTTCAGAGTCTTCAGAACTGTATATTCCGAGTCTCCAGCACTTGGTCGTGAGAACCCTGTTGTTGAGAACCTTGGATCAGAAGAGCTTCACGTCTTTAGAGTCTTAAGAGCTGCATCTTTAGAGTCTTCAACACTTGATCTTGAGAAGTCGTTGTAGAGAACCTTGCATCTTTAGAACTTTAAGTCTTTGGGATCTTCAGAACTTTAGTCTTTAAAATATTTATCACTTGGTTCTTTAAGAATCCTTTTAAGAACCTTGTTATTAGAAACACAAGTCTTTAGCATCCGGACTTCAGTAGAAACTTTGTCTTCAGATATTTTAACTTTGTCTTCTTTGAAACAAGTTATCTTTAAGAAACTAAGTTTTTAACATCTGGACTTCAGTAGAAACTTTGTCTTCATATCTTCTAACTTTGTTTCTTTGGAACACAATTTCTTTATAAACTTAAGTCTTTAGCATCTGGACTTTAGTAGGAACTTGAGTCTTCAGATCTTATGAATGATTTCTTAGAACGCGTTGTCTTTAGAAGCTTGAGTTTTTAGCATCTAGGCGTAAGTAGAAACTTCTGTCTTCAGATCTTCTGACTGGTTTCTTCATACAAACATCAAAGCTTACACTTCATAGCCTTCTAAAGTGTCTTTCTACTATTCAACAGAACTTGTTTAACGTAGAAACGAAATTAATTATCTTATAATGTCTTGGAAATGCCATCCATCAGAAGCAGAACCTGTTTTCTAAGTAATCAACAATAACAAACATTAGAGTATCAAAATTATTCATACAAACATACTCATTTGTTATCATCAAAACTCAGAGATAATATTGCAGAACCAAATCTTGTTCTTACATTACTTTCTTGGATTACAAGTCAAGCAGATGGAAGACTCCATTTTCTTTGTTAAAGTAAATATGCAAAGAATATTGGGAAGAAGTTTGGATTGGAGATTTACAAACACAAGAGAACTCCTTCTCCTACTCACTTGAAGTTATCCTGAGATGAAAATGGGGTGAGTGTTGATCAGAGTTTGTATATAAGCATGATTGGAAGTCTTCTATATCTCATTGCAAGAAGACCAGATATAACCTTTGCAATTGGAGTTTGCGCAAGATACCAAGAAGAATCCAAGGTGAGTCACATAACCAAGTGAAAAGGATTATGAAGTATGTCAATGGTACTAGTATATGGAATGCTGTATTCTCATGATTCAAGTTTTATTTTAGTGGGATATTGTGATGTTAATTGGGATGGGAGTGTTGATGATAGGAAGAGTACCTCTGGAGGATGTTTCTTTTTAGGAAACAATTTGATATCTTGGTTTAGAAAGAAACAAAATTGTGTTTCTTTATCTACTGATGAAGCTGAATGAATACATAGAAGCATGAAGCAACTCCTTTCAACTGGTGTGCATGAAGCAAATGTTGACTGAGTATAATGTAACACAAGATGTCATGGAATTATTCTATGAAAACCTGAGTGCTATTAATATTTCCAAAAATCCTATTCATCATAGTAGGACTAAGCACATTGATATCAGGCATCATTTCATTAGAGAACTTGTGGAGGACAAAGTCATAACTCTTGAGCATGTTAGCACTGAGAATCATCTTGCTAATATCTTTACAAAAACTCTTGATGCATTTCAGTTTGAGAACCTAAGGAGGAGACTTGGGATCTATATCTATGAAGATTTATAGCAATTATTGTTGATGTTGCATATGTTGATGAAGATTCTAAGGATGGTGTTGCACTTGATAAACATTATGTCGGTGCTATTAGAGAAGAAGAAGATGGTTATGCATGGCATTTGGTCATGTGATTTTGTTCGGTTCTGCCTTATGATCATTTTTATCTTAGTTTATGATTGTGTAAGTGTTAAATGCCCAATATGTTTTTAGTTTCTTTTTGCACCTTATCTCTTAAAACTTTAGGTGCTTAAATTTTCTAATATTGTCTACTTACCTTTTTCATATTATGGCTAAAAAGGGGGAGTAGTATGATATTAGGGGTGTTGGTTCTGATACTACTATTGAGGGGGAGAATTTCTAATTCTCTTATACTAGCGGGTATTAAGGGGGGGGGGGGGGGGTCCCTGCTCTGGACTGGATGCTCTGAAGATATGTCATACACGATGTCTTAACATCATGATGTTGAGAATTTATGTTCTCTATAGGTTGAAACTATGTTAGTTGATCAACTAACTACGAACTATGTCTCTGATTGTTTTGCTGCTTTGCTGCTAACCTTGCTAATGTATTTTCGGCTTTTGTGCATTTGATGTGTGTGTTTGAATTATTTTCAAACATACTTTTGGTGTTTTCTTGTGCAAGGGCTATTTGGTTGTTTTATCCTAAATGTGCCAACGAGGGAGATTGTTATTTCTTTGAAATTATGATTGGCATACATTTTGGTAAAACCAACTTGGCGACAACATGTTAAACAAGATGTTCCAACTTGAAGTGTTCAACATGTCGAATAAGATGTCCCAACTAGGAGGATAAGACATCATGTCTGTAGCAATTGACAGTTATGTTTCAACTGACATGTTAGTTAATGAATATTCAGGGAATATTTAGTTAGCTTATGTGGCGTCCAAGATTGACAAATCTGATATTCTATGTTAGTTTTCAAAGATATACAAAATTTATAAAAATGGATACATTTTAGGAAACTAATGATTGAAGACCTATTTTCTTGGAGAAGACTTTGCAGACTTTATGCAGCCTTACTGCTGCAATTTTGAAGCCCAACCCAGTCCAGAATAATGTTATATATAGACTGGTGTATACCTAGTTTTAGGTGGAACTTACATGTGTTTTTGTTAGGGTTTTAGAATCCTTATTTGTGAGCCTCTATAATATCATCTAGGTAGAAGAGCAGGTATTTTAGGTGTAAGTTCTGTCAAGCATCCATGAACTTTTAAGCACTAGATGTTTGTGTGTCAGATGCTCATAAGCTTTTAAGCATTGAGTATTTGAGTGTCTGGTGCTCATAATCTTTTAAGCATTGAGTATTTGTGTGTCAGTTCTCATAAGCTTTTAATAATTTAGGATTATGTGTTTTGGAAGAGTGACTTCTTGTTTGTTGTTCTCTACTGTGTTTAGAGTTGCTCCAATCGCTGAGTGTGATTGAAGAGGGATTTGAGGAGGGGCCCATACCTTGGTATGTCTTAGGTAGAATTTAAGCAAAGGGTAGTGATTAAGGGCGTAGATTTTAAATTGGTATGTTTGTTGTGTGGTATATAAATTGATACTTTTTAATTAATTTCATCCTTGGCTTAGTAGCCCCCAGGGAAAGAGAGTTGCTCCGAACTAGGTAAACATATATATTTGTGTTATTTACGTCAAATACTGTTTGTTTTGTTTGTATATCCTGTTGTTTCATGTTGAAGTAGGATCTGATGTCTCGACATCTCTTAGGACATTTAAGATTTGATAGCAAGAATTTCAACCTTAACTTCTAATTTTCTAACTACTAACAATTGACTTTACTTTATGCCTTTACTTTATGCATTTATTTTAGAACTTTACTTTATGTCATTTATCTTTATAATTTACATCTCATGCTATTTTCCTTTTGCTCACTTGAGAATTTACTTTATATCATTTTCTTTTTGCTCACTTGATCTTTTCTTTTATTTTGAAAACACTTAATAATCAACTTGAACATTAAAAAACTTAAGGCTCTTCTCAGACTATTGGTTACTATCTTTAGCATATTGGAGTTGTGGATTCTTGATACTTAGAATTAGAAGCCTTGTCACCTTGGGACCTTATGATCTTTGGATGTGATTTTGTGTTTGGTTATTCTGAAGTCCTTGGGGTTTACCCTAAGACATTGGTTTGTGATCTGTTCTTATGCATGTGTTATTTTGAACTCAAGAAAGTTCATATGGTACATTGAAGCTTTGAAATAAATAAAGATTATGCTTGTTTCTAAGTTCATCTGAGGCTTAATTCATCTGGAGCCTGGTTTTGTCTTAATATTATGATTGTTTGGTACTCAATCCAAAGGATGATAACTCTACATTGAATTCTTTTATGTCAAGTGTTGGCTTCTTGTTTGTTAGACTGTCCCTTACCTTAGCTTTTACTTTGTGTATATAGGATAGTCCCTTCATCTCCTCATATCTTCTTTAATTTCCAAATCTTCTCCCTCATTTTCAAAACTCATCTTGTTTTCAAACTAGAACCACTTTCATAATAAACTTGGACTTAGGTCCATGAATTTTCAATACTATTTTGTTAATCAAATTTTAATCAATTTAATCATACTTTGACATTTTTTAAGACTAAAAGTCATTAACCTCATTCAAATAATTTTTCCACTTTGGATTTTTACTTTAAAACATTATCTTAAAAGACTAGACTCTTGTTGATTATGTAGTGATGCAAGCTACTATACTTCTATGATATAGAGTGAAGTGTGACATTTTTCACTTGGGTGTTGAGGGATGCCTTATTGATTTTAAATCCAAGATATATCCTCCACTTTGAGATAATGTAAATTCTCCTTTCTCATAATCGTGGGTAGTAAGTATGTTTTTCCATTCGGACATGACAATGATGTCTCTTCTTCTTAAAATTAACCAACATATAAGCTTTCAAATTTTTTTAGGTGAACTACGAGTACCCTGATCCTCTATTGCATGAAAGGGGTACATAGGCGCAAAAGGTTCGTAACCGCGGCGGGTGAAAAATTGTAAAGAATACTTATTTTCTCATCTCCCTAATCATATTTTGTATATATGTTTTATAGCCAAATACACAAATTTTCAAAGAGGTTCTTGTGGAGTACCATAGATAGTTAGGGTGCTAATATCTTCCCTTTGCATAACCAACCCCTGTACCTTGATCTCTATTTTACTTTAGGGTTTATTGGCTCTTTTCCTAGTCCTTTGGATAAAATAATAGTGTGGTTCCGAATTTTCTTGATTTTTTTTAAGTCAATCCAATGGCTTAGTCTCAACATTTCTACTGCTACAGAAAATTGGAGACTTCACTGGGGAATTATCTCTAAGTGGGTTGAGCCCATCTTTGTTTATTTTTGTATGTGTTATATTTGTTATATAGTTATATATATGTTTGTTTAGATTTTCTGGCTTTTCAGGGTGCTTGGTGATCTCTTATAAGTCCTATACCTGGACTTGGGTAAACATAAGATAGGATGGGTGGTATAGTCATGTTCACTTTGAGGGAGTAATCCTGAAAAAGGATACATGAGATCCCCCACTTAGTGGAGGCCACCTTGACTGTAGTATTTATTTATTCTGCAATTGGGAACACATTGTTGCTTTCTACCGGGGAGCCAAAGATGTTGAGAGATGTAGAACCCTTAACCTATCTTAACCTTTTAGGTGTAGTGCAAAGAATGTGAAAGAGAAATCCAGAAGTAGTTGTTATGCGATACTGCACTCAGACAAGTTTCTCTTAAGAATATTGCAAATTACCGAGTAAATCGAGAAGTTGGTAATATCCGAAGGAGGAATGTATACTCTGGGATTTCCTTAAAACTTGATCTACAGGTGATATAAACCATTATTCCATTCCTTATGGGTAGTAAATTTGGCTACATACTCATGACATCAAACCTATGAATGCCCATGTTTGTGATCTTATGTGTGATTGTTGCATTATCATGCATTCATGCACCCATGAACATTCTTAAAACAATTTTCAAGGAATTTAAGGTTGATACTTTCAAATGTCTCAGGTACTATTGGACCATGGATTTTGGAAGGAGAAAGACTTGGAAATACAGTTTAAAGGATCCTAAGATAGAAGAGTTGAAGAGCTTGATCCATGAGATTGATAGCCATGAAGCTTTTGGGAAGAAGTATGAAACTCTTCTGTCTCTTATGAAGGTCAATATGAAGGATGGTATTCTCACCACGTTGGTCTAATTCTATGATCTGTTGTACCATTGCTTCAAATTTTCAGATTATCAGCTTATGCCTACATTAGAGGAGTACTCTTACCTTATGGATAGACCTATTACTGACCAAGTTCCCTTCTCTGATTTGGAAGAAGAGCCTAAGTCTTGTGAGATTGCAGCAGTTACTCATTTTAAAAAGTTTGAGATTGAGGAAAATATGACTACTAAGGGAGGTATTAGGGGATTGTCTGTTCCGTTCTTATTGGGGAAAGCTCGTTACTTTGCTAAGATGAAGAGTATGGATGCTTTTGAGTCCATCCTTGCTTTACTTGTCTATGGCTTGTTCTTGTTCCCAAATGTTGATAAGTTTATTGATATTTATGCAATTAGGTTCTTCTTGATTAGGAATCTAGTCCCCACACTGCATGGAGATGCTTAACATTCCATTCACATTTAAAACTTATATCAAGAGGGGATGATTATATGTTGTGCTCCATTTCTATACAAGTGGTTTATTTCTCACTTTCCCCGATCTGTTGCTTTTTGGGATCTTAGTAATGAATAACATTTGTCAAAAAACGATTATGGCTCTTACTCATTCCGACATTGACTGGTATAATTGTAGCGGTATAAATGTTCAATACTAAGCCATTGGATTGACTAGACTTTATACAAATCAAAAATAAAAATCGCCACCGCGCTTTATTGTTTCCAAAGGAATGGGAAAAGAGCGAATAACCCAAAAAGCGGGGGAAAGATTCAAGGTAAGGGGGTTGGTTATGCAAAGGGAAGGTATTAGCACCGTAAACATTTATGGTACTCCGCAGGAACCTCTTTGAGAAAATCTGTATATTTTGGCTATAAAATATGTTGTACAGAAATAGATGGTGGAGGTGAGAAGAGAAGTATTTTTTATGATTTTTTGCACCCGTCGGGGTTGTGAACCTTTAGTGCCTACGTACCACCTTTCGTGCAATAGGGGATCAGGGTACACATAGTTCCTCTTTTAAAAATTTGAAACACAAGTGTGTTGGTTGATTTTAAGAGATAAGACATCATCGGCATTGTCCATGTGGAAAACATACTTACTACCCACAATCATGAGAAAGGAGAATTTGCATCATCTCAAAGTGAAGGATATGGCTTGGATTTTAAAATCAACAATGCCTCACTCAACACCCAAGTGGAAAGTATCTCACTTCACTACATATTGTAGAAGTATAGTTGTTGCATCACTACAAGGATTGAAAAGAGTCCAATATTTTGAGAAAAGTTTTAAAGTAGAAGCCAAAGTGTCAAAATAGTTTGAAATGAGATTGATTGACTTTTAGTCTTCTCACAAAAAAAATGTCAAGGTATTATTAAATTGATTGAAGTTTATTTATGAAAATGATTTGAAAATGCATGGACCTAGGTCCAAGTTTATTATGAAAGTAGTTTAAGTTTCAAAACAAGAAGAGTTTTCAAAAGGAGGAAGAAGGTTTTGAAATTAAAGAAGATGGGAGGAGAAGAAGAGGCTATCCTAAAGCATAAGGTAAAAGTAGGGATAAGAACCATCTAACCAACAAGAAGCCAAAACTTGACATTATGTCTCAAGATAGAATTCCCATTCTTCTGATTAAAAAAAAGCAAGAAAAGATACTAGACCTCCTGAGAGAACCAAACTTCAAGTGTAATAAGTCTTCGCAAAAATTGGGTAGAGTAACGGTTGTATACGGGTGAATTCCAGATTACAAATAGAGAATGCAATCACAAAAACCTGCACACAAAAACAAACAAGCAACCCAATGTCTTGAGATAAACCTCAAGAACTCCAGACAAAATAATCAGATGAGATCACAAGGTCTCCAAGATAGGCCAAGGTTTCTAATCCTAAGTCCAATAAAAAGTCACATGCTCCATAATGCCAAGGATAGTAACCAAATAGTCCAAGTGCCATTAAAGATTTTTTAGGGTTTACGTTGATTATTAAGTATCTTAAGAAAGGAAAAGAGAAGCTCAAGTGAGAAAATTAAAAATGGCAAGAAAATAAATGCTCAAATGAGAAAAGATGAAAATGGCATGAAATGTAAATGCTAAAAGTAAATAGTACATAAAGCATAAAAAAGAATAAAATCATAAGATAGAACAAGTCAATAATTAGTGGTTAGTTGGATGACCATTTTGAAACTTACATTTGAAACTCATTAGAGAATTGGTAGAACCAAAGCCTCCACACAACAAGTTGCATTTGCTTTTTGTCAAGTATATCATCCATTTGAAATTATCACAAGTACCATTTAATGATCAATGATGTTTAAGTGATCCGCGTTGACCAAAGGTGTTGTAGATCCATTAGAGGATTGGTAGAACCAAAGCATCCACACAATGAATCTCAAGGTTATTGGATCAAAGAGATCAAATTAACATACTTGGGCTTGCAATCTTAAGTTTGGGCCACGAATGATCATTTATTCGAATCGGGACAAAATTTAGCGCTATGTTAAGCAATCGTAAGTGGACTTATATAGAAGTTGCACCTATTTTGAGGCCGGTCAATATCAATCTATGCACCATTTGTTTTGAGACATGATATAGAGATCATGCTCCAACAACATTTAGTGCAATAAGAAGGGGATGAGATGAAGAGGGATAGGGTAAAAAAATATACAAACCACATTTGAATTAAATTTTAATCAAACTATTATTAAAATCATTCATCCATTTTTTGTGGAGTTAAACTCAATACCATGAATCCAATGATGTTAATAAAGTTCATGATCCAAAACCTAACCCAAGATTAGCCAGAAAATAATCACAAAATAATATCACATTTAATATAAAAAAGGATTAAAAAATGTTTTAAAAAAAATAGAAAATAATGAGAAAAATATATATTATGTTCAAATTAATCAAGAAGTGAGAAGTAAGGCCATAGAAAAATCAGAAATGGATCCAAATATTTTTATAAAAATTTTGGTAATTTTTAAAAGTCAGAAACTATTTTTAAACTATTTAAAAATACTCAAACAAACATAAAATAGGTCAAAAATAGTAAACCTCAACATAAAATTCCATATAATTTTTTGAAAGTAAAAAATATGCAAAATAATATTTCTGAATTTTTTCAGAATGAAAAAATGTCAGAAAGTATTTTTTAAGTAATTAAAATAAAGCAAATAATACAAAACATATAAAAAAATACCAAATGTCAAAATAAAAATGTGAAAAAATAGTCATGAGATCAGAAATAATTCAAAGTATTTTTGTGAAGTTTTTCATAATTTTTGGATAAAAAATAAAAGAGTTATGAATTTTTGAAAATTTAATCAATAAAAAATATAAAATCAGAAAATAAAATAAAACCAAAAAGATGTGGACCATCAGATCATAGTCAAAACGCGTTAGTAAGCTAATCCAGTGGACTAGACGTGCTGTGCTTGATATGGACCTTAGTGAGATACGCATAGGATCAGAAAAAGGGCAACCAATGAAATTAAAACGTTTGGCACGCTATCATTGGTTGAGACGAGACATGTCATCGTCTTAAACCTCCAGACACCCTACAATGGGGATTTTGTGAGATCCTTCAAATGGAATAATTAGGATCCCGGGCTAGCATCATTGAACTCGTCTCCTCAAGACGATTCTAACACAACCATCGCGCCAAATTTATATAAAGTATGGAGAGAGATATGAATCAAAAACCAAGAAAATAGCGAGCACCTTCAATTTGAGATTTCTCTCTCAATTCTCGATGGATTTAAAAATTGTAAGCAGCATGAGAATCAAGAGAAGGAGTAGAATAGATTAGTGCTTGATTTGGATCCAAATGATGGAGAAATCTACCTTTTTGAAGTTCAAGGAAGAAGCTTTGAAACTGGACTTCTGTAGCTTGAATTATGGCTTGTTTTGATTGGTTTAAGTGCTGGAGAGTTTATATGATGATCAAGGATGATGAATGCGCCGAATTTTTGAAAAGGGAGCTTAAATCTCAGAAACTGAATTCAAAAAAGATGGGTTCCTGTGAGGTTTTGGGAGGGTGTTCTTGGCTCTCAAAGCTTGGGAAAATGGATGGGGGATGACCCTCTATTTATAGGAAAGTGAATGGGAATGAAAATTTGAAGAAACAAGGAAGTTTGGAGGGAAATTGAGTGAAGGTCGAGCACGAGTGAAGTGTGACTTCATTTCCATCAAAACTCAACCAAATATTGCGTTTTGGGGTGCTAATCACTTCTGGAAAGTTTTCTAATCAAGTTTAAATCAAAAACACGCATAAATCTTGTGTTTAGATGTCACATTATGGATTTCAAAATTCTGACTTTGAAAAAATCAGTTTCAAGTTACTAAATTCAAATCCATGGCATTTCCAACTCAAGGGGTCTTAGGGCATGATTCTTGATGCTTTATAAAGATGAGGTTACAAGCTTTGCAATGGAAAAATAATGGAATCAAATGGATGCTTGATATGAAAGTTACATGGAGGCAAAGTTGAAGAAAAAGAGTTGACTTTCCATACTGTGAAATATTTCAAATTCTTCTTCAAAAATGACCTATAATATTTTGCATCCAAACATGTTCTTCCACTTGGAATTTGCTCTTGATAAAAAAAGATGAAATGAATTAGATCTCTTTAAAGACATTTTGAAACTTGAACCACTCAAAATCTCCAAAAAATGAGCAAGTTATGACTTGTTGAAGTTGGCCAAAAATCATGAAATGACCTATAATTTTTTGCATATTTAAGGCAACTTCCATCCATTTTCTCACTTTGCACATAAAAGAAGGCATAAATTAAACATCCTCAAGATCATTATAGAAAAATAATGGACTCAAGGTGATAAAAAATGACCAAGTTATGACCATTTGAAGTCACATATGGAAAATTGTGGATTCATCTGGATGACTTGTAATCTTTCTTCTTCACCAAGTCCCTTCCACATGAAAAATCCTTGGAAAATTTGAAGTGATTTTTTGATAACCCTTTGAATAGAGATATGTCATTGGAATCACTAAAAAATACCAAAAGGTGAGCAAGATATGCTCCTTTTAAGTTAAAAACCCTAGCTTCTATATCAAGAGCATGCTTAGAGGAACTTTGACAAGTTTGAACAAAACTCTTGTGCCAATATTCTTGCTTTGTGAATAGAAGTTGTTGAGGATGATGATGAGGACTCATAGCCACCAAAACCACTTCCATATCTTGAAATTTGAGAGAAATATGCTCTTGTGACCAATAGGAATAATGCCTTGTCCAAATATGACAACTTCTCCAATCAACCCCTTGTACTTTTGAGTCAAATCTAATAACCTTGAAATGTGATGAACCAAAGCAACTTTGCCATGCCAATTCTTCCAAAACCAATCCAATGGTGAGGTTTGAACTTCTCAAGCTATGTTGACTAGGCCATGGAAATAAACTCATGAAACCATGGAGTAACTTGATAAATCTCATTGCCCTTACCTATATGTATAACAAGCAAGACATGCCAACATTGTATTTCATTAGTTAAGTGAAGAAATCAAAACAATATTCATGATCACAAAAGGAACATAAGTCAAGGTGCTTTGTAACTCCTCAAAAGGAGAAAACCTAAATGTAGGGAGGGGAACCAAGAATCCTAGTGTGATCTTGTTGTGAGTGAAACAACATGGTATGATGAAGGGATCTTAGGGGGAAAAATTGGGATAAAACAGCTGCCCTTATTTAAGTTTCTTCTATACGGAGATACGAAGGTTAAAAATCTTCATGTCGACGCGAACGAAGATACTTAAATATATAAAAAAAAACCCTATTTTTGGCCCTAAGATGCCATGCAAATGCTTATGCATATAAATGCATATGAACAGGACCAAAGAGACGCAAAACATCACTGGGGATGTAACAATAATAAAGAAACAAAGGAGAAACCTCACCAGGAAAATAAATCACTGGTGGATAAAAATAACCGAATCCGAGAGGATAGTAGGATGGTCAAAGGACACACCAACTTCTACTGAAGGCGAAGCTACCAACGTTTCACTGAAGGTAGAAAGAGGATATATTATATCACCTCTGTTCACTGACGATGAACTACCAACGTTCACTGAGGGTAGCAAAAAGATAATAAGCACCGACGTTCACTGTCGACGGTTTACCAATTTTCACTGAAGGTAGAAAGAGAATATATATCATATCACCGTCGTTCACTGACGATGAACTACCAACATTCACTGAGGATAGCAAAAAGATAACAAACATCGATGTTCACTGTCGATGTCCTACCAACTTTCACTGAAGGTAGAGAGAAAATATATCATAGCACCGCCGTTTACTGGCGATGAACTACCAACGTTCACTGAAGATAGAAAAAAGATAACAAACACCGACGTTCACTGCCGATGTCCTACCAAATTTCACTGAAGGTAGAGAGAAAATATATCTTAGCACCACCGTTCACTGACGATGAACTACCAACGTTCACTGAAGATATCAAAAAGATAACAAACACCGACGTTCACTGACGGTGAGCTACCAGTGTTCACTGAAGGTAGAAAGAAAATATATCATAGCACCGACGTTCACTGACGGTGAACTACAAACATTCACGGAAGGTAGAAAGAAAAGAAATATAGTTCTGACGTTCACTGACGGTGAACTACCAACGTTCACTGAAGGTAGAAGAAAGATAACAAGTTTCCCCAAGATTCTTGTGTTTTTTCCTAGAACGGGTCTCAACTTCTTCTTTAACCGAGGCGCTTTTCCTGGAAAGGGTAATATGTAAGTTGTCTCAAATAAAGAGACTTCCACTTGCAAAGATTTCACAATGAGTTGTTTCTGCAAATTTGAAAGCCTTGCCATCCACTGGTGTAAACTGACGACGGACTGCAAACTATCCACAAGTTGCTCAAATAAAAAGACCTGTTACTTGTTGTCATGGAGGATTTCAAAAAGAAATGACTTTCTGGGGATAGAAATATGACTTCCTAGGGAAATGCCATGATATTCCTGCTGAGGAGATAAAGTCTTCTCGTGCAAAATAAATGCACAAACTAAAACTCAAAGTTTTCAGAAATCCAAAGTAAATAATATTATCGTGGAACCACAGATTCAAACCAGAAATAAACTGGAACAAGACGGTCAACGAAGATACATCCTTTGAGAAATAAACTCAAGAGGGAAAACCAAATCCATCTAAGCAAGGAGCGTTGCAGGAAGGCCAGAGAAAAATGTTAATGAACAATGATTTGTCAATTTTATCCATGCATGATGTATGTATGTATGTATGAGTGTTATCGTGCGTATGCTGGCAAAATAGATACACAATCAGTAGGAACAAACAAACAAAACCGCCTCAAGTACTAATAACACTTGGCTAAACTTCAACCAAAATGATCATTCCATGAAACGTAAAGGCCAACTGCAGAAACCAAACCTACTGTTTGCTTTAACTTTACTAAGGAGAAACATAATTCGGAGGTAGAAAAATCAAACATATACCTGGATAGAACATCCTTCTTTCGGATTCATCGGAGAAACAAGTTTTTCTCAAAAGTAACATGCCTACTGGAGATTGCAAGACCAGTCTCAAATAAAGCGGACTGACAGCGACACAATCAAACTTCGCTGGGGAATTCAAGCCTACTTCCTTGGAGAAAAGCGCGGATTGAAACATCACATCATGAAAACTTAGAAAAGAGGAGAAATGAACCCAAACTTGTTCGAGGATACCGGAACCATAAACCCAATACGGCGAAAACAAACCGAGTAGACCCTCCCGAGGGGAACAAAACTTCTCAAAACAACCGGGGTTTGTCCATTCCTGGGATCACCATTTTTGTTGTTATTCTTTCATCACAAATCTCAAAGTAAGAGTAAATTGTAAAAATCCCTTTTTTTTTTGAAAAATAAATTTTGTTATTTAATCTCTTTGCTTTTAAAGTTATTATCAGTAATAAATGGAGTCTTTGCAAGCTAAATAAAATAAGAACACAAAGAATTGGGTAAAAGATCGGATTTCATTGATAGAATGGTAGTCTGCGAATGGCAAGACTCTATAGATGATTACAAAGTTTGGGAAATGGTAATACATAATGGAAAAGATACATTGAGATACAATGACCACTATCCCCTCTAACAACTTTTGAAATCCTGAGAAGCAGCTTTTGTTGAAGTATGGTGAGGATCCGAGAAGATTTTTGCTTCAACGATCAAGTCTTGTCGACGTAGTTACTTGCCAAGAAAATACCTAACTTTTGCCTAAGCTTCCCTTGCGGGTTTTCAACTTAGCGGGAAATTTATTCTGTTTATGTCTCTAATTTTTGCCTAGACCACCCTTTTGAGTTTTCGGCCTACCGAGACGCTCCTTTTTGCCTAAGCCGCCGTTTCAGGTTTTCAACTTAGCGAGTTGTTCTTTTATTTCTTTAGGTGAAGTATTTCTTGACTGCGTCAGCATTCTTGGGACGTGTGAACTCCTCGCCATCCATAGTTTCAAGAATTAATGCACCTCCTGAGAAGGCTTTCTTGACAACATATGGGCCTTCAAAATTGGGAGTCCACTTGCCCCTAGAATCAGCGCTAAAAGACATGATCTTCCTGAGCACGAGGTCGCCTTCATTGAATTCACGAGGTCTGACATTTTTATCAAAAGCTTTCTTCATTCTTTTCTGATATAACTGTCCATGACACAAAGTTGTCATTCTCTTCTCTTCAATCAAATTTAATTGGTCAAACCTGTTCTGGACCCATTCAGCCTCTGTCAATTTGGTTTCCATTATCACACACAATGAGGGAATCTCTACCTCGACAGGGAGTACAACTTCCATTCCATACACCAGGGAGAACGGGGTTGCTCCTGTTGAAGTGCAGACAGATGTTCGATATCCATGCAAAGCAAAAGGTAGCATTTCATGCCAATCCTTATAAGTAACAAACATTTTCTGGATAATTCTCTTGATATTCTTATTAGCAGCTTCAACAACACCATTCATCTTTGGCATGTATGGAGATGAATTGTGATGGACAATCTTGAATTCTTCACACCGTTCTGTCATCATCTTGTTGTTCAAATTCGAGCCATTGTCAGTGATGATTCTGTTCGGCACACCATACCGG
The DNA here is from genome assembly GCA_948472305.1 of Vicia faba. Classification (NCBI taxonomy): domain Eukaryota; kingdom Viridiplantae; phylum Streptophyta; class Magnoliopsida; order Fabales; family Fabaceae; genus Vicia; species Vicia faba. The sequence continues at coordinate 339,918 of CATIWC010001705.1, forward strand.
CATATAAGATTATTTTTGATGAAACACACAACCACCTGTTTGGTAACATTGGCATATGAAGCAGCCTCCACCCATTTGGTGAAGTAGTTAATTGCTACCAAGATAAAACGGTGCCCATTCGAAGCTTTGGGTTCTATCATCCCAATCATGTCAATACCCCACATAGAGAAAGGCCATGGGGAGGAAATCACATTGAGAAGTGTCGGAGGCACATGGACCTTATCTGCATAGATATGGAATTTATGGCACTTCTTTTCAAATTTGTAACAATCAGACTCCATTGTTAGCCAATAATAACCTGCCCTTAGCATCTTTTTAGCCATCGAATGTCCATTAGCATGAGTGCCAAATGAACCTTCGTGAATCTCATGCATCAACATGTCTGCTTCGTGTCTATCCACACATCTGAGCAAGACCATGTCATAATTTCTCTTGTGTAACACATTTTCACCGAGGAAGAAACTTCTTGCCAATCTTCTCAGTGTCTTTTTATCTTTCCTCGATGCACCAATCAGGTATTCCTGAGTCTGAAGAAAATGCTTGATATCATAATACCAAGGTTTTTCATCTGCTACCTCCTCTGTCCTAAACACATGAGCGGGCCTATCTAGTCGTCGAACTGTAATTTGGGGTATATCATTCCAAGTATTCACTTGGTACATGGAAGCCAGAGTTTCCAGAGCATCCGCCATTTGATTTTCATCTCTAGGGATGTGATGGGATTCAACTTTATTGAAGAAGGGTAATAATCTTCTAGCATAATATTTGTAAGGGATCAAGCCAGGGTGACGAGTGTCCCATTCTCCTTTGATCTGATTTATTACCAATCCTGAATCACCATACACATCTAGAATTTTGATTCTGAGATCAATAGCTTCCTCAAGACCCATGATGCAAGCCTTATATTCTTCCATATTATTAGTGCAATCAAATGTTAACCTTGCAGTAAAAGGAATGTGCGATCCATGAGGAGTGACAATCACAACACAAATTCATTTACCATAAGCATTCACAGCTCCATCAAATATCATACTCCAACGAGATTCAGGGTCAGGGCCTTCCTTAGGCAATGGTTCATCACAATCTTTCACTTTCAGGAACATCACATCCTCATCAGGGAATTCATATTCTGCAGACTGATGATCTTCCACCGGTTGGTGAGCAAGGTAATCTGCCAACACACTACTTTTAATAGATTTTTGAGTGCGGTACTCGATATCATATTTAGATAACAACATCTTCCAGCGGGAAATTCTCCCGGTTAGAGCAGGCTTTTCAAAAACGTACTTGATTGGATCCATTTTGGAGATCAAACAAGTGGTATGATTCAACATATACTGTCGCAAACGCTTTGCCGCCCAGGCCAAAGCACAACATGTCTTTTCCAGCATGGAATACTGCGACTCACAATCAGTGAATTTTTTTGCTGAGATAATAAATTGCGAACTCCTTCTTCCCTGTTTCATCCTATTGTCCAAGAATACAACGCATGGATTTATCTAACACTGTCAGATACATAATCAACAGTCTTCCTTCTACGGGAGGGTGAAATATAGGAGGTTCAAGCAGATATTCTTTAATACTCTCAAATTCCCTCTAGAAGTCATCCGTCTACACACAACCTTGATCTTTCTTTAACAACTTAAAGATCGGTTCACATGTTGCAGTCATGTGGCAAATAAATATGGAAATATAGTTCAAACGCCCGAGGAAACCTCTGACTTGCTTTTCAGTTCTTGGTGCTGGCATTTCTTGAATTTCTTTGACTTTATCAGGGTCAACATCAATTCCTTTCTGGCTAACAATGAAACCCAACAACCTCCCTGATCGAACACTGAAGGTGCATTTATTTGGATCCAAGGGGAGACGATACTTCCTCAAACGCTGAAACAACTTTAACAAATCTTCTATTTGCCCTTCTTCAGTCTGGGATTTGGCAATCATATCATCAACATATACTTCGATTTCTTTGTGCATCAGATCATGGAATAGGGTTGTCATAGCCCTCTGGTACGTTGCACCAGCGTTCTTCAACCCGAAGGGCATCACTCTGTAACAGAATGTTCCCCAGGGTGTGATAAACATTTTTATTCCATGTCCTCTTGAGCCATTCTTATTTGATTATCTCTGGAAAATCCGTCCATGAACGAGAATACTTTGAATGTTGTTGTGCTATCCACTAACATGTCGATGTGAGGCAAAGGAAAATCATCTTTTGGACTAGCTTTATTTAGATCTTTGTAATCCATGCACATGCGGACTTTTCCATCTTTTTTCGGTACTGGGACAATATTAGCTATCCATTGAAGATACACTGACGCTACAAGAAATCCAACATTAATCTGTTTTAGGACCTCCTCTTTGATCTTTACTGCCATATCTGGGTGGGTTCTTCTCAACTTTTGTTTAACTGGAGGACACTTTGGCTTCAACGGCAAATGATGCTCGACAATATCTGTATCTAGACCGGGCATATCTTGGTAAGACCAAGCAAAAATATCCACATACTCTTTCAACAGCTTAATAAACCTGCTCTGTACATCGGGATGTAACGGTGCTCCAATCTTGACTTCCTTCAGATCTTCTTCTGAACCCAAATTGATCACTTCCAAAGGCTCTTTATATGGCTGAATGGTATTTTCCTCGTGCTTAAGAAACCGTGATACCTCTTCTGGAATCTCATCATAATCTTCTTCTTTAGCCCCAAACACAGAACATTCAAAGTTGGGAGAGGGTGCAGGGTCATTGTATTCAACGAGTTTTTTAATTAATCTGCACATATGATTTATGATTGCTTTTAGAAACTGACACATATAACAAGTGATCATGGAAATTGATTTTAAGTTATTATTTATTTTGAAAGGTTTGTTTTTATTACCATTTTCCAAGAAAAAGTAGAAAATAAAGACATAATTTGGGAAGCAAAGACAACTTTTATTAATGATCTTAAAAGTCACAACAAATAGATAAGCCCTACAACATTAATACTTCCACCTTAGGCAGAGTGAAAGATTTTTCAAGAAAAAAAGATTAACAAAACCAATTACTTTGAAACATGTATGCAAGAAGGAACATCAATGGTGACCCAGTTCTGAACCCTGACTCCATGTGTCACATAATTCGGCATTTTCTGCTCTGCTTCATCTTCCTAAACAACATTAATTCTAGAATCAGTTGGATGGAGGTAGCCTCCGGTGCGGAAAACATCATGATAACTGTTCATAGTAGACTTTTGCTTCAAACTTTCGCCTTTGCCATTCTTCGAAGAGAAACCCAAACCAGTTTTGTTCTTGTTTACGGGTGGATCCACAATTTGTCCCCAAACAGTATTATGCCATTGTGCACAACCTACTGCGCGTCCTTTAGCGAAACCACGAAATTCTCATTTCTCCTTATGTTGTCAATGGATAGGGCTTGGAAATGGGCTCCAACAGCAACCTCAGTCGCTTCTACAATACTGAAAGAGGACAAATGAGATATCAACAATGCCTATTCCCAATTTATGATCACTACCTTCCCTTCACACACAAACTTTAGCTTCTGATGCAGAGTTGAAGTGACAGCCTCTGCTTCGTGTATCCATGGCCATCCTAGTAAACAAATATATGCGGGAATAATGTCCATGACCTGGAAGGTTATCTGGAACAAATGTGGTCCTATATGGATGGGTAACTCCACTTCACCGATGACAGATTTCCTCGACCCATCAAATTCTTTCACAATGATGCTCCTTGATATTTCAACTTCATGAGAGTACTCCTTGGTATAACATTCAACGCAGATCCATTATCAATTAGAACATTGGATACCGAATCATTCTTGCAGTTCATAGATATGTGGAGGGCCAGGTTATGATTCCTCCCTTCATCTGGTAACTCATCATCGCAGAAACTCAAGTTATTACATGACGTAATGTTTCCAATTACGCTGCTGAATTGATCTATTGGCATGTCACTCTCCACAAAAGCTTGGTCTAGTACCCTCATCAATGATTCTCTATGAGCGAAGGAATTCATTAATAAAGCTAGGATATATATCTTTGAAGGAGTCTGCAGTAGCTGATCTACAATTCTGTAGTCGCTCATCTTAATTATCTTCAAAATATAATCCACTTCTTTCTCTAATGTAGCTCCACTAGTCTATCCTATAGCCTTCTTAGGTTCATCATTCTCAGCAATTTTCTTTCCAGCAGCAACATCTCTCCGATCAACTGGCGCAAACACACGACCACTACGGGTCACCTTGCTATTTTCAGCTATATTTCCAACATCAGGCATTGGCTGGATGTGAACTTCCACCACATATTCTAAGATTTTAGCGTTGTATTTGTAAGGCACAACCTTATCTGATTTGTAGGGAATAGGACCTGACAAACTAATCACCAATGGGGTAAGAGCTCGCTTGCCATGATACTCCACTTCAAGATGAGCGGGTGCACCAAAACAAGGCACAATGACGTTTACCCCTTCTTCAACACAATCAATCATCAAAAAGTCATTTCTGGAAAATAAATCTTCGTCTGAAGAGAAATACTCATCCGCGGAGGCATACTCTTCCTCTGACTCTTCTCCCGTTAAATAAACTTCAACCATATCAACCTCATGATAACCATCCCTCTGACCTGTGATCTTTATAGTTCCATTGTCTAACAGCAACTGAACGCCCTCCCTCACAATTGAACATCCTCGGGGATTTCGGCAATAAACCAGGAAAGATCCATATTGGTGTTCCACCTGACCAGCCGTATGGAAGAAGGTAGCATGCAACTGCACGAGATCCTCGTTCAAATGCTCCATATCAAAAATTTTGAATTCACCAAGACATCCATAAACCATATTCACTTCCTCTTCATACTCTTCCCTAGGCCTGATTATATGGATTAAGCCCTCATCCATCATCTCCTGTAAATCAGCCTTTATCATCTCGCAACCTTGTAATTTGTACTGCAAATAGCACAACCGGCATGGTCATGTGTATAGTAGCTAAATTCATAGAGGTCTGTGTGCATTTTCACCAAATCTCCTCTAACCATATTAATGTCAAAAATCTAGAAGTCGCCTGGACAACCGGCCACCATATTTATAGCATTTACTCCCCCGTGCTTGGGTAGAGGATTATCTTTCACATTAGGTCCCATATCCTTGAAAGATAGAATTCCAGACTTCACCAACTTTTGCACGTCAGTCTTCAAAGGATAACAATTCTCAACACTATGCCCTGGTGCTCCCTGATGAAAAGCACACATTTGGTATGCCTTGTAATACCAAGGAAATGGTGTTGGTATGGCGGGAGATGGTCGGGTTTGAACCAACTTCTTCTGAATCAATGCCGGTAGTAGCTCTGCATAGCTCATGGGAATATGGTCATAGTTCTCCCTTCTCTAATTATTCTGTTGGTTCCCCTACTGGGACGGTCTTTGATAAGACACGGTAGTCGGAGCGACACTCATCACAGGACTAACTGAGGTGACTTGCTGGTGATACAAATAATTCCTTCTAGGAGCGTTTACCCTCCTCTTTTGTATAATAGCATTGGCATCTCCTTCTTTCTTCTTGGTAAACCCATAAGATGGATTCTTCACACCTCCAGATCCTTCACTCTTCATTAAACGACCTTCTCTTACAGCCTCTTCTAGGAGGATACCCATTCCTACAATCTCTGTAAAGTCACTTGGTGCGCTTGCTACCATCCTTTCGTAGTAGAAAGCTCCCAACGTCTTCAGAAAAATCCCAGTCATCTCCTTCTCTTCCATGGGAGGAATCACTTGGGCAGCTACTTCGTGTTATCTCTGCGCATACTCTTTGAACGATTCCCCGTCTTTCAGTTCCATGGCCCTAAGTTGGTCACGGTTGGGCGCCATGTCCACATTGTACTTGTATTGTTTGATGAATGCTTTTCCCAAATCATTAAAAGTATGGATGTTGGCGCTGTCCAAACTCATATACCATTTCAGTACTGCACCGGTCAAACTATCCTGAAAAAAGTGGATCAGCAGACGCTGATCATCAGTGTGGCTAGACATTCTCTTTACATACATTACCAAGTGAGCACGAGGGCAAGTGTTGCCCTTATACTTCTCAAATTCTTGGACCTTAAACTTAGCAGGTATCTTAACATTCGGGACCAAACATAGCTCATTCACATTCTGCCCAAATAGCTCTTTTCCCCTAAGAGCCTTCATCTCTCTTTGCATTTTATCAAACTGCTCTTGAAAGTCATACATTATGTCATAAAGACCCAAGTCTTCACTCGGCGGAGAGAAAGGACGACACACATCATCATTAACAAACGGAACCATGTTTACCAAAGGAGGTGCAACAGGAATATCATACACCATAGGAGGTGCCAGAGTAATAATAATCTGAACCCCTGGAGTTACTTGAGGACTAAGATTGAAACCTTTAAGTACTAAATTCTCTGGCATTCCCCATGGATAACCTTGAGGCATGCGATTCTGAATAATAACTGGAGTGGTAGATACTGGAACAGTCGGAACTTCAGTATTTGACCTTGTTAGTTGAGGTTGAACACTCGGTGGATGATTCTGAGCAACCACCAGAGCTTCCATCAGAGTAGTCAGATTGGCCAAGCCGGCCTTCAAAGCAGAAACTTCTTTGTGAAGCTCGCGATTCTCCTATTCTAAGTTGTCCATCTTCTTTTTGAAATTGGCTCGAGTGTTGTAGTGATGAGTCAGCTTGCTGAACAAAGTAAAGAAGCTTGGTAAGACACCTGGGTAAGCATAACAAATGCAATAAATATGTGCAATATGATGCGTGATATGCAATGCATATGATTATTTTTGCTTTGTTATTTAATATTTCAAGGGATTTAAGATTTATAGGCATATTGCAAACATCAAAGTAATAAAGCTTTTTGAAATACTGAATTTTTTTATTATAATAACTCCAAAATGGATTACAAGTTTCAACGATCCCAAGTGCAAGATGAAAATACAATCTAAAATCCTGAGAAAAAGAACTGATGGAGATCAATTTATACACTGGCGCTTCCCTGTGAGCCTGGAAATCTGAGCCCCCAACCTCTGGTTTTCTTCCACATGTCTAATGGCAACCTCCTTCCAATCATCTGAATCAGGAAGTGAGTAATCAACACCTGTTTGAGGCTTAGGGGAAAATAAATCCCCTTGCCTATCCATAGATTCTACCGCTCAACTCTCAAGGATCTCAATCAAGTCGTCTTTCTCCTTCAGGTCTGCTCTGTAGGAACTATCTAAAGTTTGGAACTTGTTCTTCCAAGAATCTGTTTCCTGTTGCAACCTAACCAAAGCGAGTTGCAACTCTTCTACATCATCTAATAAGGGAGGAGTAGTCTTCACAAATAGATCATGCATGGGTGTCTCCCTGGTATATGGCATCTTTAACTGAATGGCTTTCGATCAGATCCATTAAAGATATGGCTCCAAAGAAATAACACCCCTAGGTCCCAAATCCTTCCTACTCTTCTTATGAATGTGACGCCAGGCCTTCGCAATCTGCTCCCTAGCTTCCCTATGGTCTTCTCCTTCCTTCAGAAAGAAACTACTAAAATGAATACTATTCGGTTTATCCCTCATCGAATAACCAAGTTGTTGCCGTGCAAGAACAGGGTTATAGTTAATTCCTTCCTTTGTACCAAGAAGCGGTACATTGGGGAAACTACCACAACTGTGAATAATCTCCACATCCTGATAAGCTCTATGATACCAATCAATATCCGAGTGAGTAAGTGCCATGATCTTAGGAGCCCAACGGGGTTCCTTCTTGACATCCCAAAAAGCATCAGACTGAGGCATATGAGAGATGAACCACTGGTACAACAAAGGCGTGCAATAGATAATCATTCCCCCATGATAAGAATTTCGAAGATGAACAGAGTAATAAGCATCACCCAACAGTGTAGGAACTGGGTTTCTAATCATGAAGATCCTGATAGCATTAATGTCAACAAACTTGTCCACATTAGGAAATAAGAACAACCCGTAAGCAAGTAGAGAAAAGATGGCCTCAAAAGCAATTGTACTCTTCATTCGGGAAAAGTAACGAGCTTTCTCCAATAAGAACTGAGCTGGTAATCCTTTAATCCCTCCTTTAGTAGTCATATGGGCTTCCACCTCAGACTTCCCCAGATGAATCAAAGCAGCAATCTCATGTGGTTTTGGCTCACCCTCCAAACCAGTAAAAGGAACACGATCAGTAACGGGTAAATCCAATAGATAAGAATACTCCTCCAGTGTGGGCATCAACTGATAATCAGGAAAATTAAAGCAGTGATACATCGGATCATAGAACTAGACCAAGGTTGAGAGAATACCCTCCTTCATCTTCAGCTTCATGAGAGGAATAATGGATCCACACTTCTTCCGAAAGTCTGCAGAACACTCAACCTCTGGAATTAGACTGACCAACTCATCTATCTTGGGATCCTTGTAACTGTATTTCCCGGTCTTTCTCTTTCCAGAATCCATGGTTAAAAGTACCTGAGATATTCACAAATAGTCAACCTTTAAATCCCTTGAAATATTGTTTTCTTCAAAAGATGCTTATGAGTGCATGGATGCATGATGCAACAATCACACACAAGATCACACAAATAGGGTTCATAGGTTCAACGTCACGAGCATGAGGTCGAAGGAACTACCCATAAGGTGTTGGTCTAAAAAGTTATCACCTTCCGAACAAGGTTCTAGAGGTTCCTAGAGTCTACATCCTTCCTTTGAATATTACCAACTTCTTGATTAACTCGGTAATTAGTAATATTCTCAAGAAAGACTCGTCCGAGCATAGTATCGCATGACAACTATTTCTGTATTACTCTGTCATAGCTTCCGCACTACACCTAAAAGGCCAAGATGGGTTAGGTATTCTACGGTCCTCAGTTTCAGCAGGCTCCCAGGTCGAAAGCAGTACATCTTCCCGATTACTCGGTAAACAACACTACATTCAAAGGGACCTCCACTGAGTGGGGGATCTCATTCCTCCTTTTTTGGGATTAGTCCCTTAAAGTTAACATGACTATACCGCCCCTCCTATCTTAAAGTTTGCCCAACTCTGGGTATAGGACTTATGAGTAATCACCAAGCACCCTGAAAACCAGGAAAATCCATACAAACATATATACAAAATATAACACATAAACAAAAATAGCACATATACAGATATAATCAAAGGTAGGCTCAACCCACTTAGGGATGGACCAGCAAGAGGTCAATCTTTCCCCAGTGAAGTCGCCATTTTTCTGTAGCGGTAGAAATGTTCAAGACTAAGCCATTGGATTAACTAGACTTTATACAAATCAAAAATAAAAATCTCCACCATGCTTTATTGTTTCCAAAGGAATGGGAAAAGAGATAATAACCCAAAAAGAGGGGGAAAGATTCAAGGTAAGGGGGTTGGTTATGCAAAGGGAAGGTATTAGCACCCTAAACATCTATGGTACTCCGCATGAACCTCTTTTAAAAAATTTGTATATTTTGACTAAAAAATATGTTGTATAGAAATAGATGGTGGAGGTGAGAAGAGAAGTATTTTTTTATGATTTTTTGCACCCGCCGCGGTTGCGAACCTTTAGTGCCTACGTACCATCTTTCATGCAATAGGGGATTAGGGTACACGTAGTTCCTCTTTTAAAAATTTGAAACACAAGTGTGTTGGTTGAAATTAGATGATGCAAATTCTCCTTTCTCATGATTGTGGGTAGTAAGTATGTTTTCCACATGGACAATATCTCATTTCACTACATATTGTAGAAGTATAGTTGTTGTATCGCTACAAGGATTGACAAGAGTCCAATAGTTTGAGAAAAGTTTTAAAGTAGAAGCCAAAGTGGCAAAATAGTTTGAAATGAGATTGATAGACTTTTAGTCTTCTCACAAAAAAGGTATTATTGAATTGATTGAAGTTTATTTATGAAAATGATTTGAAAAATCATGGACCTAGGTCCAAGTTTATTATGAAAGTAGTTTAAGTTTCAAAACAAGAAGTGTTTTCAAAAGGAGGAAGAAGGTTTTGAAATTAAAGAAGATGGGAGGAGAAGAAGAGGCTATCCTAAAGCATAAGGTAAAAGATAGGGATAAGAACCATCTAACCAACAAGAAGCCAAAACTTGACATTATGTGTCAAGATAGAATTCCAATTATTTGGATTGAAACCAAGCAAGCAAAGATACTAGACCTCTTGAGAGAACCAAACTTCAAGTGTATTAAGTCTTCGCAAAAATTAGGCAGAGTAACGGCTGTATACGGGTGAATTCCAGATTACAAACAGAGAATGTAATCACAAAAACCTGCACACAAAAACAAACAATAAACCCAATGTTTTGAGGTAAACCTCAAGAACTCCAGAAAAAATAATCAGATAAGATCATAAGGTCTCCAAGATAGGCCAAGGTTTCTAATCCTAAGTCCAAGAAAAAGTCCCATGCTCCATAATGCCAAGGATAGTAACCAAATGGTCCAAGTTCCATTAAAGATTTTTTAGGGTTTACGTTGATTATTAAGTATCTTAAGAAAGGAAAAGAGAAGCTCAAGTGAGCAAAGTAAAAATGGAAAGAAAATAAATGCTCAAATGAGCAAATATGAAAATGGCATGAAATGTAAATGCTAAAAGTAAATAATACATAAAGCATAAAAAAGAATAAAAGCATAAGATAGAACAAGTCAATAATTAGTGGTTAGTTGGATGACCATCTTGAAACTTGCATTTGGAACTCATTAGAGGATTGGTAGAACCAAAGCCTCCACACAACAAATTGCATTTGCTTTTTGTCAAGTATATCATCCATTTGAAATTCTCACAAGTACCATTTAATGATCAATGATGTTTAAGTGATCCGCTTCGACCAAAGGTGTTGTAGATCCATTAGAGGATTGGTAGAACCAAAGCCTCCACACAATGAATATCAAGGTTATTGGACCAAAGAGATCAAATTAACATACTTGGGCTTGCAATATTAAGTTTGGGCCACGAATGATCATTTATTCGAATCGGGACAAAATTTAGCGCTATGTTAAGCAATCGTAAGTGGACTTATATAGAAGTTGCACCTATTTTGAGGCCGGTCAATATCAATCTATGCACCATTTGTTTTGAGACATGATATAGAGATCATGCTCCAACAACATTTAGTGCAATAAGAAAGGGATGAGATTAAGAGGGATAGGGTAAAAAAATATACAAACCACATTTTAACTAAATTTTAATCAAACTATTATTAAAATCATTCATCCATTTTTTGTGGAGTTAAACTCAACACCATGGGTCCAATGATGTTAATAAAGTTCATGATCCAAAACCTAACCCAAGATTAGCCAGAAAATAATCACAAAACAATATCACATTTAATATAAAAAAGGATTAAAACATGTTTTAAAAAAATATAAAATAATGAGAAAAATATCAATTATGTTAAAATTAATCAAGAAGTGAGAAGTAAGGTCATAGAAAAATCAGAAATGGATCCAAATATTTTTTAAAAAATTTTGGTAATTTTTAAAAGTCAGAAACTATTTTTAAACTATTTACAAATGCTCAAGCAAAGATAAAATAGGTCAAAATTAGTAAACCTCTGTAATTGCAACCTTCTCAAGTCATATTTAAAGCATGTGTTTTGATGAAGACAACATGGACATCAAGTTTCAAAGGATGTGTAAAAAGCTTATCAACATCAAATTAAAGTCTTGAAGTTTATTGAAGAATTATTAAAGAAATCATCAAATGTCAATATGGTATAAATAATTCTTAAAACTTTGAATATAGATGTTCACAATATGCATTCATCAACATATACATATTCCATAATTTTAACATCAAGAAAAACTTTGTTTGAAATATCTTTCAAAATGTATTTTTGAAAATAAACCTTTAGGAACCGGTTCCTCCCTAACAGGGAACCGGGTTCCAGCTTTTCTCAAAAAACATGTCCCTGGTTTTTGTACCAGGAACCGGGTTGTACCAATAGGGGAACCGGTTCCTGCGTGATAAATTTGAATTCCAACTTATAACGTTCACTAAGAACCGGGTTCTGTCAGTGTCGGAACCGGTTCCTAGCGAACCAATGCAGCTTTTACTTTGTTTTTTGAACATTTTTCAAGTGGTATCTTTTCATGAATGCATTGCAACTTTTCATATGAATTGGCATGAATGAAGAGGTTTTTACAACTTTATAAAATGCAGATTTTCTTATTTTTAAACAATATGTTCAATACTTCAATTTTCAAATTAACAAATATACTTCTTCATTAACAATTTTCTCTTTTACTCACATTTGAATTTAAACTTTCATGTGTTCATAATTTTGTGAAACTTGCCATATACTCTTTCATTATCATTTCAAGTTTCATACATACATTGTGAACATTTATATACATTGTTGAGAATTGTTTTTATCTTGAAGAAGAAGATCAATTGAAGATTGATAAAGCTCTCTATATACTTCAAAATTAATCATTGTATTACTTAAAGATTTTCCCTTACTATCCATGATTAATGGAAGTAAGTGTTGTGATTTAAAGATGATTGTTCTTCATTCACATTAGTGTTTATTTGGTCTTAAAGGTGTTAAGAACCTTTGATCACCCTATAGGTTAGATAGTAAGCATAGGTTGTACAATCATTCTAACTATAGTGAAATCTCTTTCGTGTTGGAAAGGGGACTGGAGTACTCTCGGATTGTGAGGGGAACCAGGATATATCACCGTGTTCTTTACTTTTCCGCATTTATCGCTTTCATCACCATAATCGAGAAAAGATAAAGATATAATCAAAACCTTCAAATACTTAACCAAAAATTACTACCAAGCATTCTCATAAAACCGAATAAATTTTATAAGACCTAATTCACCCCCCCCCCCTCTTAGGCACTCTGAGACTTACAATTGGTATCATAGCAAGTTATAGGTAACTTGTTCCTAAAGATCCAGAATGGCTTCCGCAAATCATCAACCAGTCTTCAGAGATGGTGGTAGTAACAACAAGCCTCCTCTATTCTGTGGTGAATATTTTGACTTCTAGAAAATACGCATGAAGGCGCATTTAGAAGCACAAGGAGAGGAAGTATGGGATGCTGTTGAAAATGGTCCATTTATCCCAATATCAGTAATCAATGGCATTGGTTCTGTAATACTCAAAACTGCATGGGACGACGATGATAAAAAGAAAGTTCTCTATGACAAAAAGGCAATAAACCTTCTTCAAGGTGCACTCAGTATGGACGAATTTTTCTGTGTCTCGAACTGCAAGGCAACAAAAGAAATATGGGATACCCTGGTTCAAACTCATGAAGGAACGGCTGAAGTAAAAAGATCAAGGCTAAATACCTTGAGTCAAGAATATGAACTATTTCGAATGCAGCCCGGAGAATCCATTCTTGACTTTCAAAAGAGATTTGTGCATTTGACAAATCACTTAAATGCTCTTGGTAAAACCTTGACAAATGATTAACTCAACTTGAAAATCCTTAGATCATTAACTAGGGAATGGCAACCAAAGGTAACGGCAATCTCGGAAAAGAAGAGTCTCTCTGCAATGACTTCCGCTACATTATTTGGAAAACTTCAAGAATATGAAACGGAACTCGGTAGACTTGAAAAACATGAAAATTTAGAGATGAAATCCAAAGGCATTGCCTTGAAAATTGATTCAAAGGGAAGTCAAGATAAAGATGCATCGGAGGAAGATGAAAACTTCTTGCTTCTTGTAAAAAGGTTAGGAAAATATTTTGGTCATAAAAATAATCTTCATAATGCTAACTTTGTCAAGAGGAAGAAATTTTATAATCATAAATATAAAGAAGCCTCCACATCAACACAAGATGTCACATGTTATGAATGTGGAAAGCAAGGTCACATAAAGCCGGATTGTCCAAAACTCTCCAAGAAAATTGGATTCAAAGGCAAAAAGGAGTTCAAGAACAAAAAGGCTTATGTTGCATGGGAAGATAATGAGATAAGTTCTTCATCCGATTCGGAAAGCGAGGAATGTGCAAATCTAGCATTAATGGCTTCACATCACTCCGACAATGAAGAAGAGGTTAGTAATGAATTTAATCTTTTTGATGATGATGTTCAAGATGCTATTGATGAACTCTTGAAAGAATGCAAAAGTTTATACAAAAAGGTGTCAAATCAAGAAAAAGAAAACTTTGCATGCTCCAAGTGTGAATCAAATGTCTTTCAAATTGTTCAATTAAAAAGAGTCATTGAACAATATGAAAAAGGACAAATAGAATTGGAAGGATTACTAAGCCAACAACGTTATCCAAATGATAAAAGGGGTCTTGGTTATGTGAATTCTAAGAAACCAAGTAACAATCTCACTGTTTTTGTAAAGGCTAGTAATAGTTCCAATCCCAAGAAAGTAGAAAAGAAGCAAGTTGTTCATAATCATCAAAAGAAAAAGGCTAATGTATCGAAAAAGAAAACATTTCCTAAGAAGAAATCTTATCCTTCTAGATATAGAAGTAACTTTGAACCTACTTGTTTTTATTGTGGTATTAAAGGCCATACACCTAATGCTTGCTATGTTAGAAACTTTAGTATAGCAAGTGGGCATTATGTGTGGGTGAAAAAGGGAACTAACTACGAAGGACCCAAGGCAACTTGGGTACCTAACAAAGAATAATTTGTTTGTGTAGGTATGCTTGAAATCCACATCAAATGTTTGGTATCTTGATAGTGGATGTTCAAAGCATATGACAGGAGATGTACACCAATTTTCATATCTAGTACATAAAGCCAAAGGGTATGTCACCTATGGAGACAACACCAAAGGAAAGATTCTTGGCGTTGGAATAGTTGGCACACCTCCATCCATTCAAATTGAGGATGTTATCTATGTTGAAGGATTAAAACACAATCTTCTTAGCATAAGTCAACTTTGCGATAGAGGGTTCAAGATCAAATTCAACAAAGATGAATGTCTCATTATGGATGAGGCAACCAATGAGGTAAAACTCAAAGGTATCAGAACTAACAATATTTTTATGATTACTTTAGATGATTTGTCTCTGAAGGTACAATGTCTTATGGTAAACAACAATGACGCTTGGTTATGGCACAAGAGGATCACTCACATTCACATGGAGCACTTGAACAAATTGGTTAAGCATGACTTAGTTATTGGTCTACCAAAGATGAAGTTCATCAAGGACAAATTATGTAATGCATGCCAAAAGGGCAAACAGACCAAAACAACTTTCAAATCTAAGAATGTGGTGTCTACTACAAGACCACTACAATTGTTACACATGGATCTCTTTGGTCCATCAAGAACAAAAAGCTTCAGAGGTAATGTATACGCTTTAGTCATTATTGATGATTTTTCTAGATATTCTTGGACTTTGTTTCTTGTGCAGAAAAGTGATGCTTTTAAAGCCTTTAAGAAGTATGCTAAGCAAATCCAAAATGAAAAATCACTAAAGATTGTATCCATAAGAAGTGATCATGGTGGAGAATTCCAAAATGCTCAATTTGAAGAATTTTGTGAAGAACATGGTATCTCTCATAATTTTTCAGCACCTAGAACTCCACAACAAAATGGAGTAGTTGAAAGAAAGAATAGGTTTCTAGTGGAACTTGCAAGAACAATGCTTAGTGATGCAAATCTTCCTAAATATTTTTGGGCAGATGCGGTAAGTACGGCATGTTATGTTAGAAATCGAGTTATCATTAGACCTATAATAAAGAAGACTCCATATGAACTCTTCAAAGGAAGAAAGCCAAATATTGCTCACTTTCACACTTTTGGATGCAAGTGCTTTGTTCTTAACAATGACAAGGATAATCTCGGTAAGTTTGACGAGAAATCCGACGAAGGTATATTTCTTGGTTATTCGCTTTCTAGTAAAGCATATAGAATTTATAATAAAAGAACTTTAACTATTGAAGAATCTATGCATGTATCTTTTGATGAAACTAACCCCTCCAAGGAGGAAGTAGTTGTTTGTGATGATGATGATCCTATAGATTTACCCCCAGAAGATCTTTCAATTGATCGAATTAAGAAATCACCGGAAAATTCAGAAAACATTGTTCAACAAGATTCAAACACCAATGATCTACCAAAAGAATGGAGAACTCATAGAGACCATCCTATTGACAAAATATTTGGTGACATTAGCCAAGGAGTATCAACAAGATTGAATCTAAAAGATGCTTGCTTAAACATGGCGTTTGTTTCTCAAATTGAACCTACCAAAGTTGATGAAGCCTTAGGAGATGATCAATGGATTATTGCTATGCAAGAAGAATTAAATAAATTCGAGAGAAATCAAGTTTGGGAACTTGTTCCTAGACCAAGTGGTAAACACATCATAGGTACCCGATGGGTGTTTAAGAACAAACTTGATGAGAATGGTCTAATTGTTCGAAACAAAGCAAGGTTGGTTGCCCAAGGTTACAATCAAGAGGAAGGAATCGACTTTGAAGAAACATTTGCTCCGGTTTCAAGGTTAGAAGCTATACGTCTTTTACTTGCTTATGCTTGTTCATTAAATTTTCAGCTTTTTCAAATGGACGTCAAAAGCGCATTCTTGAGTGGATACATCAATGAAGAAGTCTATGTCAAACAACCCCCGGGATTTGAAGACTTCAAACATCCTTCACATGTCTTTAAGTTGAGAAAGGCTCTTTATGGCTTAAAGCAAGCACCAAGAGCATGGTATGATAGACTTAGAAATTTTTTGTGTGAAAAAGGTTTCGAAAAGGGTAAGGTTGATAAAACCTTGTTTATTAAGAGAATCCAAAGTAACACTTTATTGGTTCAAGTCTATGTTGATGATATCAATTTTGGATCGACTAACAAAGAAATGTGTGAGGTATTCTCATTGATGATGCAAGGAGAATTCGAGATGTCTATGATGGGAAAGATGAACTACTTTCTTGGACTATAAATCAAGCAACTAGAAGATGGAATCTTCATCAATCAATCTAAGTATTGCAAAGAATTATTGAAAAAGTTTGATATGGACAATTGTAAAGCAATGAATACTCCAATGGGCTCCGGTACATATGTTGATCAAGATGAATCCGGTACTCCAATTGATATTACAAAGTACAGAGGTATGATTGGTTCTCTATTGTACTTAACGGAAAGCCGTCCTGACATCATGTTTAGTGTTTGTCTTTGCGCTCGCTTTCAAGGAAATCCAAAGGAATCACACCTCGTGGCAGTTAAAAGGATCATGAAGTATCTTAAAGGAATAATAAATGTCGGCCTATGGTATTCAAAAGGTAGTACTTGCACTTTAATTGGTTATTCTGACGCGGATTATGCAGGTTGTAAAACTGATCGTAAAAGCACAAGTGGTACTTGTCACATTATTGGAAATGCATTAGTATCATGGGCTTGTAAAAAGCAAGCATGTGTTGCTCTTAGCACGGCCGAAGCAGGATACATAGCAGCAGGTAGTTATTGTGCACAAATTCTTTGGCTCAAGCAACAACTCTGTGATTACGGACTTGATCTCGGATGCATTCCTCTTCGATGCGACAATACAAGTGCTATCAATATTACAATGAATCCGGTCATGCATTCAAGAACCAAACATATAGATATTCGACATCATTTTCTCCGTGATCATGTACTTAAAGGAGATGTCGAAGTCACTTTTGTGGATACTCATAACCAACTCGCGGATATCTTCACTAAACCGCTTGCTCGAGAACCTTTCTTCAAAATCCGAAGAGAACTTGGTATTTCGGATTAAGGTGTTATCTAATGTTTCTCTTAAGATACTCGTCTTAATTTTTAAATGTATCTATTTCACTCTTTTTCCCCATCCTTTTTGATGTTAACAAAGGGGGAGAAGAGTATGCATGTATGTTGTTTTGTTTCAAAGAAATTGCAGGCCCAAATAAATGTCAAACTCTCTCCAAAATTCAAAGAATCATGGACTTAGGGGGAGCATACAATTTAGGGGGAGCCTTGCATTTGCTCAACATGTTCGCTACACAAAACAACATGAACATTTCAAGAAATCATTTTCAAGACTTGGTTGTCATCATCAAAAAGGGGGAGAATGTAATTGCAAGCTTCTCAAGTCATATTTAAAGCATGTGTTTTGATGAGGACAACACGGACATCAAGTTTCAAAGGATGTGCAAAAAGCTTATCAACATCAAATTAAAGTCTTGAAGATTATTTAAGAATTATTAAAGAAATCATCAAATGTCAATATGGTATAAATAATTCTTAAAACCTTGAATATAGATGTTCACAATATGCATTCATCAACATATACATATTCCATAACTTTAACATCAAGAAAAACTTTGTTTGAAATATCTTTCAAAATGTATTTTTGAAAATAAACCTTTAGGAACCAGTTCCTCCCTAACAGGGAACCGGGTTCCAGCTTTTCTCAAAAAACATGTCCCTGGTTTTTGTACCAGGAACCGGGTTATACCAATAGGGGAACCGGTTCCTGCGTGATAAATTTGAATTCCAACTTATAACGTTCACTAAGAACCGGGTTCTGTCAGTGTCGGAACCGGTTCCTAGCGAACCAATGCAGCTTTTACTTTGTTTTTTGAAAATTTTTCAAGTGGTATCTTTTCATGAATGCATTGCAAATTTTCATATGAATTGGCATGAATGAAGAGGTTCTTACAACTTTTATAAAATGCAGATTTTCTTATTTTCAAACAATATGTTCAATACTTCAATTTTCAAATTAACAAATATACTTCTTCATTAACAATTTTCTCTTTTACTCACATTTGAATTTAAACTTTCATGTGTTCATAATTTTGTGAAACTTGCCATATACTCTTTCATTATCATTTCAAGTTTCATACATACATTGTGAACATTTATATACATTGTTGAGAATTGTTTTTATCTTGAAGAAGAAGATCAATTTAAGATTGATAAAGCTCTCTATATACTTCAAAATTAATCATTGTATTACTTAAAGATTTTCCCTTACTATCCAGGATTGTTGGAAGTAAGTGTTGTGATTTGAAGAGGATTGTTCTTCATTCACATTAGTGTTTGTTTGGTCTTAAAGGTGTTAAGAACCTTTGATCACCCTATAGGTTAGATAGTAAGCATAGGCTGTACAATCATTATAACTATAGTGAAATCTCTTTTGTGTTGGAAAGGGGACTGAAGTACTCTCGGATTGTGAGGGGAACCAGGATATATCACTGTGTTCTTTACTTTTCCGCATTTATCGCTTTCATTACCATAATCGAGAAAAGATAAAGATATAATCAAAACCTTCAAATACTTAACCAAAAATTACTACCAAGCATTCTCATAAAACAAAATAAATTTTATAAGACCTAATTCACCTCCCCCCCCCCCTTCTTAGGCACTCTGAGACTTACAACCTCAACATAAAATTCCATAAAAAATTTTGAAAGTAAAAAATATGCAAAATAATATTTATGAATTTTTTCATAATTAAAAAATGTCAGAAAGTATTTTTAAAGTAATTAAAAGAAAGCAAATAATAGAAAAAATATAAAAAATACCAAATGTCAAAATAAAAATGTGAAAAAATATTCATGAGATCAGAAATAATTCAAAGTATTTTTGTGAATTTTATCATAATTTTTGGATAAAAAATAAAAGAGTTATGAATTTTTGAAAATTTAATCAATAAAAAAAAATCAGAAAATAAAATAAAACCAAAAAATGTGGACCATCAGATCATAGTCAAAACGCGTTAGTAAGCTAATCCAGTGGACCAGACGCGTTGTGCTTGATATGGACCTCAATGAGATACACATAGGATCAGAAAAAGGGCAACCAATGAAATTAAAACGTTTGGCACGCTATCATTGGGTGAGACGAGACATGTCATCGTCTCCAACCTCAAGACACCCTACAATTGGGATTTTGTGAGATCCTTCAAATGGAAAAATTAGGATCCCAGGCTAGCATCATTGAACTCGTCTCTTCAGGACGATTCTAACACAACCATCGCGCCAAATTTATATAAGGTATGGAGAGAGATATGAATCAAAAACCCAGAAAATAGTGAGCACCTTCAATTTTAGATTTCTTTCTCAATTCTCAATGGATTTAAAAATTGTAAGCAACATGAGAATCAGGAGAAGGAGTAGAATAGATTAGTGCTTGATTTGGATCCAAATGATGGAGAATTCTACCTTTTTGAAGTTCAAGGAAGAATCTCTGAAACTGGACTTCTGTAGCTTGAATTATGGCTTGTTTTGATTGGTTTAAGTGTTGGAGAGTTTATATGATGATCAAGGATGATGAATGCGCAGAATTTTTGAAAAGGGAGCTTAAATCTCAGAAACTGAATTCAAAAAAGATGGGTTCCTGTGAGGTTTTGGGAGGGTGCTCTTGGCTCTCAAAGCTTGGGAAAATGGATGGGGGATGACCCTCTATTTATAGGGAAGTGAATGGTAATAAAAATTTGATGAAACAAGGAAGTTTGGAGGGAAATTGAGTGAAGGTCGAACACGAGTGAAGTGTGACTTCATTTCCATCAAAACTCAACCAAATCTTTCGTTTTGGGGTGCTAATCACTTCTGGGAAGTTTTCTAATCAAGTTTAAATCAAAAACGCACATAAGGGGTCTTAGGGCATGATTCTTGATGCTTTGGAAAGATGAGGTTACAAGCTTTGTAATGGAAAAAGAATGAAATATAATGGATGCTTGAGCTGAAAGTTACATGGAGTCAAAGTTTAAGAAAAAGAGTTGACTTTCCATACTTAGAAATATTTCAAATTCTTCTTAAAAAATGACTTATAATCGTTTGCACCCAAACATGGCCTTCCACATGAAATTTGCTCTTCACCAAAAAAGATGGAATGAAGTAGATCTCTTGAATGACATTTTGAAACTTAAACCACTCAAAATATTCAAAAATTGAGCAAGTTATGACTTGCTGAAGTTGGCCAAAAATCATGAAATGACCTATAATCTTTTGCATATTTAAGGCAACTTCCATCCATTTTCTCACTTTGCACATAAAAGAAGGCATAACTTAAACATCTTCAAGTTCATTATGGAAAACGAATGGACTCAAGGTGATAAAAATTGATCAAGTTATGACCATTTGAAGTCACATATGGAAAATTGTGGATTCATCTAGATGACTTGTAATCTTTCTTCTTCACCAAGTCCCTTCCACATGAAAACTCCTTGGAAATTTTTAAGTGATTTGTTTATAACCATTTGAAGAGAAAGATGTGTTTGGAATCACTCAAAAATACCCAAAGGTGAGCAAGATATGCTCCTTTGAAGTTCAAAACCCTAGCTTCTAGATCAAGAGAATGCTTTGAGGAACTTTGACAAGTTTGAACAAACCTCTTGTGCCAATATTCTTGCTTTGTGAATAGAAGTTGTTGAGGATGATGATGAAGACTCATAGCCACCAAAACCACTTCCATATCTTGAAATTTTAGAGAAGTATGCTCTTGTGACCAATAGGAATAATGCCTTGTCCAAACATGACAACTTCTCCAATCAACCCCTTGTACTTTTGAGTCAAATCTAATAACCTTGAAATGTGATGAACCAAAGAAACTTTGCCATGCCAATTCTTCCAAAACCAATCCAATGGTGAGGTTTTAACTTCTCAAGCTATGTTGACTAGGGCATGGAAATAAACTCATGAACCCATGGAGTAACTTGATAAATATCATTGCCCTTACCTATATATATAACAAGCAAGACAAGCCAACATTGTATTTCATTAGTTAAGTGAATAAATCAAAAAAATATTCATGATCACAAAAGGAACATAAGTCAAGGTGCTTGGTAACTCCTCAAAAGGAGAAAAGATAAATGTAGGGAGGGGAACCAAGAATCCTAGTGTGATCTTGTTGTAAGTGAAACAACATGGTATGATGAAGGGATCTTAGGGGGAAAAATTGGGATACAACAATAATCAAGCTTATCATAGAGTGAAGATCATTGATAACTGTAGTAATTTTCCAAATGTACATCTTCTTCGTGCAAAGGGAGGTATTAACTACAATCTTTTTCTTGCACTCCGCCAACTTGGGTATCTGATGAGAGATAAACCAAGTAACACTCATATAAGTGGTTTCTTTCTCAAGGAGGGAGAAGAAAAAAAAGCAGTCAAGAAATATATTAGTAAAGCATGGTGCCACATCAATAGGAAAAGAAGAGAAAACTTTGGACCAAAAGGTGTTATTTATTTGAAGCCCCATCTTCGATGGGTACAAACAAGGGAAATTCAGCTAAAGATTCCTTACTCTCGCAAGAGCCCTTAGCTGACATGTTTGTATCACCTACTTCTCCTTGCTTGGATGATGTGGAAGAACTTCAACTTGCCTTGGATAGGATGCAAAAAGAGAAAGAAACATGGAGGAATAGAAGAATAAGTACCAGACATTGGAGGTTTCATACTCATTAGAATTGAAGTAGAAAGAGGACTTGATTGAGATTCTTGAGAGGCATGCTATGTAGATGATGGAGAAGCAAGAGGATTTATTTTCCTCTAGTGTTCAGCCATGTCCTAGTGACCAAGACTACTCTCACCTATTTCTAGTATCTGGTGGATGTAAAGGAGTCATCGACAAGTTGCTAGAAGAGAACTAGCAGTTGAAGGGTGAGATTGCGAGACTCAAGGGGACACGTCAGCGTGTAGAGGGATCTTCATCAGCCTTGGCTCCTTAGGGCTTTTAGATTTTATTTCTATTGTATTTAATATTATTGAAACTTGTACTGAAAGTTGTGAGCCATTCCAAAATTATTAATGAAATGAGATTATTTATTATTTCAAAATGTGTTATTTCTTTGATATTTGCAATTATTTACAATTCTTTAAATTCCTTGAAAAAACTAACAAACAAAATAAATCATGTGCATTGCATATCATGCAACCTTTGACACATTTTCTTGCATTCTTGTTTTTTTCCAGGGGTCTTATTTGTTTCTCTGCTTCATTCGTTCAACAAAGTTGTCTTATTAATACAAGACTTAGGCTAATTCCAAGATGAAGATGGAGAACCTTGAACAAGAGAATCGTGAGCTCCACGAGTAAGTGACTTCTTTGATATCTGGTATGGATAATCTAATGCATTAGTGGAATCATTGGTGGCTGCTCAGAATCAGTCACCATCAACTCCTCCTCCTTCTCCTCATGCTAATCAACCTCAACATATGACCGTTATATATGAAATCCTGTCAGTACCTATCTCTGTTACTCTAGTTGCTACTGCTGCTCAACACCGTATGCCTCGTGTTTACCCATGGGGAATGCCAGAAAATTACATGCTAGAAGGATACAACCCTATTGCTAAAGTTGCTCATCTTGTTCTACCTGTTGTTGTTACTGCACCTTCTATGGTGAATGTTGTCCCAATTAACAATGAGATTTACCATGCTTCCGCTCCACCAAGTGAAAGCTTTGGCTTCTATGACAGAATGTAGGATATTCAAGATTAGTTAAACGAAATGCATAAAGAGATGAAGGCCCTTATAGGGAAGGAATTATTTGGACAAAACGTTAGTGACCTCTGCTTGGTTCCTAATGTGAAATTGCTTGTGGAGTTTAAGGTTCCAGAATTTGAGAAGTACAAGGGCAACTCATGTCCCCATGATGATCTTGTGATGTATATCAGAAGGATTTCCACCATAGCGAAAATCAATGCTTCCTTATCCATTTTTCCAAGATAGTATGACCGATGTTGCATTAAAATGGTACATAAGTTTGGACAGTAGCAACATCTAGACATTCAATGATTTGGGTGAAGCTTTTGTGAAGCAATATAAGTAAAACATGTTTATGGCACCTGGTTGTAACCAGCTAAGAGCAATGGCTCAAAAAGACAACTAATCATTTAAGTAATATGCACAGCATTGGCGCAAAGTTGTTGCCCAAGTGGTACCTCCGATGGGAGAGCAAGAGGTGACTAAGGTATTCCTAAAAACCCTTAGTTCATTTTACTATGAAATGATGGTGGCCAACTCACCAAGTGATTTTACCGAGATGGTGAGTATGGGTGTCCATTTGAAAGAAGCTGTTAGAGAAGGACGATTGTCAAAAAATGAAGGTTTCAGTGGTGCTAAGAAGCCATCATATGGTTTTTCTAGAAATAAAGAAGGAGATGTGAATGTTATTTATCAAGAGAGGAGAATTATTCCTTTGATAAGACATCATCAGCATCAACAACATGTCCCTTCAGTGACCTCAATTTTTTATATAGATCCAACTACTGTTGCTTATCAGAAAGCACCTCCCCAAGGTAATCAAGGGCAAGGTCAAAAAATAGAAGCTTTTGATCTTATTCTAATGAGTTAAACAAATTTATTTCTGGAATTAATCCAGAAGAACCTGGTGTAGACTAGGTCTCTTGTTGCTATACCAATAATATATACATGGTATTATAAAGCTGATCAAACTTGTGCCTTTCATTAACGAGCCTCTAGGCATAGTATTGAAAACTGACATCATTTGAAAGCTGAGGGGCAGAAGATGGTAAGATATGGTCTCTTATCTTTTAAGGATATAGGTCCCAATGTGCAAGCCAATCCACTTCCCAAACATGGAGGTGGAAGTGATGTGAATATTGTTTCCGGATATCTTAGAGATTTCAAAATTTTTGACATAAACCTGGTTATAGGTAATATTGTATAGATGCATGCTGATCTCTGTGGGTTTAGCTATTATATGCATGACCATGCAGCTTGTAATGTTTGCAGTGAAGATAGTCGTTGATGTGACAAGGTGAGAGGTGATCTTTAAGAGATGATGAATGAAGGTCTTATTCATATTATTAGACCAAGGGCTGAATATGATGCCGGTGAATATGGTGGGCAATTGTCCTGGAAAATATCGAGTCTTTGATATCATATATGTAAGAGGATCCTTAGTGGGGATACATTTTGATTTATACAAACTCGCTTATGTGGAGGACAGTTATACCACATGTGGATTTTGTTCTCGAAATCCACTGGGTTATTTGGCTGTAAGAAGGGATATCCAGAGGTTGATGGATGAAAGAGCTATCACATTCACTTAGGACAAGGATGACAATGAAGTTAATATGATTGAAGATTATGATGTTGAGTCTGAGACTTCTCTTAAGTTATTTTCTGCTGACGAGTTTGTCTCTGATAATGAGGTTATTTTTGTTGATGAATTTTTTATTGTTGACGTGGGTGTTGTAATCCCTGCTAAATCATATGTTAGGTATGTCAAGGAGCCTACGATTGAAGAACTGAATATTGTGACTCCTAGGGAGATACATGAGTAGTGGGTTCAAAAAGGATTGATTGATTTTAGTTGTTATTGTTGTCCATGATGGTCAAAGAAACCATGGGGTTGTGGTGTTTTAAAGGATGATCTCCATGGAGTGAAAAGTATGGATTTGTTTAAAGTATGAGTGATAGTTGTTCTTGCTGATAGAAAGAAAAATGCTAAAACTATGTGTGCTTCCTTGCCAAATTTGAAGGGGACTTCTGATACAGAGAATGAGATTATTGTTTACAAAGGAATAGCTTAGTATGAAGATGTTAACATGATCGAAGATTATGATGTTGTGTTTTCTTCTTCTAATGAGTTCCTTTCTTATGATGAGTACTTTTCTTATGATGAATATGTGTTTGTTGATGAGTTAGAATTTGCTGATGGGGGTATACTTTCTAATATTGATTATATGATTCCTAGGTATGCTGAAGAGGTGGGGGTGAATGTCATTATACCACATTTTGACATTCCCACTCCTGTAGAGATTGCATACTGTAGCAAGCCTATTGTAACCCCTGTGGGTATTTGTTTACCTAGTTCTATTTCGTATGAATTAAATAGGGACATACCTTACAAGTATAATGTAACTATTCTGTAGGACGATGTGGAAGTTCTGATCCAACCCTTAGCCCATGTTGAAAATATTATCGAGGCCAGTCATGTGACCTAGAGTGGTCGTGTATTTGCTCTAACCTTTCGAGGAAGTGTTGACCCTGGTAAGAAGATTGTTGAGACTAGTGTTGAACCTAAGAAGATGGTAGGGCAGACTAGTGGTGCTACCTTGGAGAAATATGTTGATGATCTTTTGAAGATCATTAAGATGAGTTATTATAAGATTGTTGACCAGTTATTGCAAACTCCATTTAAAATCTCCATTTAGCATTGTTGATGAACTCCTCCGTTCATTGGGAATTTGTGATGAGGGTCTTGGACCAGGATTTTGTTGAGTGTGACATGTCGATTGACCAGTTTAATGGTGTTGTGGGGAATATCATGTCTTGTAATAATTTGAGTTTTTGTGATGATGAATTGCTATATGAGGGAAGAAATCATAACATGGCTCTGCATATATCTTTAAACTGTAAGAATTACTCTTTATCCAATGTATTGATAGATAATGGCTCTGCTTTAAATGTGATAGTCAGGAGCACTCTGGAAAACTCAAGTATCAAGGAACTCTTATGTGCCCTAGTGGCATTATAGTGAAAGCTTTCAATGGTTCGCGAAAATTTTCATTGGAGAGGTGGACTTTCCCATACACATAGGTCCACACATGTTTAAAATCACCTTTTACTTTATGGGTATATTTCCAGCCTACAACTATTTGTTTGGATGACCCTGGATTCATGAGGTTGGGGCCGTTACATCAACTCTACATTATAAATGGTGAAAAAGCTTTCTTGATATCTCATTTGTCTTCCTTTAGCATTGTAGAAGTTGATGAAGATATTGTTGGAACACAGTAATAAGCTTTTCTATTGATGATATAAGGAGAATTGAAGATTCTATTACTTCACTCAAGGATGCACAACAAGTGGTACAGAATGATCCTAGCGGGTTATCTCCATCCAATTATTCCAAAGATCAACGTTATCATTGAAGATGAGCCAGAGAAGAGATGCCCAGTTTTGTGACGCATGGGGTGAGGGTTCAGAATTGGATCATTGTTGATGTTCCTACTTGCATTCACATTTCAAAGTAAGTTTTCTTTTGCTTATTTTAAAAAATACTTTCACTCTGCCCAAGGTGGAAGTGAAGTTGTATAGGCGTGTCTTTTGTTTTGATTTTTAAAATCATTAATAAAAGTGGTTTTTGATTTCCAATTGTGTTTTTATTTTTGATTTTTTTCTTGGAAAATGGTAATAAAAAAAACCTTTAAAAATAAATAATAACTAAAAATGAATCTGCATAATTACTAGTTACATATGTCAGTTTATAAAGCCAAGCATAATCATATGTGCAGAGTAATTAAAAAACTTGTTGAATACAATGACCCTGCACCCTCTCCCAACTTTAAATATCATGTGTATGTGGCTGAAGAAGAGGAATTTGATGAGATCCCATAAGACGTTTCTCGGTTGCTTGAGCACGAGGAAAATACCATTCAGTCGTATAAAGAGTCGTTGGAGACTATTAACTTGGGTTCTAAAGAGAATTTGAAAGAAGTTAGGATTGGAGCACTTGTTCATCCTGATGTAAAAATAATTTGATTGAGCTATTGAAAGAGTATTTGGATATCTTCGCTTGGTCTTATCAAGACATTCCTGGGTTAGATATCAATATTATGGAGCGTCATTTATCGTTAAAGCCATAATGTCGGCCAATCAAGCAGAAGTTAAGGAGAACTCATCCTGACATAGAATTAAAAATAAAGAAGAGGTCTTGAAATATATTGATGTTGGTTTTCTTATGAAATTAGTGTACCCTCAGTGGATTTTTAGTATTGTTCCATTACCGAAGAAAGATGGAAAAGTCTTCATGTGCGTTGCTTATAGAGATCTGAATAAAGCAAGTCCAAAAAATGATTTCTCTTTACCACATATTATATGTTGGTAGACAGTACAACAAAATTTATAGTTTTCTCGTTCAAGGACAAATTTTCGGGATACAATCAAATTAAGATGGCTCTTGAGGACATAAAAAAAACAATGTTTATCACACCCTTGGGAACATTATGTTACATAGTGATGCCCTTCGGGTTGAAAAATGCTGGTGCAACGTACTAGAGGGCTATGACAACCCTATTCCATGATCTGATGCATAAGGAAATTGAAGTGTATATTGATGATATGATCGCCAAATCTCAAATTGAGGAAGGGCATATGGAAGACTTGTTGAAGTGGTTTCAGCGTTTGAGGAAGTATCATCTCCGCTTAAATATGAATAAGTGTACTTTTGGTGTTCATTCTGGTAAGCTGGTATGTTTCATTTTCAGCCAAAAAGGAATTGAAGCTGATCTTCATAAAGTTAGGTCAATTCAAGAAATTCCTGCACCAATAACTGAAAAGCAAGTCAGAGGCTTCCTTGGGAGTTTGAATTACATCTCTAGATTTTTTCCCATGTGACTGCAATATGTGAACCAATCTTCAAGCTACTGAAGAAAGATCAAGATTATGTATAGACGGATGATTGCCAAAGGGAATTTGAAAGCATTAAATATTATCTACTTGAGTCTCCTATCTTGCTCCCTCATGTTCAAGGAAACCACTAATTTTGTATCTGACTGTGTTCGATAGCTCCATGGGTTGTATTTTGGGGCTGTTATACCCCAATTTTCCCCCTAATATCTATCATCATCTCATATCCTCACAATACATCAAGATCACACATTAGGGTTGGTTATCTCTTCTGCTTCCTCCTATCTTTAAGTTTTCTCTTCAGGGATCACCAAGCACATTAAATTGTGTATCTTGTACATGTGCATATTATGTCGATTAACTCTTAAATAACATCAAAATATGTATATATGTTTCTTTGGATGTTTATATTGTAGGTGATGACACAATTGGATCCCTCTCACCATCTAACCTAGGGTTTTAAGGGTTAGTCCTCAGTCAAATGGTTATTCAATAAAGTCGAAGAGTTTGAGATTCAAAGCTATGTTGATTACATCACAATTCTTTGGTTTAAAGAACTCACTCAATTTCATTTAGGTCAAGCTTTCTTCAAAAAGAATGACATTCATCAAGAAGATTCATAGTTTCATGTGTTTATTTCTATGCCTTCTTTAAAAGGTTTCACTGAGAATTAAGATCCATCTTTGAGTGTGCTTCAAGATAACATCATTTCAAGGCCTAATGTGATCCATTATGCTTTATTTTACCAAGAATGTTCAAAAGATTAAAGTTTGATTCAACAAGTTTGACATAATTGAACAAATATTTAATTCAATGATCACAAGTGCATAACTCTCTCAATTTTAAACATTTTGAGTTGGTTCTTTTTTCTATGGATTCTTACCATCATCTAAACAACTTCTCTTCACATTACAAGATCCAATTGTTCAAGGAAAATCTTCAAAAGTTGAAAGGGGTTACAAGTCACTTTTGTATTTTCTGAGTAAAGGTTGGTTGACTTACAAAGACTATATTTTTCTTAATTTTTGATATTTTGAGTTGATTCCAAAGCCATTATTCTCTTTGAAGAGTCCTTAGTAACTTCTCTTCAATGGTATAAGGCTAATTTTGAATGGAAGATCACTAAAGTTTGAAGAAGATTACAAGTCCTTTGAAAAGGCTATCAAACTCTCTTGTGTAACTTCAAAGGATCATAACTTGGTCATCTTTTATCTCCTTGAGCTCATTATTTTTTCACAATGAACTTGAGGATGTCTACTACAACTTTTTTTCAAGGTGCAAAGCTTAAAAAGATTTGGAATGTCTTTAAAAAATTGAAAAGATTATAGGTCATTTGTGAATTTCCCCAAATTTTTTATCATTTTCCAAAGACCATAAATATTTCAATTTTTTATGATTTTTGAAATATCGTAATTCCAAAATTCAATTGAAGAGTCTACTTCATTTCATGTTCAAGGATCAAGATCAAATTTTTAGTGGAAGGGCTTGTAAGTTTGCAAGAGATTATGAATCATTTTCTTAATTTCAAAGTTAAATAAGTTTCTGCTCAAACATCCAAATGAAAACTTTCAAATCATATTGTTAAGATTGATCATTAAGCTTTCCAAAGAATCAAGATTGCACCATAAAGCCACCTGAATTGTGTGCACCATGAGTTCAAAGATGGTATCTTAGAACTGAAGTTTCTCACCAACGTCAGATTACACAAGATTTGGATGAGTTTTAGGTGGATTAGAGTCACACTTTTCTCATTTTCGGGCTCCACACAATTTCCCTCTAAACCTCACTATTTCTTTTGATTCTCATCACCATTCACTCTCCTATAAATAGAAGACCATGTTTCATTCATTTTCTCAAGCTCGAACAGGCAAAACCACCCTGCCAAAGTTCATTCGAAGCTTTGAAATTTGAAAATCCATTTAATAATTTCAAGCCTTATCACCTCAAATTCTCTTCTTATTCATCATTCTCCACAATTATACAAACTCTCCATAACTTAAACCAAACAATTTGAGCCATAATTCAAGCTACAGATGTTCAGTTTTAGAGCAAACTTCTTGAACTCCATTCATGTAGAATTCTTAACCAAATAAATTCAAACAAGTTACTAATATGTAGTCCTTCCTCTTTTGATTCTCATACTTATTTTATTTTTCATTTTCGTTGAGAATTTATTTATAAAATCAATTTTGAAATTCTGCTTTGGTTTTTCTCAAATCGAGTACGCTATGTTTTATATAAATAATTCGCGAGGTAAGGTTAGGATTGTCTCGAAGAGACTCATAGAATCCCAATTTGTAGGTGTCTGGAGGTTGAAGATGATCTACGTGTCGTGCTTCAACCAATGATCATTGGATAATTGTTTTAATTTGGTTGGCCCAGTTTTAATTGACTATGTGTGTTTCTTGCTTTGGTCCATATCATGCACAACACATCAGGTCCTTTGGATCTGCTTACTAATGCGTTTTGACATTGATCCAATGGTCTATATTTTTTGGTTTTATTTCTATTTTCTGATTTTATTAATGATCATGTGTGTTATTCAAGAGAGTCTATGACACATATAGCGTGTCAGATCCCTTGGATCTGCTTACTAACGCGTTTTGACAATGAATAAATGGTCCAGATTTTTTGGTTATTATTTTATTTTTTTATTTTTATTTTATTTGTTTTAAACTTCAAAAATTCATAAAAAATTCATTTCTGACTTAAAAATAATGGAAAAATTCACAAAAATATTTTGAATATTATCTTTATGATTCTTATTTTTTCATAATTTATTTTATGATTTGGTATTATTTATAATTTTTCTCTTTATTTGACTTGTTTTAATTGTTTAAAAATACTTTTTGACCTTTAAAAATTCTGTAAATTTATGGAAGGATCCAATAACCTCTAGACAAATATTGGTG